>SJYQ01006998.1:129374-240796 GCA_006410935.1 Redunca redunca
TATATATATATATACACACACACACACACACACACATATATATATAGAGAGAGAGAGAAAGAACCACCAACTCAACGGACATGAATCTGAGCAAATTTCGGGAGATAGTGGAGGACAGAGGAGCCTACTGTGCCACGGTCTATAGGGTCACAGAGTTGGACACGACTTAGCGACTGAGCAACAACAATCTCAAGCAAAACCCCAGTTATTTTGTGGATATTAACAAACTGATTCTAAAGTTTATGTAGAGAGGCAAAGATCAAAAATAGTGAAAATGGTCATAATCAACACAATGGTCATAATCAACACAATGTGATATTGGTGAAAGAATAAACAAATAGATCAAGGGACTAGAAAAGAGAGCTCAGAAATACTCAAACATAAATGTTATCAACTGATTTTTGACAAAGGAAAAAAGGCAATAAAATGGAACAAAGATAGTCTTTAAACAAATGGTGCTAGAACAACTGGACATCTACATGAAAAAAATAATTTTATACAACTTTATACCTTTCACAAGCAAATAATCCAAAATGAATCATAGCCTTAAGTGTAAAATGTGAAACTATAAAACTTCTAGATCACATTGAAGAACATCTACATAATCTCAAGTATGGCAATGACTGTTGAGCTATAACACCAAAGACACACTCCATTAAATTATTAATAAGTGAGAATTAATTTAAATTAAAAACTTCTATGAAAGACAATTTCAAAAGAATAAGAAAACAATCTACAGACAGGAAAATATTTATGAAATATCTGAAAAGAAGACAAAGAACTCTTAAAATAAATCAACAATAAGAAAACAGATAACCTGATTAAAAAATAGGCCAAAGATCCTAATAGATACTTCATCAAAGATGTGGAGATGGTAGATAAGCATTTGAGAAGATGCTCCACATCCTATGTCACCAGTTTTAAAATACAAATTAAAATAACAGTGCAATGCCACTACATATGTATTAGTATGGCCAAAGTCCAGAACACTGACATAATCAAATTTTTGTCAAGGAAGTAGAGTAACAAAAACTGTCATTAACTGCTGGTGGGAATGCAAAATGGTGCAGTCCCTGTGGAAGATAGTTTGATGGTTTCTTTAAAAACTAAACATATTTTATCATATGACCCAGCAATTTTTTTTTAATTTTTATTTTAACTTTAGTTTACTTTACATTACTGTATTAGTTTTGCCAAACATTGACATTAATTCACCACGAGTGTACATGCATTCCCAAACACGAATCCCCTCCCATCTCCCACCCCATACCATCTCTCTGGGTCCTCTCCTTGCACCAGTCCCAAGCATCCTGCATCCTGCATCGGACATCGACTGGCAATTCGTTTCTTACATGATAGTATACATGTTTCAATGCCATTCTCCCATCTCATCCCACCCTCTCCCTCCCTCTCTCCCCCAGAGTCCAACAGTTCACTCTATAGATCTGAGTCTCTTTTGTTGTCTCGCATACAGGGTCATCATCCCTATCTTTCTAAATTCCATATATATGCGTTAGTATACTGTATTGGTGTTTTTCTTTCTGGCTTACTTCACTCTGTATAATCGGNGTGTGTGTTTCAGTCACCACCTATTCACTCCATTGTTGGAGGGAGTCCAGCTCCAGGGTTATGCGGAAAGCCCAACATGTGACACGCAACATTGGGCAGATGAGATCACAGCAGTTTTCTGGTCACATGTACCCGCAACCTAGGGGGAGGACAGGGCACACGGTGCTGGGCCACAGGAGGGTTGTCCTCGGGACAGGGTGAACAGCCTGGAGCTGTGATCTGCAGTGCTCATGATAACATTAGTGAGGGAGCCTCCCAGGAGGCTGTGATTCCCTTGTTTGGATAATTCTGCAGGCTGAAAGGGAACTGAAACTGCGCCTCAGGGATAAGCAAAGCCTGTACTTGATCTACCTGATAAGGAAGATTGGGTAGGGGGACTTATGCTTGGCAGAAGAGTGAGAAGGATGGCCTGCCGGTAGTAGGCCTTATGAACCCCTGCCAACGTCACCAGGCATCAAGGCAGCACATGATATTAAACCTTAATTTTAGGCCTTGAAACAGTGTGCTTCGTATGTGGATAAAGCTATCTTAGCTGAGAACACTGAGTATGATATTGGTTGTTGACTCCCTTCCCCTACTCCATACTTAAATTTATTAGATTTGTTTTCTAGGTAGGCATATTCTACATGTTTTTGAGAAGTCTTCAATTTGTAGTTGTTTGATCCTGTGAAGAGGTAAAGTTTCCTAAAATCTCTATCAAAGGTTTTCCAAACTGAATGACTTGCCTCAGGGTCGACCATATATAACATTCATTTCTAGAGTTAAATAGATTAAGTGGTGCAAGTGAGCTATCCGGACTACTCTTTCAGGTGGAATCAGAGTAATTGAACTCAAAATCTTTGAGACATAATTTCCAATTCCACTTTAGGAGATAATTGTTGATAGAAATCTCACATACTGCCTTGGTTGCTTATTGATGGCTTAGTTATGCACTAATAAAGTTTGGAAACTGTCTATTCTAAGTAACTTGGAGTTCCGATCTTTCTGAAGGTGGATTAGTTAGGTAAATGCAAAATAGTTTAAACAGAGTAACATTTGGCTTAAGCCTCAATCAACTATTTTAATGATTAATGGAAACACTTCTGAATGAATAGTCTGTTTGAGCTGTGGAAAAGTAAATTCAGCTGCAAGTTTAGGGACTATCATTCAGGAAAGGAAAATGAACAAGAAAGGAAAACTGGCATAGTGGAAAAGATTGGATTGTGAGTCAAGAGGTCCAAGAACTTGTTTTGAGATCTGACTCTGAATGAGTTACTGAATTTCTCTTTTTCTTGGTTCCTTTCCACACCTGTAAAATGAGCAATAAGTAAAAACAACCCCACAGATACAATCCAACTCAAGTTTTGTAATCTAAGAAATCTCTGGACTCACATTTTATGGTGTCAGAGGCAGCATTTCCACAGTACTCAGTCTATTAAAATACTTAGTTTCCTTTGCCATTCACATTATCTGTTTGTATGAAACCATCCTCCCAATCATTATCCCTTTTTGAAATTAAATAGAAGTCTAACAGGAGTGCCAAAGCATAAACACACTAATAAACATTTTAATGTATTCTCCTTGTTAATTTTCAGAGAACACCATAAAGAACTCATAAAATATACTCCTCAGCTAAGAATACCATGAGCTGCTGGCTAGGACACTTCTAACATAATGGGAATTAACTCCTTACCAGCAGCTGAAAAAAGAATGTATTATTCTTATAATGATATCTAATAAAAAGGAATGCAAGATATTTTGGAATATTAAGAAAAAACATGGGGGAAAGACCAATTTTTTAGTTAGCCAACTAGCCAACTAAATGGTTGCAAAAATGAATTTGAGTTGTACTATCAATAATAGCCTTTCCCTCAGTGCCACAAAATTACCAAGTATTTGTTTGCCCTTTGATCAGGAATAATAATGGCAATAGTACTGATAGGTAATGTGTACTAAGCATTTGATATTTAAAATGCTTCATATGCATTAATTAATTTACTTTTCATAACTCTAGGGTTAGGAGTTTGTTTATGCTTTGGCTTAAATTCTAGAGTTATGAGTTTGATTATACTTTGGCACTCCTGTCAATATTCTCATATTTATTTTACATGTAAGAAGTATGGAACAAAGAGTGTTTAAGAATTACTCAAAGTCTCGGAACTAAGGATTAAGTGGTAAGGCTATGACTTGAAGCTGACCATAAGACCATATCAGATATTTATTTTTAATTTGGTAAGCTTTGATAGTTTTCTGTTATGGAATTTTTAAATTTCATCTAAATTTTATAGCTCATTGATGTAAAGTTGGATATAATACTCCCTTACTATCCTTTTAATGTCCATAGGATATATAGTCATGATCCTCCTTTTACTCCTAATATTAGTAATTTGTGTATCCTCCCTCCCTCTCTCTCTATTATCAGTCTGGCAGGAGGTTGATTAATCTTTTCAAAGGATGGATTTTAGATCTTATTGATTTTATTTATTGTCTTTCTATTTTATTTCTGCCCGTATTTTTGTTCTCTTCTTTCCACTTATTTTGAATTTAATTTACCACTCCTTTTCCAATATGGTAGATTGAAAACTTTTATACTGAATTTGAGAGCTTTCTTGTTTTCTAATAATCAATTGATGCTTTAAATACCTGTAAGTACATACAACTTTAGTTACATCCCACAAATTTTGATATGTGGTACTTTAGATGTCATTTCATTCAAAATATTTTCCAATATTCTTAATGTTTTGATCCATTGCTTCAAAGAGGTGAATTATTTTCTGTATAATTGGTGCTTTTGTTTTTGTGGAATTCTAATTTGTAGTGGTCAGAGAATATTCTCTGTAAAGTTTTAGTCTTTTGAAATCTAGAGACTTGCTTATAGTCCTGCTATTGTCTGTCTTGTACATTTGAAATGAATGTGTATTCTGCAGTTGTTAAGTGGTAATAGTCTATAAATGTCAAATAGATTAAAGTGGTTGACAGTATAATTCTGAGATGCTTTACCCTACTGATTTTATTTCTCTAGTTTTGTATCAATTATTAAAATAAATATGGTAAATATTCTAGCTGTGATTGTGCATTTGTCTATTTCTCCTTTTCTCTAAGTTTTTGTTTCATATATTTTGAAACTCTGTTCTTATGTGTATACAAATTAATGTGTCCTCTTGATTCATTTTATTTTTATGAAATAATCTTTATCCCTGGAAATATTCTTTGCTCTGAAAATTACTTTGCTTTATATTGAGTCACTCCAACTTTCTATTGTTGTTAGTATGGTATGTCTCTTTCCATCATTCTGTTTTGAATCAGTCTGTGTCCTTATATTTAAAATAAGATTCTTGTAGGCAGCCTCTAGTTGGGTATTGCTTTATTTTTAAACTAGTCTGAGATTTTTTGCCTTTTATTTTGTGTCTTTAGATTATTTACATTTAATGTAATTATTATCCCTTCCAATACTTCGGGCTTCCCTGGTGGCTCAGATGGTAAAGAATCTGCCTTCACTGTGGGAGACACTGGTTCAGTCCCTGGGACTAGAAGATCCTCTGGAGAAGGGAATGGCAAACCATTCCAGTATTCTTGCTGGAGGATCCCATGGGCAGAGGAGCCTGCGGGCTATGGTTTTGGGGGTTGCAAGGAGTCAGACATGACAGTTGACTAATACTTTCTAATAATTCAGGTAATTTTTACCCCAGACTTGGGTAGTTTTATCATATATATGCACTGATCATTAATCAAATGAAGACCCGAGGAGGTACTGAACAGATTTCTTTGACTTCCCATTCTGTGAGATGCTTTTTCATTCTAATACTGTACCCTGCAAATGAAGTGTCTTGGTCTGCCTAGGCTTTTAGCTCCATCTCAAATCAGATAACCCACTGAGTTCTACCTGGATTATCCTTTCCTGTGCTGAAGTCTAAAAGCTGCTGCTGCTGCTGCTGCTAAGTCGCATCAGTCATGTCCAACTCTGTGCAACCCCATAGAGGGCAGCCCACTGGGTTCCCCCGTCCCTGGGATTCTCCAGGCAAGAACACTGGAGTGGGTTGCCATTTCCTTCTCCAATGCATGAAAGTGAAAAGTGAAAGTGGAGTTGGTCAGTCATGTCTGACTCTTAGCGACCGCATGGACCGCAGCCCACCAGGCTCCTCCGTCCATGGGATTTTCCAGGCAAGAGTACTGGAGTGGGGTGCCATTGCCTTCTCCGAGTCTAAAAGCACTAGTCAGTAATATGGAAGATTGTAGGCTTGCTTATTTGGCCTCCAGAGTTTTGGGAAACAGTGTATTATACTAAATAATGTCCATATTTTGTCTGGACTTTTGATTATTTCAGGTGAGTGGGTAAATCTAGTCTTTGTTACTCCATCTCAGTCAGAAGTGGAAGTCCTAGTGAGAGTAAATTTAAGAGGTAAAAACACTACGCATATGCAAGCTAGTTTCCAGGCACGTCATTAATATTTTAAAATTTACTTACTTTTTGAGAAAGTCTTTATACTATGAAGTGCCCAAATCTTAATGTAAAGTTTGAGGGATTTTACTTCTGTAGAGACACACAAAATCATCACCCATATCAAGATATACACAGAACATTTCCAGTACCTTACAAAATTCCTTCACATTCCTTCCCAATTGGTGCCTGCATTCCTGCTCTGCAGACGTAGCACTGTTCTAACTTCTACCACCATAGATTACTTCTGCTTTGTTCAAAGTTGATATGAATGGAGTTATATTTTATGTACCGTTTTATGCACGGCATCTTTTACCTGTAATGATTTTGAGATCCACATATGTTGTGTATATTAGTAATTCATTCACTCTATTGTTGTGTATATGAATATGTCATGATTTGTTTATCCAATCTTTCATGGTGTTTTGGATTGTTTCTAGTTTGGGAGTTTTGTAAATAAATTTGTTATGAATATTCTTGTAGTCAGCCATTATAATAATAATATATATGTGTATATATTTTTTGTACAGGAATAAAAGAATGAGCAAGAAAATCTTTTAATGTTAAGTTGTAGTTGGCAGTTTGGGCTTCCCTGGTAGTTCAGTTGGTAAAGAATTTGCTTGCAATGCAGGAGACCAGAGTTCGATCCCTGAGTCTGCAAGATACCCTAGAGAAAGGAATGGCTATCCATTCCCATATTCTTGCCTGGAAAATTCCATGGACAGAGGAGCCTGGCAGGCTACCATCCATGGGGTTGCAAAGAGTTGGACACAACTGAGTGACTAACGCTCTCACTTTCTGTTTTCACTTATGCCATTTGGAACCATATCTTTAATATCCATCTATAGGATATTTCTACATATCTCCATTATAGTAAGCATTTATATTGTATACAACAGTGACCCAAATTATTACATATTTTGAACTGTTGTTATCGCTTTTCAGTCGCTAAGGCATGTCCAACTCTGCGACCTCATGGACTGCAGCATGCCAGGTTTCCTTGTCCTTTACTATCTCCCGGAATTTGCTCAAACTCTTATCTGTTGAGTTGGTGATGCCATCCAACTATTGTATCCTCTGTCACCATCTTCTCCTCCTGCCCTCAATCTTTCCCAGCATCAGGGTCTTTTCCAATAAGTCAGCTCTTCACATCAAGTGGGCAGATTATTAGAGCTTGAGCTTCAGCATCAGTCCTTTCAATGAATATTCAGTCGATTTCCTTTAGGATGCACTAATTTTATCTTGCTGTCCAAGGGACTCTCAAGAGTCTTCTCCAACACCACAGTTCAAAAGCATCAATTCTTCGGCACTCAGCCTTCTTCACAGTCCAGCTCTCACATCCATACATGACCACAGGACAAACCATAGGCTTGACTAGACGGACCTTAGTTGGCAAAGTAACGTCTCTGCTTTTGAATATACTATCTAGGTTGGTCATAACTTTTCTTCCAAGGAGTAAGCGTCTTTTAATTTCATGGCTGCAGTCACCATCTGCACTGATTTTGGAGCCCAGAAAAATAAAGTCAGCCACTGTTTCCCCATCTATTTCCCATGAAGTGATGGGACCAGATGCCATGATCTTGGTTTTCTGAATGTTGAGCTTTAAGCCAACTTTTTCACTCTCCTCTTTCACTTTCATCAAGAGGCTTTTTAAGTCCTCTTCACTTTCTGCCACAAGGATGGTGTCATCTGTATATCTGAAGTCGTTGATATTTCTCCCGGAAATCTTGATTCCAGCTTATGCTTCTTCCAGCCCAGCGTTTCTCATGATGTACTTTTCATAGAAGTTAAATAAGCAGGGGACAATACACAGCCTTGACGTACTCCTTTGCTTTAATTTCTATTACCTTGGGAGAGTGACCTAAGAAGTCACTGGTATGAATTGTGGTAGAGGATGTCTACATTCCCTTCTAGGAGTTTTATGGTGTCATATCTTATATTTGTCTCATTTTCCTGAAGATCGTTTAAAGTAACAGCCCCTGAACTGGTGGACTGCAGTATACAGTCTGAGAAATGCTGTGCTAGGCATTTTCCTCGTACTGGATGATTCTAACCTCTGAGCCTCTGTGAGAGTTAGGGGTGATGGGGTTGGGAGGAAGCCAGTACAAATAACTGGGGCTCAGAGGTCCAGAAGCAGGCCAGTGACCAATCAACATTGCGTATCAATACTGATTCCATATAACAATTTTTAGCCTGTTTGCCTTTGCTGAGCAATCTGCAGTCTCTTAGAAACTATGAACCCAACACCCAGAGACAGTTGTTTACCTGAAACAACAAAGTGTTCTTTGTCATAATCAAGGAATGGCTACACTCCCTCTACTACATGGATATTACAAAAGTTAGAAATGAGGAGAGTTATTGTAACCATAAAAAGACACAATGTAGCAACTGAGATTTTCATATTGTATCTTGCAGCTCTAAAACATGTGACTATTTTTAGGAGGATGTCATAATGTCAAGGGAAATTCTCATTTAAAACAAAATTAGGCATGTCTCCAAATGCCCTGAGCTATACGTGTTTATAAAGGGTAAAACATTTATAATAAATCATACCCCACAAACCTATCTTTAAAACAACCAGGGAACTCTTGTATTTTAGTATATTCTCATGAGGAAGTCACTTAAGATTCCTGAGAATTCTGGGCCAGTTCTGGGTGATGAGGTCTTCACTGCAGACAACTCTGGTTCAAGTCAACTGCAGCCTGTGAGAGAAGACGCGGAACATACCTGTTTTCCTGAAACTAGGAAGCTGGTGTGGTCAACGTGAAACTGTGCTCCTTTAGATCGCCAAAGAGTGGCCATGCTCAAGAACTGTCCTCTACCCATTACTGAGCTGGTGGGGATACAAAGGCAGGCCAGCTCCTGGAAACACAAAACTCCTCAGGACCATGACTTTGTACTGAGGACTCTGTCAGCCTTGCTGAAACTTCCTTAGAACTCCACTGATGTCTGACACCTTCCTTAATTCCTTCCCGATCACCCTCAGAGGTCACACTTACTCACAGTCTCTTGGCTCTAAAGCTCTCTCAGCCTCCTCCCACTCCCTCTCCTTCACTCCCATCACCATTTCCACTCCCCAAATCTCTTGTACATCCAATGCCATCTCAGGGACTGCTCCCCAGAGGACCTGAACTAACACACTGGGGGACTTACCCTCCCCCTCCTTTCTTTGGCCAAGGGTTGCTCCCAGAGGTGGTGGACCCTCTAGCCTGTAGCACAGGCTGAGAAACCCTCCGGCACAGCTGCAGGTGTTTGTACCGTGACATCAATAAGGATGTGGCTCACCAGCATCATCTGGTAAACAGTAGTTATCGGTATTTATGGCTGTGGTTTATAGCGTCTCAATAACTTTCCTTTTCGACAACTCTCCTCATCTATTTTGCAAGTATTTTGGAAGACTGTGCCAAAAGAAAAAACTGAAAAGACAAAAACCTCAAGCGTTATTAAAATGTCACCCTCTGAATTTAAACATTTGACAATTTCCTTCCTAAGAAAGAATGTCCTTTACCTATTTCAGGAATAAAAAACTTCTGGTTGAGATACGAGAACTACTTGTTCAACGCACAGTTCTATGCTAAATTCACCAAACTCATTCCTGAAAGTATAAGAGCCTGATGGATTTTATAGGATGAAGAATCTGAGTCTAACTTCAAGTCCTTAAAAGCAGATATAGAAAAGTAATCAGTCCAACAGGTTTCAAAAAACAAATTTAAGGCACAAATGATGTGCATGTCATATATATATACATGTCTATATATTTTAGTACACTGAAGTTGAGAATAAGCCTTCTATTTTAATTCTATTTAGTAGGCCACTGAGTTGTAACAAAATTCATAGGGAATGAATCTGTAGGGATAAGCAGTGTTCCTACAATAAAGATAAAACTGACAAGAGCAATAAAGAGTGCATGACACTGTTCTAAATAGTATTTGACTTGACCAAGGATACTCAATGCTAATGATCTCACTATATTAGTCATTTGAAATGCTCTAAGTAAAATTAGTCGCCAGCCAAATACAACAATGGTTCTATTTAAAAATTAATTTAATGCTTGGCTAAAGCCTAATTACATATGTAACTATCAAACAGTATTTCTTAGTTTCCAAAAAGTTCTTTTGAAAATCACAGAATCATTTACAACATGGTATAAATATTATAGGGCTTCCCTGGTGGTTCAGTCGGTAAAGAATCCCCCTGCAATGTGAGAGACCTGGGTTCGATCACTGGGTTGGGAAGATCCCCTGGAGGAGGGCATGGCAATTCACTCCAGTATTTTTGCCTAGAGAATCCCCAAGGACAGAGGAGCCTGGTAGGCTACAGTCCATGGGGTCTCAAAGAGTCAGACACGACTGAGCAACTAAGTGCAGTACATAAATATTATAGAAGATCATGGATATTAAACTGCCTGGGTATGGCGAATCAGCAAAATGTGTATTTTATTGCATATATAACTCACATATGTGGGATTTTAAATATAATACTAGACTTCTAAAATACAAATGCATGTATTTAAGCTGGTCAGGGAGTAAAATCATAATGAGACAGGACAGTCAGCCCCAAACCATGCAGTTAGGTTGTGGGTCTATTATTTCCAAAAATGAAATG
Source organism: Redunca redunca (assembly GCA_006410935.1). Taxonomy (NCBI): domain Eukaryota; kingdom Metazoa; phylum Chordata; class Mammalia; order Artiodactyla; family Bovidae; genus Redunca; species Redunca redunca. Next base: position 139,966 of record SJYQ01006998.1, read on the forward strand.
TCTGTGTTCTTTTCAGAAACCTATGTTGCATATATTATTTAGAGCTCACATTAAACAAACAGTTGACTATAATGCTAACTCAAGGAAGAAAAGTTCACCATTCACCAATGACTAAGTCCACACTCAACTCTCAATTTTAAGGCAGCACAGCTTCAGTGACAGCAACTGCTAACCAAAAGTGATGAATATTTAGTCACTTGCCAGCCCTTTTGTTGCAACAGTGTAGTAATTTCCCTAAGACAATTTGCTACTGAATAATTTTTCTGCTGTTAAAAGGCTTACTCTGTAGAAAAACACCACAGATTTCCAGTGTGAAAGTTAACTCCATGGTGGTATAAATATATATATGCATAACTATACAGTATACACTGCACACATCCTTTACAGAGAACAGTTAACTGAGAGGGTTAATTGACCATATAAAATACTTTTGTAAACAAAGTATGGCAGGCAGTAAGGAAACCATTCATAGACTTCCTAGAAATAATCTGAATTCCTTTCATTCTGAAGAAATTGCATTTAAGGACACAGTATTGAATATTAATAACATTCTTTGTATTAAAATGAGTCAATATTTTACAGTTTAAGAAACTTTACATATATACAAAATTTTTACACTGGGAATGGTATTAGAGCAAATAGGCTTTTTTTAGTCTCATAGATCTATTTTCCTTCAATCAAAGACTTAAATTCTTTCACATTGTGGTCACTTGCAACAGACATAGCATGATCCAGAGCTCGAACACTTGCAAGGAGTTTTACTATCTGTTTTATGTTTTCTCTAAAAAAAGAAAAAAGGAAACAGAGATAAGCAAGTTACAGCATGTGAAAAAAATTATCCATATTAAAAAAAAAATTTCCTGTTTAGATGACTAGCCAGAAAAAGGACTCATTTAAAAAAAAAACACCCTACATCTCTTTCAGATCCATGATTTTCATTAATATCTAGAAAGAAAAGGAAGCAATCTATTCCCTAACTACTTCAGAGTCCAGCCACCCATTCCTTCCCAAACCCAAATCCTAGCTCTTCCAGAATATACCAGGAACACAAATTGCATTTGTGAGTATTCATCACCAGTCCATCAAGATCCAGCATAACTTCCATTCCTCTAAAATCCAATAATAAAGTATAATCTGACTTCCTTTATCACCCAGCTACAAGTCATTCTCAGCAATCCTCAAATTTTAGCATACATCAGAATTAGCTAGAGGAGTGCTGAAACACAGACCACCAGGTCCCTCCCTCAGAATTCTGTTCAGCAAGTCTGGGGTGAGGCCTGAGAATCTGCGTCTCTAACAAAGCTCCCAGGTGATGCTGCTGCTGCTGGTCCAGGAAGTATGTTTAACATTAGTTTGAATCAGTGTAACACTGTCAGTTGTCTCTTCTCTATAGAACTACAGTAAGCACCTTCCTGGGAAGAATTATAATTTGTAAGATGTTGTGACCCACATGGAGCCTACTTTATGTGCACTACACACAGCAGGTGTTTAAATAGCTGCTAAATTCTTTTCTTTAAACTCCCCAAAACACTGCAACCAACACCAAAATGATGTAAAACTTAAAACATAGAACACAAACATCCCCAAATTGGGATATAACCTTTAATATACTTGGGGTTTCAGTGGCTATTTTTTCTTGGGTTTATATCTGTAAACTGAACCTCGAAAGACCAAGATGCATGACATTCTAAGAGTCTACAGTCTCCTCAATTTTTCAAGGGAGAAGGCAAGAGAAAATAATGATTCATTCATTCCCCTTACAGCTGGCGCTTACTAGAAGTGTAAGTCTTCCCTTAATATTTTCATGAATAAATAACATACTGAAAAAAGATTAGGTAAGAGTTGCAAAAGTGAAAAATACAATGCACATTTTTGGTAGGTTTATCAAGATGAAGTTAATGTACAATTTAAAGTAAAATATAAACAAGTCTCTACCAAAAGCATTTTAATAATACTAGACCCAACAACTAAGACTCTAGATCACTGTTTCATTCAGTAATTATAAATAATTACCTTGCATTTCTTTTTTCCACATCAGAGCACCCAATACTGTTTCTGTAAATTGTATCTGCTAAGTGTACAAGGTATCGACAGAAGTTTTCTAACTGAGAAATAGTTCTTTCTCCTTTCAGATTCACAAACCACTGCTTGGGGAAACAATTAATTACCTATGGAGAAGAAAGAAGTAGAACAGTTAAAACAAAAATAAATAAAGTGCCTAAAAGCTGACTCTAGACAACAGGTATAATGTATTTAACTAGAGGATATGCTACTGAGCTACATATTAACTAATTACTTAGAAGGGATATTCTTTTAAACCAGATTTTCTACATAATATACAAATATACTTGTATATACTCTAATATTAAACTTCGACAGACACCCAAAGTAAAAGATAATTTCTCCAAAATTTAAGTACATTGGGGACATAAAATTGATAACCAACTGCCTCACTTTCCAGTCTTCCAAGCCCTACATGAACTGAACTGACCTTTTGTCAGCAGTTTTTGATATAATGATATGTATAGCATAAATACCAAATTACAGCCCCTCCCCCACGGAATGGTTCAGTCAGCAGGCACCCGTGCCAACAGCGGGAGCCACGCCGGCCCAGCACAGGGTGGAGAGAGCACCACGCCAGAGGGGCAGCCTAGGGCAGGCATCTAGGCAGGGCCAGCACAGCATGGCGGCAACTCGGCATGGGGAACCGAAACCTGAGCAAGGGGAAGCCTGTTCCCACTTGCGAGAAAGCGGCCAGTGGGCAGACAAGGCACCCCACCAAAGAACCCGGGGATACTTGCAGAAACAACGGATTCGAACTGGGCCAAGCAAGGACCAGGTGAGCCTGGAACATGGTGCCAGGAAACAAGGAAATGCTCCCCCAAATTAGAAACAAGGTCACAGAGGTCAACCTGAAGGAGCCCATACTAATCAAGTCTAGGACAATTCTTGCCAAAGGGGCAAAATGTGAATATAGCCATGAGAGACTATCAGAAAAACCCAAACTGAAGGACATTCTATAAAAAACTGGCCTATCATTTTCAGGGGTGTCAAGGTTTGAAGGTCAAGGAAACCTTCAAAGGACAATTGAATGCAAAGGATGATCTGGAAATTTCTTTTGCCAATTTCTTTGGAAATTATTGAGACAGCTGATAAAACTTGAAAAGAGCCCTAAGATTTAGGTGACAATATATAAATGTAATTTCCTAATGTTGATGTTTATACTGTAATGTACAACAAAATCTATGTTTACGGGAAACAAGACACAAAAATATTTGATGGTGAGGGAGTATGTCAGAGAATTACTCTAACATGGTACAGGTCAAAAAGCTATACTGTACTTGCAGAATTTAATGGTATTGTTGTTTAAAAATTTAAAAAAAACTATCAAAATTGTGTATATAACACATGTATATAAAGTAAACTCATGTATATAAAGTAAAAAAANTATCTCCAAGTTAAAACTTTTATTAGTACCTACAAAAATAAATATTGATATAGACAGATAGAAGGATAAATATACACATTTAACAGCACAAATTTTTATATAAAAAATGCTAAGGGGATTTGGGACTACCTGGGAGGCAAACATTACAGCAAACTCAATAATCAAAGGGGTTTTCATAAATTTCTCAAATCTCTTCAAACAATTCATCTTAACATATATTCTTTAAAAACTACAATATGTGTCATTTAACTCACATTTTGGGCTTTTTTGATGCTGTCATCTCCATATTCTGAATTCTGAAAAGCCATGAGAATGTATCTATTTAATAAACCGTCTATTGATAATTCCTGAAGAGTTTTGTTTGAGAAAATGCCATACCATTGAAGAAAATTCCCTAAGAGCTAGAAAGAAGAGAAAAATTATTTTTTCCAGTTCCAGTGAGATATAATTTGACATGTAACATTACACAAGTTTAACGATTTAAACATATAATAATTAAAATATATATTGTGAGATGATTACCACGAGTTTAGTTAACATCCCTCCCTTCACAGACTTATACATCTTTTTTCTATTCTCTTAGCAATTTTCAAATATACAGTACACTACAGTTAATTACAGTCATCATGTTGTACTTTACATCCTCAGAACCTACCTTACAACTGGATGTTTGTACCTTTTGATTACTTTACCCCATCTCCCCATTTAGACAGCATATGAAAAAGCAGAAACATTACTTTGCCAACAAAGGTCCATCTACTCAAAGCTATTGTTTTTCCAGTAGTCATGTATGGATGTGAGAGTTGGACTATAAAGAAAGCTGAGCACCGAAGAATTGATGCTTTTGAACTGTGGTGTTGGAGAAGACTCTTGAGAGTCCCTTGCACTGCAAGGATATCCAACCAGTCCATCCTAAAGGAAATCAGTCCTGAATATTCAGTGGAGGAACTGATACCAAAGCTCCAATACTTTGGCCACCTGATGCAAAGAGCTGATTCATTGGAAAAGACTGATGCTAGCTAGGAAAGACTGACGGCAGAAGGAGAAGGGGACAACAGAGATGAGATGGTTGGATGGCATCACCGACTCAATGGACATGAGTTTGAGTTAAACTCCAGGAGTTGGTGATGGACAGGGAGGCCTGTGTGCTGCAGTCCATGGGGTCGCAGAGTCGGACTCAACTGAATGAACTGAACTAAACCCCACCTGTGGCAACCACAAATCAGATCTCTGTTGCTAGAAGTTTGTTTTTTTGACAAAGGAAAAAAGTACTAAGAGGCAATGTAAAGCGATTAAATTAAGTACATACAAAGTAAGTTACTTACACACTAAAACACTTTATGAAATACCGTGGACCATGTCTTGCCCAAGCACTAAGAAGCAGTTTTGAAGGGCCTGAATATTTCCTAGAATGACTGAGATTTACTAAATTTTAAATAGCCACACAGAGTTAGTAGTTACTGTAGTGGACAATGCAGGTAAGAACAGTTTCCATCATAAGAAAATACTGGCAGAGAAGTGATTATTCGTAGATAAATGTCCTCCCTTGAAACTCATGAAAAAAGTCATAATCCTATGACTATGCCAAAAGATGAACATTTTCTTTCTGACTACCACATTGCATGCTTCCCTGGTGGCTCATTGGCAAAGAATCCACCTGTAATGCAGGAGACTTGGGTTCAATCCCTGGATTAGGAAAATCCCCTGGAGAAGGAAATGGAAACCCACTCCAGTATTCTTGCCTGGAAAATCCCAAGGACAGAGGAGCCTGGCAGGCTACAGTCCATAGGGTCACAGAGTCAGACACCACTGAGAGACTAACTTGTAAGACCTGCATGTTTACCAGACCTCATGAACCAGGACACTGGAAGCTACTTAAGCTCAATACCCATACAAAAATGGAAGCCCCTGCCTATTCTACCATAAATACTTCAATATTCTCAGTATCTCTCATCCTAGGAAATACAACATTATCCAACCAATCAAGCAGGCCACAGCCGACGTCACTCCCAGCCTCTCCCTCAAGCTATCTCACCCCGCCCCCACCCCTGCTGTCCTTTCTCTCGGTCCCACTGCCATGCCCCTAACGAAGGCTGCCGTCATCTCTTTATGGCTCTTCTCAAGCAGGGTCTGTGACAGAACTCAATCCTACAGAAAATTATCTGGGTAACTCTTTAATTTTCCCAAGGATGGGACAAACTAGTACCATTACAGGTACATACACGATAGAGGCCTTAGGGCACCAGGAATTAGTCTATTCCCAGAACCACAGTTGAGAAGAACTGCTGAAGAGTCAGACTGGCCTGAAGGAGACTCCCATCTCTACCAGTTAACAAAGGATTAAGCCTGGGTAGGTGATTCTGCGCCCCACTGTCCCATCAGTGGAGTTAAGCTCACAGGGCTGTTGTGAGGATTCAAGAGAATATAATCTGTATAAAGGGTGTGGTACAGCGCTTGGAACACAGTAAATATGTGGTAAGTACTAATTCCCATTTTCATTATTACCATCTTTACCTACTTCAAACCATCATCTCCACACAGCAACTGCAATATCTAAAACATGACAGTATTTTGCAAGTCACCTCCCTACTCAAAAACCCTTCCACAACCGATATAAGGGCAGATGATTTTCAACAAAGGTACAAAAGCAAATGAATTTAATAAAAGATAGTCTTTTCAACAAAGTGTGCTGGGGCAAATGAACCTAAACAACCAGACCTCACTATTTGTATCAAGAATACAAAACTCAAAGCTCAATAATAAGAAAATCCAATTTTAAAAAATGGGCCAAAGATTTGCAGAAATACTTCACTAAAGAACATATGAGTGTTAGTTGCTCAGTTGTGTCCAACTCTTTACAACCCCATGGACTGTCGCCCACCAGGCTCCTCTGTCCTTGGGGTTCTCCAGGCAAGAATACTAGAATGGGTTGCCATGCCCTTCTCCAGAGGATCTTCCTGACCCAGGAATCAAACCCGGATCTCCTGCACTGCAGGCAGTTTCTTTACCATCTGAGCCATATACAGATGGTAAGTAAGCACATGAAAACATGCTCAGCATCATCAGTCATTAGGGAAATGCAAACAATTACAAGACCTGAACATAACACTTGGAGAATGGCTTAAAAAAAAAAAAAACCCGAAAGATACCGATGTGTGTGAGAAAGAACCAGAACACTAATACTGCTGGTTTAGAAAACAGCTTTTAGATATTTACCTAATAATCTAGATTTTATCGAACAGAAATAAAAACTTATATACCCAGAAAAACCTGTATGCTGACAAGTTTATTCATAATTACTCCAAACTGTAAACTATCTGATGGATAAAAAACCACACCAAAAATGGTATACCCAGAAGAATCTGAGAAAAGATATGTATATGTATAACTGAATCACTCTACTATACAACACAACGCTGTCAAGTCAACTATATTTCAATAAAAATTTTTAAATGTTATATTCACCATTTGAAAACAGGAATGAACATAAAATAACACTAAATCATGAATGCATTATTACATGAACGCAGCCAGATTCAAAAAGCTAACTAGTATATAATTCCATTCCTAAGACATTCTTACAAAGAAAACTATAAGACAATAAAAAGGGCTTAGGAAGTGGGGGATTTGGGTTATAATCTTGTTGAGGAGTCTCCTACATTTCCACATAAATTATAGCTTCTGTATCATCTGGATTGCTTATCTCTTCCCTAATTCTAGCCACCCTGGGCTTCTCTCAATTCTAGTATATCTTTCTCTCCCTCACCTCAGGATGGAAAGGAATCTTCTATGCCCCTTGTCATATGCTCCAATACAACTCTGAATTTCTTTTTTCAAAATTCCTCCTACCTGAGGTGACTTATCTGCTGTTGCCAATTGTGCTGGGTTATAAGCAACATGATGGCTCTACTTCTGTCTTATTCAGTGCTATATTCCCCCAGCTTAGAAGAGTACCTGGTACTCTATTAGCTGAATAAATCAACTGTGGTTTAGTAAGGCATTTTGTTGGGTAGTCTGGACCTTACTGGGACTCAGAATTCATTTCCTCCTCTGGAAACATCAAACCTATGAAGTTATTTAACCAAATATTAAAATACTTTTTGAAATATACTGTAGGAAAGTCAAACAAAATCCAAAGCTTTCAGATAGCCTGGAGACACTTACCTTAACTGAAGACCAAAACTGTCGCTGGAAAAACAAGTAAGGCCCAGAATTTTTATTTTCCAAGACACTAAGGAAAAAAAGAGAAACACATCATAATCAAAAGTTGTGTGTTAAGTTCCATCTTATCTCTAGATTTTTGTTAAGTAAAAGGTGAACAAAGGAAGCAATGAATTTTTCTGATTTTCAATTGTATTCCAGAAGACAGTAATTTTAAAAGGTAATGGCAGTGTATTCTGAGATAACAGAGCACTATTTGTTTTATTCTGCTTAAGGGAACAGAGCACTATTTTTATTCTGCTTAAGGGAAGTGGTTTCCACAGTGAGCTCCTCAATTTGGGCTACAGGTTTAGACTACATAGGTAAAGTTTATATTACAAGCTATGCTTAGTTTTCCCAAAATTTAAGAAGCTTTCTCTGAAAAACAATAGAGAATATTATCATCTTTAACATTTTTAGGAATGACTTACTTTTTGGGATACAAGGGCATGAATACATCATCATCTAAAGTTCTCCTCATTCTCAACAGAAGTGCTTTTAGGTATATCTGAAAAGTTAAAAATAGATCATGCATTATAATAAGGGTTATGATAAAAGTTTAGGAAATAAAAATAAGCCACATTCCAAAGCACCTAATTAACTGAGTATTCAATTTTGAGTGAACAGCTCAAATTTACTTTCTCACCGAAGGTCTTTCTTCTTGGTTCATGCCTCATCAATTACCAAGTAATAAAGTCATTTAGAAATTTTCCAGCCCCTTAATCTACTATAGAAAGGTTTAAAATCAGACCTGTAAGTCTGGTTCGTCTCAAAGTGAGGTCAGTGAAAGTAAAACAATGATAAAGAGTACTTTGCTATGTCTATATTGCCCGTAAGAAAGTTCAGTGGGGGCAGCAGCAATTTAAATTTTGGAAACTAATTATATAATAACAACACCTGATTGTTTTACATGCTATTGCATATTTTCGGGATTTAAATTATCAATTGGTACACATCCCAGTACTTTTTGGCTTTTCTTCCCGCCCCCAAAAAAGGTTCTTCAAGGGATGTCTGATTGTGAATGGGGATGGGGTGGTGAGAAGGATGAAAACAGTATAGATAAGAAGCTATCTAGACTCTTTTATTTTAAAACTAAAAACCACCATCTCAGATTTTCTATATAAAGGACCAGATACCTCAAGTGGGAGAATCAGATTTTCTGACTATAACCCACCCGTTTTCTCAACTTGTTCGTTTTCAAAGGGAGAGAAGATATATAAAAATTTTAAAACTTTTCATAAATAATAACTTAATTACCTGTGTACTTTTATTTTCTGCATTCACCACTGAAGGATATCCATTTATTAATTTTAGAGTAATTCCAACCATTCTTGAAGTCTGTGTTGTAGAGAAGGGGTCCCACATATTTTCAGCAATCACTATTAAGAAAAAAAAGGTAGAAAGTCCTGAGATATAGGAATAAACTGCAGCTTACTTAAATCTGATGTCAAGCAGTCCTCAGTTTAGAAATTCCAATCGTGACACTTCTAGAGCATAAGCTTCAGTTGTCTTTGTTCAATTAACCACAGGAAATGCTGAGGATTAGGCAAAGGTGACAAGGAGACACAGATTCCTATTATTTTCTGCTTCTCAGTGAAAATAAGATTTTTATACCCAGGAGATTCTGTCCCAGTGTCAAGAATCTCTAACTGAACCTAAACTTTTTTCATATTTTCAATAGTTCCCTAGGTCAATGATTTCTAAACTTTTGTGAGAAACTGATGAAAGAAATGAAACTGCTCCCTGGAAAAATGCATATCGTTCCCAAAACTATGTATTCACTTTTGCTTCAGGTAGTCCTTAAGAGTCTAAAATCTCCCTACTGCCCCCAATTCCAGGTCCTCCCCAAGGTGGTTTTCAAAGTCCCAAGATAAGACACAGGTACCCTTTAGCCATCTCTGGGTCTGACTGTAACTTAATTATTATTAATGTAATTTCTATGAGAACATATGCTCTGATTAAAAACTCCTAACAACAGATAATGAAAAACCCAATGTGTCTGAATGTTCAATTCCGTAATCTCTACCTGTTAGTTTAGGAAGAATCACCTTTTCCACAATGGTAGGCAACAGTGCGACATCGACATCGTCCTTTTCTTGCTCTCGCTCTTCACAGCCGTAAAACAGCAAAGATTCAAACCACAGCATGTTCTCAAAGTCACGACATTTTGCCTAGAAAATATTTAAAAGGTTACCCAAAATTTAAAACAGTGGCTAGTTCTGCTTCTAGCCACAAAGAGAGTAACCGGAACTGGATTCAGCCTTCAGCCATAAACTAAATATGCGACAAAATATAGGAAACATCTATTCTTAGACAATGGACCACCAGAGGCAGCACAGGACTATGGCCCCAGAAAGAAGGGAGTCAGAGGAAGTGACTCCTGGTCAGGAGAGCAGAGCAGGGTAGGAACTACCAAGCAGAGCAGTCCCGCTGCGCCAGGAGCCAGAAAGGAAGCTCAGGGAGGCTGAGACAGCTGGCAGCTGCGGGACAGAGGGAGGAGCTGTGAAGATGAGAGCTGGCAGGGCTGCACCACTGCGCCCGTGAGCCTCTGCTGTGTACTGGGACACACAGCACAGCGCGCAACGCCATAGGGGCTGGGCAAGCAGGAGCTAGGAGCTAGAGTCCCCAGAGCTCACATTTTTCTCCTGTTGTTTCCAGGGCTTCCACCTCAGCCTTCCTTTTGGTATAGATTACATACTCAACCCAGCCCATCTCATTCCTGCCCACGGCTCCACCTGTATGTCAGTAACTTACAAAACTGTTATCTAAAACATGACCACTAGATGTACACAGACAATTCGACAATTACCTAGACAAGTACCTCCCTAAGGTAACAGGCAAACAGTTTCTATTGATTGTACCTCTTAAATCTACCAGTTTATCTCATCCTCCTGATTTCCATCACCACTGACTTAGTTCAGGGCCCCACTTCACATCTTCCTCACTGAGCTTTCCCATGACGTTCTACAGTTTTCTGGGATCAAAGGACCAAGTTCTTATTCATTCATGTTCCTATCTCCATGTCAGTACTTGTAATTTTAGTTGAGAAAGATACTGTATACAAATTGAGAAGCAATAGATTTTTCTCTTAAAAAGGGACAGAACATAAAAGGAAAGACTGGTAAGATCACACCCAGTGATACTCTGTATCACTTACAGCCCTGAGCATGACCTACCTCCTGGGAAAAATACTTTATTCAAGCTTCATCTCTTCCCCAAGCATCATGGTATCCTGCTTCCCAACAGTGAGAGAAGCCACTCACCTCAAGCGGAGTCCAAGTGAGAAGCTGCAGCCTTATGAGGGGGTTGAGCAGCTTTGGCAAACAAAGGCCGATGTAGGCATGCTTATAGGATGTGTAGTATTTTGAACGCCAGGCTTCAAACTGGGATTTAATACAATCGATTGAATAAAAACTTTCAAGGACATCTTCAAAAACTTTGCTGGACTCTTTTGAAATGCGATCTAAAACCAACAAAAACAACAAAGAAACCCCCACAGAGAAATGTTAACTTAGTATGCAGTAGAAAAAACACAGTTCAGTTATTTTCAGCATTTTCTCTGTAGCCTGAGTAGGTAATAAGATAGGCTCATTAACAAAGGAACAATCCATGGCGTCGCAAAGAGTTGGACAAGACTGAGTGACTGAAATGAATTATCAACTGCAACTTAAAGGAAAGGAAACAGATAAATTTAGCCTCCAAATGTCTATCACACAAACTACAGTGCAGGCAGTCGCCATTCTGCATAGTTCCAATATGTACCATTATCTGCTGGTGTTGCTAAGTCACTTCAGTCATGTCCGACTCTTTGCGACCCCATAGATGGCAGTCCACCAAGATCTGCTGTCCCTGGGATTCTCCAGGCAAGAACACTGGAGTGGGTTGCCATTTCCTTCTCCAGTGCATACAAGTGAAAAGTGAAAGTGAAGTTGCTCAGTCGTTAGTGACCCCATGGACTGCAGCCTACCAGGCTCCTCCAGCCATGGGATTTTCCAGGCAAGAGTACAAATAACACACGTTCCCCAAAACTCAGTTCAAATTTCAGTTACCATGGAACATTAAGTGTGAGTAATTGCATAAAGTAGAAACTCTGTATCCAGCTCTTCAGCCCACAAATCACCATTTAAATAACAGATGTGCATGATCATCAATGACCAATCATATCTGTTCTTCCAAAGTTGCTTGGTGACTGCAATAACTAACACAGACAAGAATCCGCAATGGATACTAGGCTCTTTGGGTGAAGTTGTTTTGATGCTCTATATGACTCTGAACAGTGGACTCTTTATAATGAAGAGATCTAGTCACAACAATCTACTTCTTAAGATCCACCTAAACACCACTGATAGAAGGCAACCTAACATTTGCCATCTACTATTATATAATAAGAAAGAGCATCTTGTATGAAGTATTCTCGCCAAAAAGGTTTAACCTGAATTAGACTCCAGACTTAAATTCCAGTTTACAAGAAATACAGTGACTGGAGGAACAAGTTAATACCACGAGGAAACAAATTCAGAATGTAGGATATTTTATAAGACAAATGGCCTTCAGAAAGCAAATGCCTTGAACAGACAGTAGGGGTGTGTGTATTATAAGGTACTCATGATATTGACTCATTCTAGATTTAAAAGGTGCAATGACCAAGTGCAATGCAGGAGCCCTGTGTGGATCCAGGTGTGGAAAACACAGAGTAACCCACAAAAACAGTCCTGAGAATTTGGGAAGTACTGAATACAGATATGATACTAAGAAATTTCAGTTAATTTTTCTCAAGGGTGGTAATAGTGTTACAATAAGGTAGAAAAGCATCCTTTTTCAGGGGGGAGACATTAAATATGTTAAAGTTTTTAGAGGTAAGTGCCATGATGTCTCTAAGTTAATTTCAAATGGTTCAGTGCAACACACACATATCCGAAGCAAACTTGGCCAACTGATGGTTAAGAACTGCTGGATTTGGGTGACAGGTAGATGGTGATCACTGTGCTACTCCTTCCAATTTCCTATATGTTTAGAAATTTTCACTATAAAAAAGCAGGAGAAACAAAATAAGCTTCTCCAACTATGTTCCAAAGTTAATAAATGACAGAGAACTGCAGCCAATGGTGGGAAATAAAGACTTTTACTTGGGGTTCCTTCTGGAAATGCCTTCATGTAACAATGCTAACTATTCCCTGTGGTTGAATGATTCAGGACTCCACAAATCAGGAACTCCCTTTAGGGCTGAGAAGGGCTCCCTATTGCCAACCTTTACCTTTCCAGAACAGACAGGCTGCATTAGGGCGGCCCTTGGGATCTGAAACATTCTCCTGTCACTTTTAAAATTCTACGATTCTCAAGAGTAATATTATTTATAATGCAAGTAACTAAGTAAATCCCATAACAAAGTGTTACCACTAATTGTGAGAACTCATCATGCTATTCAGTAATAAAAAAACAGGTGCAAGCAAGCAACAAGTGCCAGGTTCTAAAGCAGAGGCCACAAAACCTCAAATTATTTCATGGTAACAACTACAGCCAAGCAGAAAGCACAATAACAATGAATCTCATTTCCAAATAAAAGTCTAACCTTTTTCCAGATTGAAATTTGTGATATCTGTAGAAGTTTCTTCATCATCACTGGAAAGGCCTTCAAGGTGATCTGCCATCTTACCAGTCTGCTCTCTGGCTTGTCTACGACGAGTCCTAAATAACAAGCAGTGAGTTCCCAAACCAGATAAAGGAGACTTCACAAACCAACCAACAGCAAGCATCTGGAGATTACCTCCTGGCCTCCCGTTCTGCAATCCGACGTTTGGCATGCTCTTGATACAGTGCCCGATCTCGTCCAAAGGAGTCAAGATTTGGTGCCATCAGAGCTTTATCTGGAAAACAACAATGGTTAAAATTAAAAGCCTTCCTCCACCAATCTTGAGGAAAGAGTTTGCACAGAATAAGCCATAATGACAGACTGCTTTCTAATCTCAACAGCGGGATTCTGCAATAACTGATAAACCAGATAGTTTGCTAATTTAGAGCAAATCTCAACATTAATCCATGTTTCCACAAAAAGGAGCAGAGAAATAGAGAGTCTGACAACACTACCCCAACACAAACTGGCTGACTCCCTGTTCTTATGTCTAAGTAACAAAACTAGTTAAAACAAAGTAAGTTAAAAACCTAAGTTATTTGTGTAAAGGGAAAAATAATACGTTACTTTTTTAGGAATGAACTTAAGCATCATATGAAATGAAATGACAGCAAAGAGGTCTAAGTAGGAAGTATGAAAAAAACACCTTTGTTGTAGGAATTTAATGATTTATTCTATTTTATTCTAATTTTTCTTTGTAGAAATTTATTCTTTATTACTATTTCAAGAACAAGGGCAGAATCAACAATATAGACTAAAAATCCTATCTGAACAGGACCAAGCTGTGCTTTCTCAACCACTGCTTTCAAAGCACAATTCCCTTCTTTTTTCCCATTTTCCATCTATCTCTCTTTTTAATTTCTAGGACAAATTTTCTAACTTAAACATTCCTATTTATATTTATATATCAATTACCATTTTTTAGTTTCCAAGGTATGGCTATTTTTCTTAGAATATTTCTTTTTTATAGCATCTTCTACTTGTGCTACATGTAGGATCTCTTCTGCCGTCTCCCAAGGACAGCAATTATGTTTTAAATTTTCTCCTGCCACCTGCACTTGTGTCCTCAGTCTCTTTGGTCCTACTGCTTGGGTTGCTCTCCGATGATCATTAACTACGCAGGAATGAGACTGGAAATTTCGTGGATGCAGGTGGGAGCTGTCTAAGAGGCATCTCCATCAGATCACTGGGTAAAAGTCAACCTTTTGTTGGGGCCCCCAGATAATAGTGTTTCATGGTCTTTTCTCTGGACCCACTCTCTTTGTCCAGAGAAGAATCCTGGAGACTCTCTTGCCTAGGGTAGAAGCAGAAATGGAGGAAACATCTCTCTGTGATGCTTTATTTCTACATTCAAGTTTGACACTATGGAGACATCCTGTAATACGCAGGATAGTAATGGGAAGCAAAAACCCCAGAGGGTGTGGGGGTCGGAATCATGTGCAAAATGGAAGACATCAACTGAAGTTTTTTCCTGATATCAAAGATGTGGCACAGCAACAGGGAAAATAAAACCAAAAAGTGTTGGTGTCTACTGCAGTGTATTCTAACTACCCTAGATCCTACTACTTTTAAACGTTGACTCTTTTACTGCTTAGTAAACAAGATGCCCCAGAGCTCTACCTCAGCTGGGACTCCACTACATACCACAGATAAATTAGCTAAAAAGTCCCAAACTACAGAAATGATTCCTGTCTCTTTAAGAGGCAGCCATCATTAAAGAAGTATTCTAAAGAAAATTATAATGTTAACTTAGTATAATACTTAAAATGTTTATATTTAGAGACTTTTAAAAATATATATTGAAGGAGAGAGAGCAGACAACTCAACTGACAGCTTCCTTCTTTCTGTAAGAACTATATGCAGTAACTATATGCAGTAACTTTTTTGTTTCTCTAAAAAAAAGATACCAGAAAAAGAAATCGATACTTCAGTATCCCATGCAATCTTCCTCAAATCTTTGGCAATAATGAATACTCCCTTTAGGACAATACTTTTCACTTTCTCATTACCCTTCATTTCTTTCCAACTGTCAATCTATTGATAATTAACACCCATCATTCAACCCTTACTCTGAATTCCATGTAAGTAAATACCTCCAAATTATAAAGAACAGATTATAGCTAGGAAAAGGTATTTGATGAAATGCACAGCTCACACAACCATTTAACTTAAAAGGAAATTACTTCCTATCATAGATATAATGATTACCTGCAATCTGCCCCAGAAATCTGGTTCTGTCTGGATCAAAAGTGATTCGAGAGGCATGCATTAGTTATTTAGGTGCCCCAAATGGCACTAATCCAAATTTAAATGTGTATGGTGGCAAAAACAGAAGGTCAAAGCCATTCACATGGCTTACTCTGAGTCTGACTCATCTGAGGGCCATGTCACCATCTCTTTATGATGCTCCAAAACCCATTCGGCACACAGGAGAATGCTTCCCAGGGATTCATGTATCTTTAATTTAGAGGACGCACTATATGACAAAGCACTGTTTTCAGAAAGAATAAGGACAGGGCACTTTGCACTGGGAACACCTGGAGGGGCTGTTTAACATGCAGATTACTGGACACCATCCAAGACCTGGCAAGAATTTCTGGAGACAGGACCAAGAAATCTGCATTTTAAATTAACATCATGGGTAATTCTGATGTACACATCCATTTAAGAACTGCTGACACAGGGACCAAAGAGATGACAAAAAAAGCCAAGAGAAATCCAACATAGGAAAATTCCTATTACAGTACTCAAGAATACAGAGGGCAATGAAAAAGTGGAATTAAAATGTTTTTTAGTATGTCTGGCTAAAAAGTTTCAGCTAAACTCTTATTAAGAGGTTTCTAATTCATTTTGGTCTTCCATAACCCACATCATAATGAAACGAATATAAATTTTAAATTTCCAGATTTTTACACTAAAATTTCAAGAAGTGTTGGCATCAACTGACTTAAAAAACCCAAAAAACAAAAATCCTAGTTATATAAGGCAAACTAGAAAATAATTTTAAAAAATACAAAAAATTTTGCTTTATGCAAAGGGTGAAGCTCAAAACTCCCCTAATCTTGGAATTGTATCATTTGTTATGTAACAAAACCCTCTTACCATCCAAAATTTTCCAGCCCCTAACTCAAAACCTTGGTTATGATCAACAACAGCATTTGTATAGATGTTAAAATGGGGGGAAAAAAATCACTTAAGGACAAGTGGATACTGGTTTTAAGATAAAATACTGATGATGTCCTTACTATACTTTGAAGAATGAAAAAATATGCCCAAAGAAGAATAAGACAGAATATTAGTACATGATTTGCACTCCTCTGTGAAGCTGTATTTTCTCAAACACAATCCAAGCACATGCTATTAATAATTTTAGATCTACCTGACACAAGAGCAAGGAAACGCGTTTCTTTAAAAAAAAAAAAAAAATGCCCTGAGATGTCTACGTTTCAATTAGGATGCACTAAGTAAACAAGGTTGTTTAATGAATAATAAAAACCTTCAAGATGGACTGACTTGAATGGCTTGAAAACTCCGAAGATTCATCTTTAATATCATCTTGTCGTCTTTGGACAAGGCGGGAAGCTCGCTGTTTGTACAGCTGATGTATTGCTGATTCAAGTTCATTAATCAGTGGCACCTGTAAAAATACAACACACTCCGTAACACCAAACTCCTCAGATGCTTATTTATTTGAGGGTTCCATATTATTTCCGGATTTCTGAAGGAGTACCCTCTGGACAGAATAATCATGAATTCCCAATGAAATACAAACAGTAATTCAGTTTTACGACGTCTGGGAAGTAACACTTCTTTTATTCCGTATATGGAACTATAATGTCCAGTGCCTAGTTGTTGGAGCAAAAGTTTAGTTAGGAAACTTAAACACTTTAACAACAGTAAAGAGAGTGAGTAAAGAAATGTCAGAAATTTTAGTGCTTTTCTTTTAAAGTACGTGAAAGTCCATTTTTTAGTGTTCTAGCAGCATGATCTACCTTGCAATTTTTGCAGCTTAAAATAAACTAATATTGCTGTGTAAGACCAAAAAAATGGCTCTGAGTAGGTAAAGAGTTTGCTAACTGCCCAATTTTGGATATTTAAATTGCGCTATCATTCACAAGGACCAAGTACTTTACAGTAATGTGATACTACTTTGTGGCTTTATTACACATTTAAAATGTGAACTGCATTCATTTATATTAATAAAGTGAATAAAACTTCTAGCTATCATTAACCTGTCTAAAGATCAATCTATTTGCAACTCAGAAAGTTCTTCTGTTCCCATCAAATATTTAATTTTTTCCATATTTTTAAATAAAATAAAATTGCTTGCATGAATTGTTGCTTTACAAAATCAACAGGTTTTTCCAGGTTAACAGCCACAGCTAAGCATTCAATTGGTTCATACAGAATACAAAAAGCTTATGGAATGAGACCTAACTTAAAAGGAAAAACCAGAAAACATTCTCTTTTTATCAATACCTTATGCTATATAGTCAAATGCTATAAAACTTTCACAAAACACTAACAACCACTAGACATACCTGAGGAAACCAGAAATTCTAGTTTCCTGATGGTTAGTGCGAATAAAAAAACACACTATTTAGAGTTGGGCAACACTGGCACCAAGTGTTATAGCAGCTTCCTGAACTGAACAGACTGCAAATGGAAAATAAAAAGAAGCAGGTGGAATAAAAGCAATTTAATACACTTGAATGATTCCATTGCAAAAGCAACAAATGTTCACAGAAAGGTCAAACTGATGCAGTTATTTCATTCTTTCATATGCTACACCACGGGCAGCAGCGTCCCCAGACCTTGATATCAGCTGAGCCCACAGACTCTAACTCGAAGATTAACCATAATCCATTTTTCAAGCAATTATTGTTATATTATTGTGACTTACACTCACCCACCCCCTCATTTTTTGCAAACCGTACAGGACTAAGGACAAATGAACCTATGGGCCTACAATGCACTCCTTTAGTCCTGGAGGTTATTAACACTCTTCTTACTGCCTGAGGCTCCATCAGACAGAACCTTAATTATTCAATTTACAGTTAAAATTCTGATAATGTAATTTTTGTTTAGGTAATTAAAATGCCTTTTAACAAAGCCCTGAGAAAATTCTGAGAATAAAAGTCCTAAAGCACATTTTCATCTCTCTTTCATGTTTCTTAACAATACTGATTTATGATTTATTACAAGAGTGCACCATGACAATTTCTTTACCCTCTCCAAACTCAAAACCGCTACTGACTACCATTATTTCAAGACCAAATTTAAGGCAAAGAATACAAGAAGGAAGATGACTCCAGGAAAGCAAAACAATGGAAAGTTAAAATAATCTGCAAAAATAAAAATCTAAGCTTGAAATCACTTAAACCTTTATAATGAAAGAGAAAAAAACAAAAGAAAGCTTATCTTTTTATGGTCTTACCCTGACACAGTATTTTTATAACTGAAATGAGCATTCAAATCGATCCAATTATTCTTCAGTATTTCCAGAATGACAATTTATGACATTATTAACTTAGCAGCAGGCTCCGTAAAATCAAATGGATATGGAAATGTCAAAATGAAATAAAAGTTATCTTCAAAAGGGAATTACCTACTTCTCTTTTAATTAAAATGTAGCCACTATAAAACAGATATGGTTTAAGATCTGCTTCAAAAACATTAACCTAAGTGACTCTGTAAAAACCTCAGCACAGTCTGAGGTATACTTCCCTAGGATTAGAGTAACCAGGAGAGAGAAAGCATACTACTAAATGTTTTCAAGATGATAAGCAACTGAAAACAATATGAACTAGATATTCTCCTAGTCTCTAACTCAAGAGTGGTACAATCTAGTTGATCGTATTACTGTTAATATTTTTTTAAGAGCTCAGTTTGCAATCACAGTGTGTAAGTTTACTCAAGTATGTTGCAAAGCAAAGACCGAGATATTTCCAAGAAAAACTCCACAGGGACAAATTTCACTTACAAAGTACGGTTTAAGACAAAGATCCTTTCTCTAGTCACAAAAGCTTACTGGGCCAACTCCCCCCACTGTCCCCCCTGGGTTCACAAGGGCTTTGTTAGTAGGACACATCGCCAGCTCTGACATTTCTGTCCACTTCCCCTCTTAACTCAAGCTCCTCTGCACAGAGTCAAACTTATGTTTCCTTCTCACCCTGGTACTTATCACCCTAAGCCACAGACCTGCCATAAGAGCAACTACAGCTCAGAATGTAGCTGCTTCTCCAGAAATCAGATGATCAGGATAAGAACACAAATCCTCCAGAGAAAACTTCATGGATCTGACCGGACTGGCTGGAATCACTAAGACTCATTAGGAAGACAGAGTTTGGCACTGTTCTTTAGCCAGTCTTTGGCCTTAAGATACTGATCAAGAGGTGATAAAAAGTTAAAATACTATTTAAACAGACTATATGTCTACAAACTCTATGCTAATTCATATGGCCGAGGATAAGAGAGAATGTGCCTTCTAATCCTATATCCCATGAAAGTTTAGAGACAGGATACTCAAAAGTACTATGATTTTAATTCTTTTGAAAGACAAGGCTGTGAAGTCCACAAATGCCTTTTTTGACCAGTGCATCAAACAATAGATTTGTCTTCAAGAAAAATCAATTAAAAGTTGCTTGAAAGAGAATCCTGTGTGCAGCTAACAAAAAATGCAAACAAATGGTAAAACAGAATGCAAATAACTGCCAACTGACTATCATACCAAAAAGAAAAAAACTTGGAAATGAGACCTTAAAACAAATTATGGTCAAAGAATGGTTTCTGAAATGGATAAAGCATAGGCTTATTCAGATGAAAACTATTACTAGCAATGGCAATCAACTTTATCTAGGATAAAAATAAAAACTAATAAAATTTTGCAACTTTATGCTATACATATTTGGAATTACTTAAAGAAACAATTTAAAGATATGTTTAGATCTGAACCATAAGAAAGAAAATTTCATCAGTGAGTCTCTTATATTCTAATAACTGAGGACAGGATCTGCCAAAGTCTTTAAATGTGCTTTGAATTATCTTTTTTTGTTTTCAACAAAGGCACTAAACTGCCCCTAAGACAGAATGCTGCTTATGAAGGAGAGAAAATGAAGCATGACTTTTCATCACTTCTAAAGCTAAAGTCAGTGGATATTCTCTGAGAAATATAGAAATCTAGACCTCCCTAAGTTTTGCCTTATTCAAAGAGATTAGTATTTTTGCATTCTTACCTTTTCACTGAAACACTCAAGCAAGTCTTGGACATACCCTCGCATTTCTTGCAAAAATCTATACCGTTCGCCAATGCCCCCGGAAGACCCTTCCAGTCTCTCAATGGCCCTGGTGGAGTCCGCCCGGCTCTGCAGGTGTTTCTCGTGCTGCTGTCGGTTTGCTTTGTGCAGCTCTTTCATGGAGTCCAGCCTTCAGAACAGAAGAGGATAAACATAACACACTTACATCTGCAAGTCTATGCTGTCGGGACACTTGCAATATTTATAATAATGCATTCTGTTCCACTATTAGAATATAAAAACGCTTGGAGTAGATCTTTTCATCTGTACTCCTGTTTTGCTCAAGAAAACGGCAGTCTACAGACTTCTTATATAAAGTTATTTGGTGGGATAACCAAAATCTCACTGTTTTGCCTTTCCCCCCATATCTTGACTACACTTTATTCAGCGTCCAAGGGGAGAAAACGAGAACTGTCTTCAACCAGATCATGGAGTGGTATTTAAAAAAAACAACTTCGAGGCTTCCACAGAAGGAATCCAAGTAGGTAGCAGAACAAAGTATGAAGTCATCCTCTGGTTAGATTCTGAAGATAGGCCAGTCAATCTTCTTTGCTGATATTCTGTATCTGCTACCCCAGACTACATGTTGCCTGAGGGAACGGAAAGCTAGAAGACAGGTCTTTAAGAAGTTGATCTGCCCTACCTGTCTTTAAGCTGTTTCTTTACCAAATCAATAGTAACGGGAGTCATCTCATTACTGGGAGTTTTGAAAGGGACTGTATTATCTGTTTTTTGAGATTTGGCATCAGATGATCCATAGGCTGAATAACTATATGGAATGCCATAGGATGAACCATAAGGCATTGTCTGGTAGGTGTTCTGGTAGTACATGTTCACTTCCGTGGGCTGACTTGCTTGAACCTAGATGAGAAATGGGATATATATTAAAACCAGTAGCTGAAACTACAAAAAGAATAAAAAGCTAACAGGAAATAATTAATCCATTTTTTTAAACAGTATGTAATTAAAGTAAGTAATTGCAAAGCTTCTCAAAATCAAAAGTAGGGCTAGATGAAATTTCTCTTATGGGATTACTGGATTCATTTCCAATAACTTTCAGGAAAACAATAATGAAGACGTTTTGAGTTAGTAGGGACATTAAATTGTGTCAAAACACTAACAAAAAGAAACTTTGTGTGACATTTCCACTGAACTACTTACTTTTATAGAACAAGTCGTTATAACTACTTTGGAAGATATTTTTCATCTACAGTAAGATTTTTGCACTACTGAGAAATTCACCTTCTACAAAATAATTTTTAAAGTCAGAAAAACAAACGTTGTGCAAGAAAGAAACATTTAATCTATACAGTGGACAGCTTTTTCTTTTTTGGCAATATGTTTTTTCCTTTAACAAAATAAGCTAGAAATCTTAATTCACTTTTTCAGGTTTGAAGCTTAGCTGCTTAGCTCTCACCTGTGGAATATTGATTCCTTTCCTTATCTGCTCCTGCTCCCATCGGCTGAGCTCTTCATCCTGCTCCCCAGTTACTAGAGCGTCATCATCACTCCCCTCGATACCTATGGCCGTAAGCAGGGAGAAAATAAGTCCAAAAAGCAGCAAGGGAAGAGATGCTACCCTGATATTTCACAAAATCAAGCAAGAATATTGGCATGAACTCAGCCTTACTGAAATTAAAGTATCTGTTAGGATCTCTCGTATCTGTCCCTCCTGCTTTACTTGTCTTAATACACAGTCATCCCTTAAGAAAGAGGCGGTATCATTTAACAGTCACAACCTTACATAGGCTTCCTAGCCTCGGTTAGTGTGACATCAATTCAACAAAGCGGAGAATGAAACCTAATGCCTCCTCAGAACGAAAAACCAGTTACATGTATTTATAACATGTTGGGTGCTTAGCACAATACCCGTCACACAGTCCTCAATAAACATTAGCTATCAAAATCATGCTACATTTCCCCCAAAATTCCAGTAAGACACTTAATATCCAAGCAAGAACAGTTCTCCAACATTGAAAGTGAAGTGAAAGTCGCTCAGTCATCTCTGACACTTTGCAACCCCATGAACCATGGAATTCTCCAGGCTAGAATACTGGAGTGGGTGGCCTTTCCCTTCTTCAAGGGATCGTCCCAACCCAGGGACTGAACCCAGGTCTCCTGCATTGCAGACGGATCCTTTACCAGCTGAGCCACCAGGGAAGCCCAAGAATACTGGAGTGGGTGGCCTGTCCCTTCTCCAGCGGATCTTCCTGACCCAGGAATCAAACCAGGCTCTCCTGCATTGCAGGCGAGTTCTTCACCAACTGAGCTATGAGGGAATCTTCAACATTAAACATAGTTTAAATAAATATAGATACATTTTACTTTAGTATCAAATAAAATTTAAAAACAACAGGCTTACTGTTGCACTAAATAAAGTTACCTATTTCCTCTGCAATTTTCTGTCTCTGTGACTTTTCTTTCACAGAAAAAACTATGCGGCGTTTCTCATCATCATCTTCATCATCGCTGGCATCGTTCTCATCTTCTCTTACAAGGCGGCCTTTCCCAGGCTCACTATCATGAGGGGTGAAATCTCCCAATTCCCGAGCCATCTGACGTTTTTTCCTTGCCGCATGTATAAAAGCTGCATCTGGAATTTCTCCTGGAAACAAAGAGTAAGGATTAGAACCCATGCCATATTAGGAAGAAAGGTTCTATTTTCTTGAAACTATGAAAGATAAAAGAATCTCTCCAAGACAGCCATGCATAAATGATGTTCTAACATCCCTCACTGGCATCCCCGCCCCTCTCCCCAAACTCTGCCTGCCGTACGACTGGTTTATTTTTTGAACTTAGTTTAAACAGAAACTGAAAGAAGCTAAGGAAACAAAACAATATATACAATGGCAATACACACAGGAAGGCAGGGAGGGGAAAATTCATGAAAACAGTTTTATTTTAAGGGTTTTTA
Organism: Redunca redunca; assembly: GCA_006410935.1. Taxonomy (NCBI): domain Eukaryota; kingdom Metazoa; phylum Chordata; class Mammalia; order Artiodactyla; family Bovidae; genus Redunca; species Redunca redunca. Next base: position 163,452 of record SJYQ01006998.1, read on the forward strand.
TCTTTCATTTTTAAGAAATAAACAAAAGTAATAAAGTCATATTTACTACTGAACTGGAGAACAAAAACAAAAAAGGGATCTACACTCTTACAACCCTAAAACACACTATTAGATTTAGAGTGTATTTCACCTGCAAAGATTTTTCAGTTCACCTGAAAACACATTGAATATATAATCCTGTATCTAATTTTTCTTCATATTAAAATATAAGCTTTTCCATGTTGTTGTTTTGCATAAACAATTTTTAATGGTTTACAACATTCAATAGATAAAGCATAATCTACTACATAATCAAATTAACACTTTCACCTACAGTAAAAATTAATGCCTTGCTATTTTTCAAATTTGTTATTTAAGTAGCTATGGGATAGGAAAATGGCAACCCACTCCAGTACTCTTGCCTGGAAAATTCCATGGACAGAGGAGCCATGGGGTCGAAATGAGTCGGACACAACTGAGCAACTTCACTCACTCACTCATGGGATATCTCATCATGCAAATGCATCGTAACTTAACTTATTACGCTATTCCTCTCTTACTAGACATTTTTTCTAAATGTTTCTCACTGCAGTTAATGCTACAATAAAAACATTATTTCCGTGGGATACATTTATAGCTATGGAATTACGGGTCAAAGAGTAGGAACATCTGAAATCTCCTGATTCATAATGTCAAACAGCTTCCCATAAAGACTGTACCAATCAGAATGCTATTAGATCTACGCATGTAATTTTTCACAACTTTACAAACCCAGGGCAAACATTTTGACTTTAAAAAAAATTATTATCATTTTCTTGACTGTGTTACACGGCTCGTGGAAGTTTCCAGACCAGTGATCAAACCTCGGTCACATCAATAAAAGTTCTAAGGAGTTCCCAGAGAGTAAGCATTTTTAAATTTTATAATGAGTTAAATGGTGACTCTTCATAATTTAAATCTGGTGACTAAGTATTTATTCAAAAGCTGATTAACCAGTGAATAGATCTGAGAACTATTTCCACTAAATGTTAAAAAAAAAACAAACCTGAATATAAAGCTAGCAGCAGTTTTGCTTTTGGTAGCAGTTCTTGAAAAAGTTAAAATCTTAGTCTGAAATACATTGAAAAAAAAAAAAAAAGGACTTTTGTACTATTTATCCATTTACCTGAACCCCTTATTTGTTTTGATAATAAAACTGCCTATCTGAGAATGAACTTGGGAAGTTTCTAAGTCTCCTTCATTCTGTATTTGCAAAAGGAAACAGCCTGGCTCCAAACAGATGCCGTAAGAAACACCGCTTGGCCAACTCCTTCCTTAAGGACCATATTACAGAGGGCTCGTTCCCAAGGGATCTCTTCAGTTCTGAGAAACATCGGCAAGTACACACCTGGACGGAGAACATTTAAAGAAGATAAGGCATTTGAAAAGGCTCCACCAGCCTTTGGCTTTTCTTCCTCCTTCTCACTTTCCATATCCATTTCATCTTCCCCATGTTCACTGATGATAACTCCATCTTCTAGACTGGTGTCCTTAACATGACCTGCTTTGTCCAAAGGTGGTTCGTCTACATTTTTGAAAAATAAATAAAACAACGTATCTAAAACAAAATCCATATATTAGGGTAGCACTTTTAATACAATTATGGGCTCAATTCATTAAAGCATCAACTATTCTAATTATTTATAAAAATACTCAAACTACTGACATGTGAAATGATCACAGCAGACAAGCAGAAGGCAGAAACAATACAGGGGACAGAGACGCATGGGGCCCTGCCCAATCCCTACCTTTAGTTAACTTTATTGAAATGTTACCACTTTACCAAAACTACTTCTTCCTCTAAACTCTCATAGGTAACTGACCTCACACCTCTTGGAAGCATCATTTCACTTTATATGTCAGCATTTCATTAAACTCTAAATCCATTTGTGTTAGTCTCTCAGTCACGTCCAACTCTGTGAGACCCCCATGGACTACAGCCCCCGAGGCCCCTCTGTCCATGAGATTCTCCAGGCAAGAATACTGGAGTGGATTGCCATTTCCTTCTCCAGGGGATCTTCCGGATCCAGGGATCAAACCTGGGTCTCCTGCATTGCAGATTCTTTAACATCTGAATCACCAGGGAAGCCCATTTGAGGCAGCTTTCTATCAAGAACAAGATAGTAACTTCTCTGTAATGAATACTTTATGGCATATCGTCTTAGGATATAACCATTATCTGAAGGGTGGAGACCCAAAAGTCACAGTTACACTGTGTAAACCCCTGACGCTGCTGCCACGACTGAATGTTTGGAACAGTGGATTTGTGACTAAACCTGATTTTTCTGGCAACCTGGAACTGGGACACAGAGACAAGTTAGAAACCAGTTAGCACTAAAAACCACCGCATGCAAACCGGGAAGGGAGCCGTGGCGTCGCTATCCTCCATCACGTGGACAGAGAAGAGAGCTCTCTCTGCCGCAGGCCATTCCGGAGGCCAGCTTCAAGACTCCTTTCCTGCCACAGGGTTCCAGGTGGCACCACTGTCTCAGTGGTTTATACCAAATGGTTTACTTATAACTAAATAGTCCTATTACACCTTCCATCCCAGGCAAAATGCAGAAAAACAGGCATTTTTCACCCTCAATCACTGAACCTGGCAATGCACACATGAGGCACCAAGAATATAATGAAAGAGAGAAACAAAAAGTTCATTCTAAATATGAAAGATACACTTCTGTTGTTTCCCTAGCATGTGCCCCTCCCCAAAACTGGTTTGAAAGTTCTCAAACCATCTCCTACTCCCCTAAAGAAGAATCCTGGGGATAAGATCCTACTCCCTTCACCCCCCACAACACAACTTTACTTAGAATATTTAGGTCACTCTGCTTCAGATCTCTTAAATTTTTTTAATTCACCACTCTACCTCACTGCCACAGACTCCCTCTGAAGTGCATTCTGAGGCTGAGATTTTAAAACTCACTTTATCAGATGCATAAAGATACCGGGAGTCAAGAACTACCCATTTGCTTTTGCTCTCAATTAACACTAAATCAATGGCTTTTAACAGACAAAACACAACTGCGAAAACGTTTACTTGCTCCAATATGCCCAGATGATTTCTGCAGACTTTAAAAGACTCAGTGCTGTAATAAGCTCATAAGTGATCTGCTTGTGACAGAGCAAATACAAAGTCCAGAACATGGTGACAGGCGAACTTTTGTGGGTCCCGTATGATCCTTCCAGACAGCTTCATAGAAAGAGATGCTGAATAACCTTTCCTGAGGCTCCTCTTGGGCCTCAATGTCTTCGCTACTTTAGGAAACCTGACGCCACACATACTCTACTCTGACTGTGGGCATGTTCTCCATCTCCTCTGTTTTGTCTACAAAGAGACACAGGCTTCTCTTTAGCAAAAGAACTTCGACATGATCCCAACTATTTCTCTAGCTATTGTCATCTACCCTCCCTGCCAAATGTTCCAAAGCAGCCATGTGGACCTGCTACCTCCCACTTCCTCACCAGTTTGCCAGACTCGACCTTGACAAACAGCCTTTGATATCTCCCATTCCAAGCTTACCAACTAAACCAGAGGCTGCAGCCACAGCTAACTGATACAGTATCATTGAGCAACTGAGCAAAAGATGTTCCTTCCTCTAAACAGGCAGAGCATAGCAAGTAAATTAGTCTCTTTTGCCAGATGCCTGCCTCCACCCGGCCCCCAAAACCCAGCCACCACAGCAACAGCTCTTCCTTTTCCTCCCCTTCCTGATACTATTTCATACAACTGACACTCATCAACACTCATCATCTTGAAACTTTCCTATCTGTTCTCCTTTGGATTTTATGACTCTTTGTATCTCCTGAGTAAACCGTCCTCTCCATGTGTATGCTTATTACAGGTAAGGTCTTTGGTCCCCAGGAATATTCCCTTTATGCTGCAGCCTCGATTCCATTTACCCCTGGCTTCAATTACCACCTCAATGAACACCAAAACAAAATCTACACCTCCAACTATTCACTGGCTATTTCTACTCAAATTCAAGTTAAAAGGTGAACTCATCAATTTGGAATATCCCAAAGGTAGGTTTTCTAAGTTGTTACTACCCTTGTTTTCCAGTTAATGCACCTCTGCCTATCTAAGGAGGGTTGGGGTAGGAAAAGTTTGGGATTGTGAGCTGATTAGTGAAATAGGAACAGCGACCTGTAACACAGAGGCTCTACCTTTGGGGAGGACATTAATTGAGTTATCTGCTGAGTAGGAAATCAGTTAATATGAAAACAAGGTGGCCACATAACCTTTGCACCTGCTTCAGTTTTTAAACCCAACAGTAAATGGTCTTTTCTCAGTTCTCACTTTTCCTGAGCTTTCTTCATCATACACAGTTGGTTCTTAAGAGATTTGGAAAAACTGAAGCAGCTTCCTAGACTCCAAAATAATCAGTTCCCCTAAAAATACTCCTCCTCCCACCTGCATTCCCTATTTCTGTATATCACACATAATTATCCTCTCAGTCACCTGGCACAAAAGCTCAAATCTATTTCTTTTAGATCTCATAGCTGAAGCATACATTAGGTCTACCAATTCTTCCCTTGGAACACTTCTCAAATGATTTTTTTCTATTTCTTTCCCCACAACCACAGCAAACGTTTTAAATTCACCTAGAATTTCCCACTGAGTCAGGAAAAGCCTCAGTCTTGCTCAACTAAGACCTTTCTAAACCCACTATTACTGGATCAAAGCTGGCCCTTGCATTTAAACTTCTTTAGGCCTCTAATCCATGCTGCATGCTAACACCAGGTTAAAATTTCAAAAGGCATTTATCATGTCACCATCCTGGCAGGCCCCTGAAATGGCAACTCTAAACCCCATACTAGATACTAAACACCCTTCACAACCTGTCAGCAATGTACCTTTCACCTTAAACCTCTGCATCCCCCACAAATCATCTATTCAGCCTGTCACATGCACTCGCTCTTTTCCAAAACAGCAAGTCTCTGATAATAGCCCCACACCTCCCCTATTTTCTTTGCAATTTAAAAGATCAAAAATCTAGCTTCAGATTCCACTTTATCTATGAAGCATTCCTTCACCCATCTCTAAAAAGAAAAGTGTAGTTAAGCTTTAAGTCACTCACTAGGCATTTTGCCAAATTTGGGATCCAATTATACTCTGAAGTGATGTTGTCTCCAAAATTAGATTGCAAACGTGAGATATAATGACATACGTTCCCACATCAAGCCTATAGTAGAGAACTGGGCAATAATAATTCTATCTTTAATTTCACAAAATAAAAAGATCTCCCTAAAACATTTGCATGAGAATAACTACACCACAGCATATTATCATGAAATCACTTTCCTAAGGACAAATAAATGCTTAAAAGTTTAACTTAGGTTGTGAGAGGACATAAGAGATGTTTTGTACAATGTAGACAGGTGCTAACCCAGGAGTGTGCATTCATGTATCTGATAAGGTTGCTAAAATGGGAACATTATCAACCTTAGACAGGGGGTTTCTAAAAGTTCTCGAAGAATTAAAATGACTGTGTAAATAAAACCAAAGGAACCCAAAACTTGTCTCTACAGAATACAAGTACAGGAATTTGCACAGTACTCCTTCAAACAGAAACAAACTGTGTCTCAGGTTTAAGAGGGAAACCTCTCTCTGTTCAACAGCACTTGGAACACTAGTCAGAAAACTGGAAGAATTTAGTCACTGCAGCAGAAACATGCCAGTGGCAATGGTTCTGTCTTTTTAAATAATGCATTCACAATGCAGTCACGTTGGAATTAAATAAAACTGCATCATTACTCAACTTGAGCCCTTGACAATGACAGAATCAAGCAAACAAGTTCACTATATATACACCAAATCTATTCAATCCCTGTGAGTTTCATTTTGTCACTTCAAAAGAATCAAATTAGTACTTACTGTCGGCAGATGAGTTGAGTTCTGTCTTAATCTTAGATTTTTCAAGATCTTCTTTATATTCTTTCTTAAGCAATTTTACTATCTTTTTGCTGTAACTTGATTTCTTCACTTTGAAAACTTCTTCATTTTCTTTAAAAAATAAACAAAATCTATAGCAACTATTTTCAGACAATATTTTCCATTCTAACTTTTGAATTCTTCTAAATATACTCAAACATTCCAAATCATTACATAATTTGAAATTACTTAAAATCCTAACAGGCTTCCAAAAACTGAATCAACTTCATAATCTGGAATAAATGCCAATCTGAGACTTTTTAAAGGCATAACACATGTAACTACACAAAGTTCTGTGTTCTACTGTCTTTCTTAAATAATTTATTTCAGGAGAGGAAAAGAGATCTTCAAAAAAGCACTTAATTATCAAATTCTTAAGGTATATTAAATAAAATATCCAAAATCAAAAGATGCTAGTTTACAGAGCTGTCAAGACTGAGTTAATTCTATACCCNTTTCCAGTAGTCATGTATGGATGTGAGAGTTGGACTGTGAAGAAGGCTGAGCGCCGAAGAATTGATGCTTTTGAACTGTGGTGTTGGAGAAGACTCCTGAGAGTCCCTTGATTCAACCAGTCCATTCTGAAGGAGATCAGCCCTGGGATTTCTTTGGAAGGAATGATGCTGAAGCTGAAACTCCAGTACTTTGGCCACCTCATGCGAAGAGTTGACTCATTGGAAAAGACTTTGATGCTGGGAGGGATTGGGGGCAGGAGGACAGAGGATGAGATGGCTGGATGGCATCACTGACTCGATGGACATGAATCTGAGTGAACTCCGGGAGTTGGTGATGGACAGGGAGGCCTGGTGCGCTGCGATTCATGGGGTTGCAAAGAGTCGGACACAACTGAACTAAACTGAACTGAACTGATGCAGTATTGTTCTTTACAGTATCATACCTTACTTTCACCACCAGACACATCCACAACTTAGCTACATTTCCACTTTGGCCCAGCCTCTTCATTCTTTTTGGAGTTATTTCTCCGCTCTTCCACAGTAGCGTATTGGACACCTACTGACCTGGGGAGCTCATCCTTCAGTGTCATATTTTTTTTTTTTTTTCATACTGTTCATGGGGTTTTCGAGGCAGGAATACTGAAGTGGTTTGCCATCCCCTTCTCCAGTGGACTATGTTTTCTCAGAACTCTCTACCATGAGCTGTCAAGTCTTGGGTGGCTTCAAGTGACTATCAGCATGGTATGGCTGATAGCATCCTTAAGAACCACAAGACTGTTATCTATATGATGATTTTGGTTAGCTTTGTGTGATCCTGGTTTTCTGGAGGCTGTGGGATTATAGTTCTTGCTTCCTGGTGGGAGGGACTGGTTGTGGGAAAATCTGGGTATTGCTCTGGTGGGCAGGGCCAGGCTCAGTAAAGCGTTAATCCAATTGTCTGCTGATATTTGGATCTTGCTATGTTAGTCATGCCCTGATGCAACTCAATACTGGAGTCTACAGGCTCTATGGTAGAACTACTGGCAACCTTCACAAAGGACTTATGCCAACACATGCCTCCCAGAATTGCCACTGCCAGTAACCCTCTCCCCGAGGCAGGCTACTGCCAACCCATGCCTCTGCAGGAGATCTTCAACACTGATAGGCGGATGTATCTCAGTCTCTAGTATCACAGGAATTTAATTCACACCATTATATTTATTACTGTGGGAAAAAAATCCCTTAGAAGAAATGGAGTAGCCCTCATAGTCAATAGAAGAGTCCAAAATGTAGTACTTGAATGCAATTTCAGAAACAACAGAATGATCTCAGTTCTTTTCCAAGGCAAACCATTCAGTATCACAGTAATCCAAGTTTGTACCCCAACCACTGAGGCTGAAGAAGCTGAAGCTGATTCTTTCTGTGAAGACCTACAAGACCTTCTAGAACTAACACCAAAAAGAGATCCTTTTCATCATAGATTGGAATGCAAAAGTAGGAAGTCAAGAGATACCTGGAGTAACAGGCAAGTTTGGCCTTGGAGTACAAAATGGAGCAGGGCAAAGGCCAAGAGAACACACTGATCATAGCAAACACCCTTTTCCAACACAAGCAACAACTGCACATGGACATCATCAGATGGTCAATACCAAAAGCAGATTAATTATATTCTTTGTAGCCAAAGATGGAGAAGCTCTATACAGTCTGCAAAAACAAGACTGAGAGCTGACTGTGGCTCAGATCATGAGCTCCTTATTGCAAATTCAGACTTAAACTGAGGAAAGTAGGGAAAGGCACTAGACCATTCAGGTATGACCTAAATCAAATCCCTTATGATTATACGGCAAAGGTAATGAATAGATTCAGAAGGTTAAATCTTATAGAGTGCCTAAAGAATTATGGATGGAGGTTCGTAACATTATACAGGAGGTGGTGACCAAAACCATCCCAAAGAAAAATGGCATAAGGCAAGTGGTTGTCTAAAGAAGTCTTACAAACAGCAGGAGAAAAGAGAAGTGAAAGGCAAAGGAGAAAGGAAAAGTATACCCAACTAAATGCAGAGTTCCGGAGAATAGCAAGGAGAGATAAGATAGCCTTAACTGAACAATGCAAAGAAACAGAGGAAAATAATAGAATGGGAAAGACTAGAGATCTATTCAAGAAAACTGGAGATTCCAAGGGAACATTTCCTGCAAAAATGGGCTCAATAAAGGACAGAAACGGCAAGGATCTAGCAGAAACAGAAGAGATTAAGAAGAGGTGGAGAGAATACACAGAACTGTACAAAAATGTCTTAATGACCCAGATAAACACGATGGTGTTGTCACACGCCTAGAGCCAGACATCCTGGAGTGTGAAGTCAAGGGGGCCTTAGGAAGCATCACTATGAACAAAGGCAGTGGAGGTGATGGAATTCCAGCTGAGCTATTTCAAATCCTAAAAGATGATGCTGTGAAAGTGCTGCACTCAATACACCAGGAAATTTGGAAAACTCAGCAGTGGCCACAGGACTAAAAAAGTCAGCTTTCATTCCAATCCCAAAGAAAGGCAATGCCAAAAAATGCTCAGATTACTGTGTAGTTGCACTCATTTCACATGCTAGCAAAGCAGTGCTCAAAATCCAGCAGTATGTGAACCAAGAACTTCCAGATGTAAAAGCTGAATTTAGACAAGGCAGAGATCAAATTGCCGACATCTGTTGGGTCATAGAAAAAGTAAGAGAGTTCCCCCCTCCCCCCAAAAAACCATCTACTTCCATTTCATTGACTATGCTAAAACCTTTGACTATGTGTATCACAACAAACTGTGGAAAATTCTTAAAGACATGGGAATAACAGACAACTTCATCTGCCTCCTGTGAAACCTATATGTAGGACAAGAAGAAACAGTTGGAGCCAGACATAGAACACTAAACTGGTTCAAAATTGGGAAAGGAGTACGTCAAGGCTCTGTATTGTCATCCTGCTTATTTAACTTATATGCAGAGTACATAATACAAAATGCTGGGCTGGATGACTCGCAAATTGGAATCAAGATTGCCAGAAGATATATCAATAACCACAGAAACGCAGATGACACCACCCTTATGGAAGAAAGCAAAGAGGATCTAAAGAGCCTCTTGATGAAGGTGAAAGAGGAGAGTGAAAAGGCTGGCTTAAAACTCAATATTCAAAAAACGAAGACCATGGCATCTAGTCCCATCACTTCATGGCACATAGATGGGGGGAAAGTGGAAACACTGATAGTTTTTATTTTCTTGGGCTCTAAAATCACTGCAGATGTTGACGGCAGCCATGAAGTTAAGACACTTGCTCCTTGGAAGAAAAGCTATGACAAACCTAGACAGCGTATTACAAACAGAGATATCACTTTGTCAACAAAGGTCTGGACAGTCAAACCTATGATTTTTCCAACAGTCGTGTACAGATGTGAGAGTTGGACCATGAAGGTTGAATGTTGAAGAATTGATGCTTTTGAATTGTTGTGCTGGAGAAGACTCGTCTTCTTGAGAGTCCCTTGGTCTGCAAGGAGACCAAACCAGTCACTCCTAAAGGAAATCAACCCTGAATATTCATTGGAAGGACTGATGCTGAAGCTGAAGCTCCAATACTTTGTCCACCTGATTTGAAGAGCCGACTCATTGGAAAAGACCTTGATGCTGGGAAAGATTAAGGACAGGATAAGGGGGCGGCAGAGGATGAGATGGCTAGATGGTATTACTGACTCAATGGCCATGAGTTTGAGGAAACTATCGGAGATAGTGAAGGACAGGGAAGCTTGACATGCTTCAGTTCATGGAGTTACAGTCAGACACATCTTAGTGATGGAACAACAAGAGGTATTCTTTGAACATAAAAATGAAGATGTGTATTTTATAAATTACCTTTTTTTAATACAATGTGTAAATTACTTTTTTAGTTTAACATACATTGAACATCAGTTCATATCTGTTCATAAAGTGTTGTCCCTTCTACCAACCTGCATAGTGATCCATTTATCAAATGTACCATAATTTATTAATATTTAAGTAGTTTCATAAGAATTGGTATTAATGTTTTTTCCAGTCTTGCTATGATAATCAATACTGTGATGAAAAGCTTTGAAAAATGGTCACGAGTAGGATGAATTGGTATTGAAATTACTAGATCCACAGGTGTGCACTTGTAAGTTTGCCAATTCTAAGCTGCTCTCTATAGGAGCATGCCAGTTTAAAAAAATTTTTTTTGATAGAATTGTTGTTCAGCTGCTAAGTCATGTCCAACTCTTTTGCAACCCCATGAGCTATAGCCTGCCAAACTCCTCTGTCCATGGGATTTCAGGCAAGAATACTGGAGTGGGTTGCCATTTCCTTCTCCAGGGGACCTTCCTGATCCAAAGATCAAATCCACATCTCCTAATTACAGGCAGATTCTTTCCCACTGAGCCACCAGGGAAATACAAATGAAGTCACCTGACATATTATATTGGTTTCACATGTACAACAGAATGATACAGTATTTAAATATATTGCAAAATGATCACAAGAGTATAGTTAACTTTCATCACCATGCATAGCTACAAAGTTTTTGTCTTGCCATGAGAACTTTTAAGATCCATTCTCTTAGCAACTTTCAAATATGTAATATAGTATTTTTTTGTAATATAGTATTATTTACCAAGTCAAGTTATATTTTATCACTACATTCCCATGACTTATATACTTTTTAACCCCATTCATTCATTTTGCCCACTCCCAACCATGCCAGTTTGTACTCCTACCACAGTGTCTGTTTGCCTACACCATTCTGTCAAAATTTCACTTGAGATTTAAGTTGCAGGTTGAAGCAGAAGATCCCAAGCTCAAGATTTCATACACAACTTGCTCTTTTCACTGGTTTTCTTTGATTGCATTTGAAATTGCCCACCGATGACTCACTTTTGAAAGCTAGAAAGATGATCTAGGCTGAGAGTGTCCTCTGTACCATTTTCTTCCAGTTAGTAGAGAAAGTTAATAACATCTGGCTTCCATTCTACTCACATTACTCTAAGTTCTTACATTCTGGCTGTTCAGCATTAAGTTCTGATTCCAGCAGAGTGTTACGTTGGTGAAACTTAACTCCAGTTCTCATCACAAAAGCTTCAAATTGTGCCTGGTCAGCCTGTAGACACCAGTGCCAGCACCAAGAGACAGATTTGCAGTAACATGATTAGGACAGAGGTAAGAAAGATAAGGTTCAGGGCAGACTGTGTTAATATCTTGGCCTGAAACGTCAAAAAGTTCTTCCAGTATGAAAGTGATGATTAAATATGGATAGAGAGGAGAACACTGGGTGTTTTAAAGCAAGCTAACAAATGAAAAGCCAGGATGTATTTATAACTTTTATAATCTACCTATTCAGATAATTGAAGGGCAAAGTTAAAGATTCAGAAGTTATCTTGCTGCTAACATAAGCCAAAGGCCCTTCTAGAGGTTACAGACCTTGTGGAAATTAAATTCCTGAAACAGAAGAGCTGCTTTCATCGTCTGTCAGCCAGTATATGATCTGAAACTAATTATTTTATAAACTCCTCTGTGCACTGAGTATTAAACTGACTGTTTACAGCATAGCATCACTATTTAATGTTGGAGTGTTTTTAGACAAAGACTGCTTTCGTAGAATGCTTGCATCCATCATTTTGTTTGAATCAGTTAAGTGCTTTTTTAAGAAAATAAATTTTGTTGTATTTTTTTGATCACATGGACCATTTTTAGAGTCTTTATTGAATTTTTTTATAATATTGCTTCTGTTTTATGTTTCATTTTTTTAGCTGTGAGCCCTGTGGGATCTTAGCTCATCGACCAGGGATCGAACCCACACCCCCTCATCAGAAGACAAAGTCTTAATTGGACTGCCAGGGAGGTCCCCAGTAATATTTTTTTCTTAATTAGAGGGTAATTACACTACTGTGACGGTTTTTGCCATTCATCAACATCTAATGTTGATTAGATAATACCTATGTCCCCTCCCTCTTGAACCCCCCCCCCTTCCCATCCCTCTCCTCCAGGTTGTCACACAGCACTGGCTTTGGGTTCCCTGTGTCATGCCTCGAATGCCCACTGGCTATCTTTTTTTATATGTCGTAATGTATGTTTCCATGCCATTTTCTCATATCATCCAACCCTCTCCTTCCCCTACTGTGTCACAAAATGTCTGTGTCTCCTTTGCTACCCTGCCAGTAGGATCGTCAGTACTATCTTTCTAGATTCCATGTATATTCATTAATACATGATATTTGTTTTTCTCTTTTTGACTTACTTCCCTCTGTATAATAGGCTCTAGGTTCATCCACCTCATTTGGACTCAAATGTATTCCTTTTGATAGCTGAATAATATTCCACTGTGTATATGTGCCATACTCAGTGCTTTTTAAAGTTACCTTGCCAAGCAATAATTCCAATTAGTTTTTTTTCTACTAAATTGTGACTTTGCATGGAATAAGTGACCCATGATTTCAGACAAAATAGGCAAACCACTTTTGTTTGTTTTGTTTACCAACTCAGTATTAGACTCTGTAGTCTGAGACAATGATTACCAAATGTAGCTCTGTGAGCCCATGAAGTTTTCCCTAGTCAGTTGCCAAATGAGAAGCACACGAACAGTCTGCTCATGTATAGTAGCCAGATGTCTCTTATCAGGGGGAAGAAAATGGTGCTTTGTTCTGAGGTGATCTTCCTCCTTCCATATTAAGATACTAAAATCTCTTTCCTTAAATGAAATAATGATGATGGTATATTTTGTTTGTTTTCATACCCTTATTTGACAAACTGAAAAGTAGTGAAAGCTATAAGTCCCCCCCAAATTGTTTATTATATCTAAAAATTTTATGTGGCATGCAAAATCTAATAGTCTAGGAATTCCTGGTCTACAAATTTTTCCTTTCTTCCTAAATAACTCAAGAATTCTATTCTGGGGGGCAAAAAGCTGGAGAAAACATTTAATTATTTCATTAAATTTCTTGTCCTTGATTTAGCAAAGACTGTTTTGCATTAACTTAAAGTAAAATGTAAGCTTCCTGGGGGAGGAGATTTTGGTTTTCTTTTTTTTTTTCCCACTGCTAGCTTCACAGTCCTTCCCAGGTGGCTCAGTGATGAAGAATCCACTGGCAATGCAGGAGAGGCAGGTTCTGTCTCTGAGTTGGGAAGATCCTCTGGAGAAGGAAATGGCAACCCACTCCAGTGTTATTCTTGCCTTTTCATACTGTTCATGGGGTTCTCAAGGCAAGAATACTGAAGTGGTTTGCCTTTCTCCAATTGCCCTTCTCCAATACTTTGGCCACCTGATGCAAAAAACCGACTCATTGGAAAAGACCCTGCTGCTGGGAAAACTTGAGGGCAGAAACAGAAGGGAGAAAGAGGATGAGCTGGTTGGATCACATCATCGACACAATGGACATGAGTTTGAGCAAACTCCGGGAGATAGTGAAGGACAAGGAACCCTGGTGTGCTGCAGTCCACACGCTCACAAAGAGTCGGCCACAACTTAGTGACTGAATAATAACATCATTTTATATGATTTAGTGTTTTATATCTTCTGGTGTTACTATGTCAACAAGTACAATTCATAATCATGGTACCATGTGATATTTATATTACATTCACGATAAACACTTTATAAATACATCTAAGGACTAAACAACCAATACAGAAGCAAAAATAGCTATGCATCCTTTCTAAGAGAATTCACCTCTATTAGCTCAAAATCGTTCAGATATTGTTGTCTTTCCTTCTTGGGGAAAAAGTCAAAAGCAGATACCTTATCAAAGACAACAGAGTTACAAGTATCTCTTTTGGGAATAACGATGAAGGAATGTGTCTTTTTTCTGTACTATTTAATTTTACTCCAGAGCAGCAAACACACAGTAACATTATAGTATGATTACAGAGGGAGGCATCAAATCAAGCTTTGAATTTTTCAGATCTTTTAAAATATTCTATTTGCTTGCTTATTTTTGGTTGTGCGGGGTCTTCGTTGCTGCTGTGGACTTTCTCTGGCTGCAGAGAGTGGGGTCTGCACTCTAGCTGCAGTTCATGGGCGTCTCATTGTGGTGGCTTCTCATATTGTGGATCACAGGCTCCAGAGTGTTGAGGCATGCAGGATCTTCCTAGACCAGGGATCAGACCTGTTTCTCCTGAAGTGGCAGGCAGATTCTCAATCACTGGACCACCAGAGAAGTCCCCAGGCTCCAAATTTTGGAAAAAATGAAGTGGACTTAAAAAAATAACCTTTGAAAGTATTAGTTGCTTCATCCTGTCCGATGCTTTGCTTTCCCATGGACTGTAGTCCACCAGGGTCTTCTGTCCATGGGATTCTCCAGGCAAGAATACTGGAGTGGGTAGCCATTCCCTTCTCCAGGGGATCTTCCCAACCCAAGGAATGAACCCAGGTATCCTGCATTGCAGGTGAATTCTTTACCATCTGAGCCACCAGGGAAGACCCTTATCTAATTATAAAAGTGCCACCTGCATTACTATATTTTAGAAATTTAGAAAATGCAGAACAATACAAGAAGGAAATAATTGTTATTAATCTTAACACTTAATTTTTGGAGCACTTATTTCCAGAATTATTTGATGAACACTCACTCTTTCATTCTTCATGTTTTCAACATTCCAGTGCAACTTCTACTTGGAGTTAGTTCTCTAACCTCCTCACTCTAATCCTATCATAATGATTGCATCTTGGAGTTTGCAACTTGCATCTTCTCCAAGTTACTAGGGAGTTACTTGGCATCTTCCTCAGTAAAATTTCACTTCCATCTTCTAGTTTGTCTATTCTCCCTCCAGTCCAGAACCCCTCACTTTTCATTGCCCATTCTCTTCCTCCTGCCTGTTTCCTGCCTCATCCAGATTGGATTTCATGGGGACAAGATTATAGTCACTCCCTTCCAACAAGCTCAGCTTCCTTCCCCACTCCTGCTTTGTTGTTGTTGTTTAGTCCTGTCCAACGCTTTGCCACCCCATGGAATGCAGCAGGCCAGGATCCCTTGTCCTTCATCATCTCTTGGAGTTTGCTCAAACTCATTGAGCTGGTGATTCAATCCAACCGTCTCATCTTCTGTCATCCCCTTCTCTTCCTGCCTTCAATCTTTCCCAGCATCAGGGTCTTTTCCAATGAGTTGACTCTCCATCAGGTGGCCAAAGTATTGGAGTTTTAGCTTCAGCATCAGTACTCCCAATGAATATTCAGAGTTGATTTCCTTTAGGCTTGAATGGTTTGTTGTACTCATTCAGAAAAACCCTAGCCATAGCTGAGCCAGACTATGGCCTTCTCTGTATCTGTCCCTGGTTAGTTAACTTTCCAGATTTCCTCTTAAATTAACTGCAGACATCAAATGGACACTAAATACATTATTTTTTTATTATTATTTGTATGTGGCTCTCCATCTGAATCAGGCAGATGAAGTAGTCAAATAATGCATTTAAGTTTATATAGGATTTTAATAATATAATCAGTGAGGTCAAATATATAGATTAATAAAATTATGTTCTCTCCAAACAGAGACTATTTACTTACCCATGGCATCTGTGAAACATTTATAAATATCAATCATTAACCTGGGTAAACAAACAACTGAACAAATTCTTCAAAACAGAGGTTTTTACAGGGAACGTTCTCCAACCAGAGAAAAAAGTTAAATGACGAGCCAGATCAAGGAAGATGAATGACCCCCCCAATACAAAAAAAAAAAGTTTTAACTATTTGGGAATTAGTGAGCAGTCATCTAAATCTCTAAATCAAAGGGGAAATAAGACATAGATTATCTAAGATCTCTATAAATTAATAAAAGTGTCATTTCCCTATAAAAATATATGGTGCATAGCTAAAGGGGAACTCATGGAAAATGTATAACTTTAGCCCAGAGATAAACCCATGCACCTATGGACACCTTATCTTTGACAAAGGAGGCAAGAATATACAATGGAGAAAAGACAATCTCTTTAACAGGTGGTGCTGGGAGAACTGGTCAACCACTTGTAAAAGAATGAAACCAGAACACTTTCTAACACCATACACAAAAATAAACAAAATGAATTAAGATCTAAATGTAAGACCAAAAACTATAAAACTCCTAGAGGAAAACATAGGCAAAACACTCTCCAACATAAATCACAGCAGGATCCTCTATGACCCACCTCCCAGAGTATTGGAAATAAAAGCAAAAATAAACAAATGGTACCGAATTAAACTTAAAAACTTTTGCACAACAAAGGAAACTATAAGCAAGGTGAAAAGACAGCCTTCAGAATGGGAGAAAATAATAGAAAAAGAAGCAACTGACAAAGAATTAATCTCAAAAATATACCAGCAACTCCTGAAGCTCAATTCCAGAAAAATAAACAACCCAATCAAAAAATGGGCCAAAGAACTAAACAGACATTTCTCCAAAGAAAACATACAGATGGCTAACAAACACATGGAAAGATGCTCAACATCACTCATTATCAGAGAAAGGCAAATCAAAACCACAATGAGGTACCATTTCACGCCAGTCAGAATAGCTGCTATCCAAAAGTCTACAAGCAGTAAATGCTGGAGAGGGTGTGGAGAAATTCCCACTGTTGGTGGGAATTTAAACTAGTACAGTCACTATGGAGAACAGTGTGGAGATTCCTTAAAAAACGAAATAGAACTGCCATATGACCCAACAATCCCACTGCTGGGTGTACATACCGAGGAAACCAGAATTGAAAGAGACACATGTACCCCAATGTTCATCACAGCACTGTTTATAATAGCCAGGACATGGAAGCATCCTAGATGTCCATCAGCAGACGAATGGATAAGAAAGCTGTGGTACATATACACAATGGAGTATTACTCAGCCATTAAAAAGAATGCATTTGAATCAGTTCTAATGAGGTGGATGAAACTGGAGCCTATTATAGAGTGATGTAAGCCAGAAAGAAAAACACCAATACAGTATACTAACGCATATATATGGAATTTGGAAAGATAGTAATGATGACCCTGTATGCGAGACAGCAAAAGAGACACAGATGTATAGAACAGTCTTTTGGATTCTGTGGGAGAGGGTAGGGTGAGATGATTTGGGAGAATGGCACTGAAACATGTATATTATCATATGTAAAAAGGATCGCCAGTCCAGGTTCGATGCATGAGACAGGGCACTCAGGGCTGGTGCACTGGGATGACCCAGAGGGATGGGATGAGGAGGGAGGTGGGAGGGGGTTCAGGATGGGGGACACCTGTACACCCAGGGCTGATTCATGTCAATGTATGGCAAAACCACTACAATATTGTAAAGTAATTGCCTCCAATTTAAATAAATAAATTCATATTAAAAAAGGAAAAAAATAAACGTTTATAATTACACAAGTGAAAAGAGAAATATTCAGCCTCAGAAAAACAAAGGAAAAAAAACAGCAAAACAATTCAAGAATGTGAAGAGTAGAAATAGTCAAAGATAAAATGATTACTAATAAAAAATAAATTAGAAAATAATAAAATAAAACCCCAAACATAGGGATTACCAAAAAAAAAAACACCCAAACAATTAAGGAACATACATATCCCCCCAAATTTTAACTATAACTAGACATGGGGAAGAGCCAAATTAATTGTGAGAAAATGTTGTATGGTACCCAGTGACAATACATTGGAAATTCTACAGAAAATATATATTTTAGCAAAATACAAATTTCACAACTGATTTAAGAAGAATATAATGCTTTCAAATTGTGGTGATGGAGAAGACTCCTGAAAGTCCCTTGGACAGCAAGGAGATCAAACCAGTCAATCCCAAAGGAAATCAACCCTGAATATTCACTGGAATATTGGACACTAAAGCTCCAATACTCTGGCCACCTGATGCAAAGAGCTGACTCATTGGAAAAGACCCTGATGCTGGGAAAGATTGAAGGCAGGAGGAGAAGGGGCTGACGAAGGATGAGATGGCTGGATGGTGTCACCGACTCAATGGACGAGTTTGAGCAGGCTCCAGGAGGTGGTGAAGGACAGGAAAGCCTGAAGTGCTGCAGTCCATGGGGTCACAAACAGTCGGACACGACTTAGCGACAGAACAGCAACAACAATGGCTCTTAACAAACCAATAAGCAAAGAAGTGGGGAAGTTTTGAAAGAGGTAAATAGATTTTGAGTTAATGATACGGGAATAATCGTGTGTTTTTATCATTTCCTTTTCCCATCACTCCAGTGAAACAATGGCAAAGTTTTAAAACATGTAAACATATGGCAATGAAGAGATTGTGAGAGAGCCATCTGTACCTTTGGGATTTCAACAAATTTATCTGCCCCGTATTTTTAATATTCCCTTGGTAAGTTTGATTTCCCATAGAAAGAAAGAAAAGAAAGCGAAGTTGCTCAGTCGTGTCTAACTCTTTGTGACCCCATGGACTGTAGACTACCAGGTTCCTCT
Source organism: Redunca redunca (assembly GCA_006410935.1). Taxonomy (NCBI): domain Eukaryota; kingdom Metazoa; phylum Chordata; class Mammalia; order Artiodactyla; family Bovidae; genus Redunca; species Redunca redunca. The sequence goes on from SJYQ01006998.1 coordinate 182,252, forward strand.
GTCCATGGGATTTTCCAGGCAAGAATACTGGAGTGGGTTGCCATTTCCTTCTCCAGGAGATCTTCCCGACCCAGGGATTGAACCTGGGTCTCCTGCATTGCAGGCAGATGCTTTACTGTCTGAGCCACCAGGTTTACCATACCATGAGATTATTATATGCCACTGCTGCTAAGTCACTTCAGTCGTGTCCGACTCTGTGCGACCCCATAGATGGCAGCCCACCAGGCTCCCCCATCCCTGGGATTCTCCAGGCAAGAATACTGGAGTGGGTTGCCATTCCTTCTCCAATGCATGAAAGTGAAAAGCAAAAGTGAAGTCGCTCAGTCATGCCCAACTCTTAGCGACCCCATGGACTGCAGCCTACCAGGCTCCTCCGTCCATGGGATTTTCCAGGCAAGAGTACTGGAATGCTATATACCTCTTCTCAAATCCTTCATTCTATTCCCAGCTAATAACTAGCTAATTCTTTACTGACAATAGAGAAGCATCAGAGGGAACCACATTTACACAGCTACTTGCATCTGTACTTCTCTTGGCTCCACTCAGGAAACTGAAAAAAGTGAACTTCTTCCTATCAAAGATGAACTTATCATTGTGTTCAGAATTTTTTCTTTTTTTTTTTTATATTTGGAACATGAGGTTTGTTTCTTTTTTTTCCCCTAGATTTAAAAGCATTTAATGACATCACATATATTTAACAGATAGGGCAAAAGTCGAGAGGTACAGGTCATACGACTGAGCACCGGGCCTGAGTGACCAATCTCCCCGTCAGGCCTGGCCTCTGGAGTTCATTCCTATCAATGCCATTTTGATTGTGCAGTAAGATGAAAATTTGTCATTATAATTGTTACAGTGACAGAGAAATGCACACTGTATCAAAGAGCAAGGTAATGAAGCAAATTATAACACAGTGTGGTAACGCACAAGCAAGTAACCATTACGGTAACATGACTTTGTCCAGTAAATGCCTCGGTTCCACTTGTACACTTACCAATGATTTAAAGGGCTTATTATACATCTAGTTAATTATGGAAACATAATAACACATTTACAGGAGACTTGGAAAATGCAGAGCAAGGTTACATATAGTTCCACTATATACTACTTCTTTCTTGTTCACTTGTTAAAACGTTGTTTCGGGTTGCACTGGTCTTTGTTGCTTTGTGCAGTTGTGGTGAGCGGGGGCTGTCTTGCATGTGGTGCCTGGGCTTCTCGCTGCAGTGGCTTCTCTTGCTGGGGAGAGAGGCTTCAGTAGTTGCAGCGCGTGGGCTCAGTAGCTGAGTCCTGGGCTCTAGAGCTCCGGCTCAGTAGCTGTGGCACGCAGGCTTAGCTGCTTGGCAGCACGTGGGATCTTCCTGGACCAGGGATCAAACCTGTGTGCCCGACATTGACAGGCAAATTCTTTACCACTGAGCCACCAGAGAAGGACCCAAAAAGTATTTCTTGTAAGAATTACTTAAAACATATGTGAAAGAGCTCTGAAGCTATTAAAAGTCACCAAATGGAAGATATGTACATTAAAATACTCATAATTTGTAGTATCAGTAAATTTTATACTTTGTTAATAAAATTATTAAAATTCCATCTGTTACATTTTCAGTAACTAATGACAGTAAATATATTTAATATTAATCTTTTCATCTATATCCTTCTTGCCATTCTTTCTTTCTCTTTTGTTTCCTTATTTATTTTTTTCTACCACTTTAATCTTACCTCTCACATACAATGTCAGTAATAAGTTCATTACATCTTTCTATTAAAATTGGTATCTTGGTCTTAGTTCTGGCCTAATTTAAGCACTGACATTATAGACGCGTGCTAATTAGTCTGAATGGCCAAATCTCTCACCAGTTAAGCAAATGGAAACATTTCAGGTTATTTCAGCTACCTGGTGTTAAGGCTAAGAGAAAAATGTGTGTTATTTCATGGTAGAACTATTTCTTATCGTTATGGTATCGTGCATTCAATAGGTTCCAACTTTTTGCATTCTGGGTTTAGATGATTGTACCATAATTGCCACAAATTCTTTATATTCCACTTTAATGTTGAGTTGGGTTGCTGTGAGGGAAGATTTTCTTTGTCCAATGATGAGTCAGTTTAATTTAAAAAAATGGATACTACCTATAGAATAGATAACTGATGAGAACCCAGTGTACTGCACAGCGAACTCTCCTCCGTGCTGGCTGGTAACCTAAACAGGAGGGAATCCAAAAGAGAGAGGGCACATGTATACGTGTGGTGATTTGCTTCGCTGAGAGCAGAGGCTGACACAACTTTGTAAAGCAACTATCCTCCAGTGAAAATTAATGAAAAATATTGCCTTAGTCCTTTGTATGAATACACATAAAGCATTTTATGTTAACCCCATCATACAGAGTGTCTTCGCTTTCCAGTCTTAAACTTCCAAATGGACCAAGCCCTGAAAGTTCTTCTGTTAATCATCTGTCAGTAATCTGGATGTATTTACCCATGCGAGTAGTGTTATAAAGGGGTTATTACAGTCCCAGGCTAGCCCCTAATGTAGTCAAACACAGTTCCAGTGGTATTAATCTAAGCTCTGATTTCTGGAGCAGGAGGAGGAGGAGGGGAGGAACAGTGGGGAAGCAGTGTAGCCGGGCCAAAGGCAGGAGGTGGCAAGGCAAGAGAGGGAGAGAAGGGCTAAAGGGAAAGAGCTTTCCTCGGATTTAGGCCTCATTCTAAGCAACAAAAACCCCAATGCACTTGGCTTTTGTGACTTCCCTCTCGGACCCTGATGTTCTCATTCAGCCCTAAGTTTCCACCATATCCGCCAGGCTTCAACCCTCCCCACCCCCACTGCCCCCCACTCCCTGCCACTGAACACACTCACAAGACTTCCCTTTCTCAGTGTGAATGTGCTTTACAAGATGTTTGGAAAATACCAGTCTAAGAGGATTTAATCATTTTGAGGGGCTCCTTGTCCCAAAACCACTGAAGTCTGTCATTCTTTACGTAGGGGAATTCCAGCCTATGTAAGAACATGAAGGGGGGGTAGAAAAACGGCAATGTTTTGAAGGAAGATGCTTTTATTTTTTTAAGATTTTTTTTTTTTGATGTGGACTTTTTGTTTTTTTAAAGGGCTTCCTTGGTGGCTCAGATGGCAGATGGTAAAGAATCTGCCAGGAGACCCAAGTTTGATCCCTGGGTCGAGAAGATCCCCTGGAGAAAGAAATGGCTACATATTCCAGTGTTCTTGCCTAGAGAATTCCGTGGCTAGAGGAGCCTGGTGGGCTACAGTCCACTGGTTGTGGAGAGTGAGACAAGAATGAGCGACTAACACTTTCAGTTCTCCTTCATTTTCTGAAAGTCTTTATTGAATTTGTTACACGTTGCTTCTGCTTTATATTTTGGTTTTTTGGCCATGAGGCATGTGGGATCTTCGTTCCCTGACCAGGGATCAAACTGGCACCCCCTGCATTGAAAGGCAAGTGTTAACCGCTGCATCACCAGGGAAATCCTGGACGACGCCTTTCTTTAGGGTTCATCCCCTCTGCTGAGCTCCACTAAGCAGTCCTTGGGGTGCACTGATCTGACATTTCCCTACCCTCCCTTAGTAGCAAAAACCTAGCCTCTAGCTGGCCCCCAACATATGCTTCTAGACTGAATCAAGTAGGTTTTTTGATTATTTTTATTTTGTTTTCCCAGGGCCAGGCATGGGTGGAGCAGAGGGCTGGCTCTGTGTGAAAGGAGGCTGGAGGAGAAGTGAAGCTGAGGCTAGGAATAGCCATGACCTTGTTCACAGATCCCTTGTTGAGATCATCCAGCAGATGCCGAAGTCCCCGGAGGATGGGCACAGCTACGATGTTAGTAAATGAAGGTGACGACGTAGCTTTTGTTGTTTAGAACCGGGAAGGTTTTAAGGTGGGAAAAGTAGGGGAAGTTGTTGGCCATGCTGGCAGAGTTTGCAACACTATAGGATTTTAAGGCGGACTCCCTGTTGAAGAGTGCCATATCTAAGAAGGAGAGATACATACAGGTTTGCCAGCCTCGCTGTAATGAGGGCTTCTCTCTGGATTCACTCTCCCCACCGTCGTGGATGAGTAAGCTCTGTTCAGGGGAGGGATTCTTGGCCTCTGTGCTGACCCGAAGCCTCTTCAGACCGCAAATAGCCAGGTACTCAGTGGGGAGAGTGTTGGTACTGCACAGGGAAAGCTTCAGGTCCCGGACAAGCGTGAAGTTCAGCAGGAGCCCCAGCGCAGACATGTCTGTGAACCAGATGGTCAGACGGTCACTATAGCTCGTGTGCTCAACAGCAAGAGGCAGCACGGTTTTACAGGTGCACATCAGGTTGGCCAAACTGTAGTCACAGTCCCGGATGTCTGCGGAGCAGCTGCACTTCCGAATGGTGTTTTCCTTGGTGAAAATGAGCGTGCCGTTCCTCTGAGCCCTGGTGAAGCAGTTGAGTGCAAAGACGCCCAGCGCACCGATCAGAAAGAAGCTGTGCCCAGGAGGTGCCATTCTCGTCTCAGCGCAGGCCAGCCAGGTTCCCCTTCATGAGCCAATTCATTGAAACTCACCTGAAAGAAAATAAGCAGTTTTGTTATCACAGCCTCTACTTAGAAATGAGCAACTTCTGGGAAAAAAGGAACCCCGAAATAACAAGTCGTAAACTTTCTCACTTGCAGTTTCAGCAAAAGCAGGCGATGCTAGGAGCCCAAGCGTAGGGCGTGCTCTTTTCTAAGCGCTTGGGGTGGGGGTGGGGGGAGGGCAGCAACCAGGTCCTGAAATCTGCAAAAGTGAGCTGGAAAACTCCCCGTGGTGTCTGTTGGTGGTGAGATGAACAGCCAACAAGCAAGTAAAGAGTAGATGCCGGGGGAGGAGACCTACTCCATCCTGTCTGTGGACGGAGAATTGGAGTGATTGGAGGGTACTGTCTGTCTTACCCACTTAAGCACGCACATTCCCTCCTCCCCCTCAATATCTGACTTCCTGGAATTCAGGAGACAAGCGGTTTCTTGTTGGAATCAGCTACCCACGTGCTATCTGTTAACGCAGCATGCATATCGATGATGAAACAGTTAATGGTAAACCTCAATGTCTAACTAGACAAACACGCTCCCCTCCCTCTTATCACTCTGTTTATACTACCGTTCATATTTTCCTGGTCTCCGAGACCAGGATTGTAGTCCACATTAACTGTGTCACTAGACAAGGCAAAGACCCATTGCACAACAGTTCATCACAGGGATCTTGATTTACCAACTCCTTTCCCCCAGACAAACCTTATCAATTGATTTAAATTTCTTTATTTTTCAGTTGGTCGCACTGGGTCTTTGCTGCCTCATGGGCTCTCTCCAGTTGTGGCTAGCAGCAGATACTCCTTCAGGTGCTCAGGCTTCTCGTTGCCATGGCTTCACTTGTTGCCAAGCACAGGCTCCAGTTCGCAGGCTCAGTAGTTGTGGCACATGGGTTTGGTTGCTCAGCAGCCTGTGGGATCTTCCCCGATAGGGATCGAAGCCGTGCCCCCTGCATTCGCAGGTGATTCCTAACTACTGTACCCCTAGGGAAGTCCTATGAACTGATTTCTCCAAAATGTGAAACAGTATGTCAACACTGTTAAATGATCAAACTAGATAGGAATGCATGCTGAACTGAAAGAGCAGCCCTGACGTCCAGTTTGGGTGAAAATGCCCTATGGGTGTCTGGCGTTTAATTGATGTGTGTGCGGTCTTCTTTTATGGTGTGACTGAAATGGCACATCTTGTGAAATAGGACACCAGATTTCAGTTTTTCAAAAATAAGTAAATTTCCGCTGACTTAGCTGATGACCAAAGAGAGAAAACAATATAATCCAGGGTATCTATCCATGTGGCGGTGGGCACGGCAAGATGCTGGGAATGAGACCTCTGAACAGGATCTGGTGACGGCCCCTGCAGGAGGAGTGCTAAGGAGACACCGATGGAAAGTCAGTGCCCGGGGGGATAAACATGTGTCCAGAGAAGATAGTGACAGCAGGAAAGGAGCTAGGCTGACCCGCACCCTTTAGGGAGAGAGATGAGGCTACAAGAGGGCAGCGCAGGTCAATGCGAAACCCAAAGGGGACAGAGCTAAGAATGCTAGGGTGGGCACACAGGCAGCACAAGGCCATCAGCAGGAGCTGGAGTGAGGGTAAGGAGATAACGAATCGTCTCAGCCAAGTATACCTGAACAGGAGGTGAGACATTGGTTCACAGCAGTCATAATGTCATCCATCCATTCATCCAACAGCTGCTCATGGGGAGTTTCCTAGGTGGCAGGCACTTTGCTAGCCCTGGGGATACAGTGCAGAATGAGAAAATGAGCAAAGAGTTCTTGCTCTTGATTCTGCTTCCAGTGCCCAAGGTGAGCAGGCCTGCGTGGGAGGACCAGAGGCTAGGAGAGTGAAGGGGGCAAAGGCAGGAGTCAGGTAAGGCCAAGCAGAAGATAAAAAAAGAAACAAAACTGGGATCCTGCCCCAAGGGCGCCTATGCAAAAGAGGAAGATAAAGAAGGCTGAACTGAGGAAGTCAGTCCTTGGAAGGAAAGTTATGACCAACCTACTCAGTCAGTCAGTGAAGTTGCTCAGTCGCGTCCAACTCTTTGCAATCCCATGGACTGTAGCCTACCAGGCTTCTCCATCCATGGAGTTTTCCAGGCAAGAGTACTGGAGTGGGTTGCCATTTCCTTCTCCACAGGATCTTCCCTACCTGGGGATCGACTGAGCTACCAGGGAAGCTAGTAGACAGCATGTTAAAAAGCAGAGATATTACTTTGTCAACAAAGGTCCATCTAGTCAAGGTTATGGTTTTTCCAGTGGTCATGTATGGATGTGAGAGTTGGAGTATAAAGAAAGCTGAGTGCAGAAGAATTGATGCTTTTGAACTGTGGTGTTGGAGAAGACTCTTGAGAGTCCCTTGGACAGCAAGGAGATCCAAGCAGTCCATCCTAAAGGAGATCAGTCCTGGGTGTTCATTGGAAGGACTGATGTTGAAGCTGAAACTCTAATACTTTGGCCACCTGATGCGAAGAGCTGACTCATTTGAAAAGACCCTGATGCTGGGAAAGACTGAGGGCAGGAGGAAAAGGGGACAGCAGAGGGTGAGATGGTTGGATGGTATCACTGACTCAATAGACGTGGGTCTGGGTGAACTCCAGGAGTTGGTGATGGACAGGGAGGCCTGGCGTGCTGCAGTTCATGGGGTCGCAAAGAGTCAGACACGACTGAGCGACTGAACTGAACTGAACTCCTGAAGATACACACATGGGATCGTAGCAGAGAGGCAAGCTAAGAGTCCATTCAGGAAACTGGTTAAGACATTTGATAGTGCTTTGTGTTTATTTTGAAGTAGCCACAGAGTTTGAGTTTTACTTTTTTAAAAAGTATAAATAGTGGTTTTCTCCTTTCTCACAATGGATTTTTCAAAAAAATTTTTTTAATTAATTTTTACTGGAGTTTAATTGATTTACAGTGTTGGGTTAGTTTCTGCTGTACAGAAAAGTAATTCGGTTATGCACATACATATATCCACTCTTTTTTTAGATTCCATTCCCATATAGGTCATTACAGAGTATTGAGAAGAGTTCTCTGTACTATACAGTAGGTCCTTATTAACTATATGTTTTATATATAATACTGTATAAATGTCAATCCCAATATCCCAAATTATTTCCTCCCTCCCTTACCCCTTAGTAATCATAAGTTTGTTTTGTACATCTGTGACTCTATTCCTGCTTTGTAAATGGGTTCATTCATACCATTATTTTTTTAGATTCCACATATAAGTGATATCATATATTTGTCTTTCTCTAACTCACTTCACTCACTACACCAGTCTCTGAAAGTGAGAGTGAAAGTCACTCAGTCCTGTCTGACTCTTTGCTACCCCATGGACTATACAGTCCATGGAATTCTCCAGGCCAGAATACTGGAATGGGTAGTCCTTCCCTTCTCCAGGGAATCTTCCCAACTCAGGGATCGAACCCAGGTCTCCCGCATCGCAGGTGGATTCTTTGCCACTCAGCCACCAGGGACGCCCAAGAATACTGGAGGGGGTAGCCTATCCCTTCTCCTGCAGATCTTCCCAACCCAGGAATCGAACCAGGGTCTCCTGCATTGCAGGGCGCTTCTCTACCAGCTGAGCTACCAGGGAAGCCCCACGCCAGTCTCTAGGTCCATCCACATTGCTGCAAATGGCATTATTTCATTCTTTTTTATGGCTGAGTAATATGTTTAATACACAGATCCAACATATTCTTGCTAACTGTGTCCCTTCTGCCATTTAACTTAGTAGATACTCAGACTCTTCTTGTTTGCATGCACCTTACCCACGCGTCCACATCGGAGTGTGTTTTACCTGTTCTACTGCAAGTTCTTAGACCTGCTTTCGGCCTGTTTACATTGTTTCGTAGTATCTATATTTCACAGGGTTTTCTTAAAGGATTTATTCATTAGTTGATTTTGTAGCGAAAGAAAGAGTTTGAGAAATGTGTGGAGCCATAATTCTCCCTGAACGAGAGGCTTAACGGTTTTAAATTGTGTTGCAATGTGATGGTAAGTACCCCATTTAGTAAGGAACAGTGCATAATTTATTAATTACAAGGCAATTTTAGATGATTGTCTGTCCCAGATTCCACTGAAGGTTTCTAGGACTTCATGTCCCAGAAACCTCGTCATCCCTGGACTAGGAATGCTGACGCCAGTACCACCGGCCTGCTTTGCTCCCAGTCTTGGAGGGAAAGGAAGGGAGGGGCATCTATCCATCAGCTGAAACCTGGCAACAAAGTATTGATATCATTCTCTTAAGTGTTGATACTGATCAGAGGCACAGGTGGAAAAAGACAGGGGTAAGACACTTTGGCCACCTCATGTGAAGAACTGACTCATTTGAAAAGACCCTAATGCTGGGAGGGATTGAGGGCAGGAGGAGAAGGGGGCAACAGAGGATGAGATGGCTGGATGGCATCACTGACTCAATGGACATGGGTTTGGGTGAACTCCGGGAGTTGGTGATGGACAGGGAGGCCTGGCGTGTTGCAGTCCATCGGGTTGCAGAGTCAGATACAACTGAGTGACTGAATTGAACTGAAGACAGGAAAAGAACATGAATTTCCCGGAACGAGTTGGGCTGGAGATCCCCAAAGGAATTTGTGAGCAACTTCCCAGCAGTCAAAGACCTGGCCGGACCTCAGCGGGAGCCCTGCCTACTGGATGTCAGGGAGACTGAAGGCCAGACCAAGGAGGCCAGATGCATGGGGCCTCATGAAGGGGCACAGAGTGGGCCGCGTCCCTGGTGACGGATTTACATGGTTTCCTCAAAGACACTATGTAGACATTATTCTCCTTCAGTCTTACCGTGAGTTTCTTTCTTTAGGTTTCTTGACTGTGGATTGGGAGCACCCGACTTTCACAATGTATTAATATCTATTCGTGTGTGCTCAGTCGATCAGTCTTGTGACCCCCATGGACCGTGGCCCACCAGGCTCCTCTGTCCTTGGGATTCTCCAGGCAAGAATACTGGGGTGGGTTGCCGTGCCCTCCTCCAGGGGATCTTCCCAACCCAGGGATTGAACCCTCATCCCTGGCATTGCAGGCAGACTCTTTCCCACTATTCATTTGGGGGTAAATTCCAGACTGGCATAAGCAGAATGGGTGCAAGTGTGTCACATTGCCCCATCCCACCCCACGCCCCCTTTAATATTTATTTATTTGGCTGTGCCAGGTCTTAGTTGCCACCTGTGGGATCTAGTTCCCTGACCAGGAATCGAACCTGGTCCCGCTGCATCAGAAGTGCAGAATCTCAGCCACTGGACCTGCAGACAGGTCCCTACCCCTGCCTCTTGATCTGCCTCTACCCCTAGTTGGGGTGGCACTGTGGGAAGGATGGTTTTCTCTGGAGGCTGCTGAACTTGTAGAAGGGAACCACGGATCTGTTGGCAAGTGCCAAGTGTCCAGAAGGGGAGAGCTTGAGAGTGAAGCCAACCCAGAGAAAAACAGAGATAAGAAGTAGAAAGATATTCCTAACAATCTTTTTTCGTTTTTCAGCACCCAGATCAAGCTATGCCTGACATTCTTTCTTTTTAAAAAAAAAAAATGATTTATTTTATTTTTGGTTGTGCTAGGTCTTCATTGCTGCACAGTGGCTTTCTCTGGTTGCGGAGGGCGGGGGCTGCTCTCTGGCTGTGGCACACGGGCTTCTCGTTTCAAAGCTTCTCTTGTTGAGGAGCACAGGCTCCAGGTGCGTGGACTCAGCTCAAGGCAGCTCAAGGGCTCCATAGCACTGACCCAGTAGTTGTGGCACATGGCGTAGTGACATTCTTTCTTGATTTTTAAAAAAAGATGTGAACCACACTTTTCCCCTACTCAAGCCAGTCTGAATTGGGATTCTATACTAAGCAGTTGAAGGAGTCTTGGTGCACTGACATCTGATAAACTATGCTTTTTTCATTCACTCAGTAAACATTTATTGAGCACTTGCTTTGTGCCTGGACTGTGCTAGAAGTGGAGAAAATAAAGCCAATAGGAGCTCTGTCAAGGAGTTACACTCTAGTCAAGGACACACTGAACCAATAGTCACAGTGTCACGTGATAAAAATCATAACCACAACTTGTATGGGATATTCAGTCTGCACTAGGACTCCCTGGGAGTGGCTAAGTTCACAGGGGAGGTAATATCTGATTAGAGGAATATTTCCTAAATGGGAAAGATAAAAGGAAAATTATCTATGTAATTAGCATAGGGTGATAAGAATTTTTACAATCAAAAAGTAGGATAGAGAGATGGACAGTTTATGAAGATGGCAGGAGTAGCAGTCAGTTCAGTTCAGTTCAATCACTCAGTCATGTCCAACTCTGTGACCCCATGGACTGCAGCACACCAGGTTTCCCTGTCCTTCACCATCTCCCAGAGCTTGCTCAAACTCGTGTCCATCTAGTCGGTGATGCCATCCAACCATCTCATCCTCTGTCGTCCCCTTCTCCTCCCGCCTTCAATCTTTCCCAGCATCAGGGTCTTTTCCAATGAGTCAGTTCTTTGCATCAGGTGGCCAAAGTATTGGAAATTCAGCAACAGTCCTTCTAATGAATATTCAGGACTGATGTCCTTTAGGATAGACTGGTTGCATCTCCTTGCAGTCCAAGGGACTCTCAAGAGTCTTTTCCACACCATAGTTCAAAAGCATCAATTCTTTGGTGCTCAGCTTTCTTTATGGTCCACCCTCACATCCATACATGACTACTGGGAAAACCATAGTCTTGACTAGACAGCAGTAGGAAACTAGAGCAGCGGTAGGAAAAGGCAGTGAGGGGTCCTGTGGGGCTGGAATCCTCTGACTTGCTCTGACACATCATTTTCTCAGTGTCCCAGCCTTTCCTGTGCTCACTCCATCACTGAGATTTGCCTGGTGTGACCTAATATGAACCCCCTCCACACCTTAGGGGCAGGGACATAGGAAGGGGCAGGGGGCATGGGATCTATCTGTGCCCATCTTTTTATGCCATGCTAGAATCTGCCCACAAATGAACAAATGCATAGTGAAACCAGGATAAAGTTTAATTGCTTCCTTACATTACAGTCTAATGCCGTTAAAGGCATAAGGCAGATTTACTCAGCTCCACACAGTCATTCAGGGACTCAGGCTTTATTTTTTTTAAATGCTAACTTCTAGAGCCCACAGGTCCTCCACAGCATTTTCTGCCCGCATTTCATGGGCCAGAACTGAGCCACCTGACTGCAAGCAGTTTGGAAATGATGCCCAGCAGTGTGCCAGGAAGGAAGAGGAGAGCATGGGTACTGGTGGGCACTAAAAGTTACTGACCACACCTAGGTTGTAAGACACAAAGAATGACTTTATGCAGCCACGACAAAAGCTCAAGTGGTGTCAATCCTCCTAAACCTTTCAGGCAAGAGGCAGAAAACCATGTATGATCATTAACTCTTTGATCATGGAATCACTGAACATGTCCAGAAACCAGAGCTCCTATTCAGACTTAGTGCAAGTATCATTTTTATATTGCAGTTGGAGAAATCCTGGTGCAAGTAATGTGAACTGCTAGCTGCACAAAAGCAAAGACTCCTGAATTGAGCAGATACAGACATCAGACAACTTCAAAACAAATTCCACACAGATTCCTTCCCAATCTAGGATTACACCCAAAATTTAGATAATGTTTATACTTGGCTCCAAAAGGAACGTTTCAAACTGGACTAGTTTTGTTTATGAGAAGATATTACTAGTAAGGAGATAGTGTATCAGTGGGAGGAAAGCATTTGGACCATTTTTCTGAAAACAGATTTGAAATGTCATGAATAACGATGTTTTGAATTCTATAGTCTTAACACAAAAGACAAGAAAACTGACTGTGGGAATATAGAGTAAGTTCTCCAAATCCTTGCAGCAATTAAAACTGAAGAGTGATCTCAAATTTTAATTCAGAAGTAGGTTTAATTTGAAATTAGGAGTGATTTTTTTTAAGCGGAAAAGCAATTTAAGGAAAAGACTCAATTGAAGAAACTAGAGAAGTAAGAGAACCAGACACTGATGAGATGCTCCAGTAAGAAGTAGACGGTCTGAAATATAAATCTGAATGGCAGCACGGGGTAGAAAGGCAGAAGAAATCCAGTGTCTGGATGTCCAAAAAAAAAAAAACAAACCACTTGGATGCAGGACTTGAGGAGCTAGGCAAAGATGTCCCCCCCAAATGCCATCCCTAGAGGGTGTCCCTGCAAAAATCCTCTAATATTTGGAGGTGGTGGAAATGAGAAAAATTCCAGAAAAGGAGACAATTTGGAATCTTGGGTGTGTCCCATAAAGGGAGAGATGTACCCACACTCTGGAGTGTATTTTATCAAAAGGGTGCCCACTGCTTGCTGACACAGACAGTGGCAAGATGGCCTCACTTACCACAGTGGCCTAATGGGTTGCCCAAGGAACATTGCAGGTACTATGGGGACAAACAGCTGGGAAACTAACTATAAAGTGAAGTGTCTGGTGGGTGCTAATTAAAGACACAGCTCGAGTGTTGGGCAGGAATGTGAAAGACTCCCAAAGAACATGCTGTCTGGACTGAGAAGAGAGAGGCTGTTATAAGGAAAGCTGAGATGCTGAAGACAGAAAAGCAATTTCAGCAAAATCTCAGTCTGGAGTACTTGGTGTGTCTTTGGGTCATGAGGCTAGGAACGAGGCTGGGACTGTGCCAACCAAGCTAAGGGGTCTGGTCTCCAAACTCTTCTGATCTTCACTCCTTTAATAAGAACCCTTTCCAACAGATACAATTTTTAATTTATAAAGGTTTTAGAAATACCACACTTAACATTATTTACATTGTAAACAATACACAAAAAGAATGGACTTTTAAATGTTTGAGATGAATCATGAAAATGGCTTCCCTGGTGGCCCAGCCAGTAAAGAATCTGCCTGCAATGCAGGAGACCTGAGTTTGATCCCTGAGTCAGGAAGATCCCCTGGAGAACGACATTACTACCCACTCCTTGGAGTGGGTATTCTTGCCTGGAGAATTCCACAGATAGAGGAACCTAGTGGGCTACAGTCCACGGGGTCACGAAGAGTCGGATATGATTGAGTGATTAACACTTTCACCTCACTGGCTTGTGTATATACACACCCTCTTTGGAGGTCCCTGCAAGCAGCAAAAAGCAAGGAGCTGAGGGTTTGTAATCAGGGGCGACCTGGGTAGATCTGTGCTTACGGGAGCTCACGGAGGTGCCAGGTGGAGACTGAATTACGAGGGCAGAGACCAGACGACAAAGAGTTCTAAGTGAAAAAACACGTTTCACTTGCATTTTCTCTGATGGTTTATCTCTCTCCATTTGCTGACTCCTTCTAACTCCAGGCTCTCCAGATAAATTTATTTCAATATCTGGAGTCCTTGAGGGGGTAGAGAGAACCAAGAGGGTGGAACTGAGGAGGTGGGGAGGAGGTCGAGGCTCCCGCCCTGATGTCCCCTTGCTTAATTCCTTTCCATCCACTCTTTCCAGGTTCAGTTCAGTCACTCAGTCGTATCCGACTCTTTGCGATCCCATGGACTGCAGTACGCCAGGCCTCCCTATCCATCACCAACTCCCGGAGTTTACTCAAACTCAGGTGCCCAGTGCTAAAAACCGACTCTCATATAAGGGTTGAAAATCATTTTTTTGTTGTTGTTCAGTTCCTAAGCTGTGTCCAACTCTTTGCAACCCCTTGGACTGCAGCACTCCAGGTAAGCTTTAATATAGATTTAAATAAACACATTCTTGCCCAAGGCGATTGCACTTTAAGCCTTATCCCTACCTTGTTCCTTGTTAGAGGGAGAGCAAAGGATAGATAGAAGCATGGGAGAAGTGTGGGGTGAGACTCTTGTCTAGAACCCAGTGGCCATCTGATCTCAGCCCACTTCCCACTTGTTTGTGCCTGTGGTATCACTCTGCCCATGGAGGCCAGAGGGGAAATATTGGCTACTCTGTGTTATATGGATGAGATTCTCACCGAGATGCTGGATGAAGGCTTTAGGTGAAGAATCTTGAGAAGGATTTTTTGGGAAAAAAAAAAGGATTTTCAGCATTTTCCTTTTCTTTGGCTCTGGTCCACAAGTGCACTGCAGGAAGCAGGTTAGAGATAAACACTGTGTAAACACTATGTAAGATGATATCGGAAAGAGGAATGATATGCTTAGTGTTTAATATCTCAATGCTTGTGATGTTGAAGGTAATCTGGGTTTCTCCCCAATGTTTTCTTACTGGGATGAGCATTGACTTTTCTTTCTTCTTCACATTCCACCGTGGCACACACCCTGTCCGTGGGACGAGCCGCTTGGTTTTCACACGCCCTCCTAGGTGATTCTGAAGTCACCACCTTGTGCAGTCTCTGTTGATGAAAGTCACTTCCTTTCCATGGAGGTTTACATAGCTCATCATGAGGGCCAGGAAAGTGTGCTCACTGTGACCCTGAGGCGACCGGTTTCTCTTTAGAATTATACAGTAGGACCTCAACTATTTGCTGTCATCTGAGGGCTTTCCTCATCCAGAGAAAGAAAAAGTACAAGTTTGTGTCTCCCCAGGTTGGAATTCAGGCAGAATCAGCTTCAAGCATGCAATTCAGGTCTGTGGGAGATGCAATTTAAAGTATTTTCATGATTATTAAACTCACTGGATATTTTGGATCCAAAGAGTCTTTTCTTAATCATTTCTCTTAAAATAGCATGGGGATGAAACAACACAGGGTTAAAATAAGAGTAAAGCAAGATGCATGTTGTAATATTAATATATATCTATTAGTGCTATTCATATTACAACTACTCATAAGAACTATAATATTAATACACAGAGTACTTTCAGTTCAGTTCAGTTGCTCAGTCGTGTCCGACTCTTTACAACGCCATGAATCACAGCATGCCAGGCCTCCCTGTCCATCACCAATACCCAGAGTTCACTCAAACTCACGTCCATCGAGTCGGTGATGCCATCCAGCCATCTCATCCTCTGTCGTCCCCTTCTCCTCCTGCCCCCAATCCCTCCCAGCATCAGAGTCTTCCAATAAGTCAACTCTTTGCATGAGGTGGCCAAAGTACTGGAGTTTCAGCTTTAGCACCATTCCTTCCAAAGCACACCCAGGGCTGATCTCCTTTAGAATGGACTGGTTGGATCTCCTTGCAGTCCAAGGGACTTTCAAGAGTCTTCTCCGGCACCACAGTTTGAAAGCATCAATTTTTCAGCACTCAGTCTTCTTAACCCGGACTAGTGAAAGCTGTGGGCTGAGTCCAGAGGAGCTGTAGGCAGATGTTGCCTAGACAGCTCTCAAGAGCTCTGAGATGTGGGGCTTAGAGGTGGGGGACAGAGGCATTCTCCCCACTTCTGCACTGAGGGTAGCCCAGGTCTGGCACAGTGAGGGGTGAGGGGCAGGCAGCATCATTTGGCCTCGCCTGGAGGACACACTGGGATGCTCCTGAACTCTGCTCTCTGGGAAGTGAATCAACAGGAAGCCCCTTGGCAGCAGCATGGGACAGTTAACATCCCACGGTGACAGAGGCACATGAAAGGACCACTTGGGAACACAGGTAAGGCAATCCTGGAGACCCCAAGAAATGCTTAGAGGAGACTTTATTGTGTAGACATAGTGGTATGGAAGGAGGCAAGGACCTGTATCAAGAAGGTGGGAACACAAACCAATCAGTCCCAGGGATGGGGGAGCCTGGTGGGCTGCCGTCTACGGGGTCGCACAGAGTTGGACCCGAATGGAGCGACTTAGCAGCAGCAGCAGTGTTAGTTTAGCCTTATATGTGCCCACTGGTTGGTGAAGCCAGGATCTCTTCAAATATCACTTGGATTGCTGCTTTCAGATAAATGTGCTTAATGATAGAAATGAACTAATGTTCTCAAAAGCTTCTAGTCTGAGATAATTAAGAGCTAACTGAAAACAGGCATTTTCTGTTTCGAAAGCACTGAGCTTAACTGAATGTTGATATCACCCACAGTTTGCCCATTGGATGCTGAACCCATGGCTGTTGGTATGTTGTGTGAGTCAGGTCTCTGATGTGACAAAGCCCTGGTCTTCTGGTTGACCTTGGTTTTCCAGTCTCTGGTGCCTGACAGATGGAGGCCCTCTATAAACACTTGTATTACTCGAGTGCATCCCTACGTTAGCTAAGTCAGAGTGCATGTATCCCTCTTTTGCTTCCTCCTTTACTTTTACCTCCTAGAATTGTGGAGTGTAGCACATGATCAAATCAGCAAGCAAAATCCATTTCAGCCTGAATTTCAGTGCGTGGCCCAGCCATGACAGAGGAAGAATGATGCACTTTTGTGTGTTAGTCAAAGAGTGGGTGTATTTGAGCTCAATATCCTATGTCTTGCCTCTGAATCTCCTTGAAGGCCATCGAATGACATCTGGCATAAGTCCTAACAGGCAACCCCACCCTCTTGTGACTTTACCAGTGAACATCCTCTAAGTCTGCAGTTGCCTGGGACCATTTCTGTGAATCTGATGGAGACACAGGATGAAACACAGTCACCCAAGATGGGGACCATGAGCCCCAAATCAGAACCCCAGATTGCTATTCTTCCACCTCACTCCACAGACTAAAGGGAAACATGAGTAGAATCAGCGTTGAGAACATATTGATCTCATAGATATTTGTGGGCATCAGAAACTATCGCCTGAATTGCTTTTGGTTGAAGGATTATAAGAACCCTGCTGCAAACTTCCCAACAATCTAACATTTAAGCATCCAATCTTATAAAACTAACATGGGAAGAGCTTTGCTCAAATTACTGGCCCTGTATTATATGAGCGGGAGGTTGCCAAGGAAAATAAGTCAGAGTAATCCCTTTGCTAGGAGATGAGAAAAATGCCGGTAGACCTTTAATATTTTAATTACCTGCTTCCAGAACAATAAAAAAGGATTCAGGTCTTCCAGTTAACAGTTGTACATTATTACAGTCCCATAAACTATCTTAAACTATTTCCTTAAAATGTAAGCCTTAAGCTTTTTCCTTTCATCTGCATTCAATGATTAGATTTCAGAAAAGTTAAGGGTTAAATTTTTCCTTTAGTGGTTTTAGTTACAAATATTGGAACCAAAGGCAGTTTGAAATTTGTTGCTTTCTTGGAAGATTTTTAAGAGTTTTTACATGTCTACAACTAAAGGTAATGTGAGATCCTGGAACGGAAAAACAACATTGGGTATCTAAAAAAATCTGAATAAAATATGGATATTAGTTAATAATAACAATGCATCAATATTGGTTCATTAATGGTGACAAATGTATACTATAGCAATGTAAGATGCTAATAAAAGGGGAGACTGGTTGTTGGGTACATGGGAACTCTCTGTACTAGCGTCACAATTTTCCTGTACGTCTAAAACAATTCTAAAATGAGACTTTTATGTGAAAAGAATGCCTCCTGATCTCATTGATGACTCACAGAAGATTATTTTTGTGACAAGAGCAGGGCTCCAGTGGATAAACTGGACAACACAATTTGGGTCAAATAGAACATCCATGAAGTGGTGACTAGGCATCACTCCAAAGGACTCCTATAGCGCTCCTGGCCTTGGAAAAGATCCTGGCTTCCTTACTGATCTGGGAGACCAGGCATTTCAGAGACGCGAATGAGAAGTGGTCCTTTAACGGGAAATAGGTCACAACTGGAAAGAAGAGGCATCGGGGAAAACTGTTAGAACAAGTCCTGACGTGTGTACATAGGCGGGGGTGTGTGTGTGTGTGTGACGCTACCTCACACTGCTTATGTTGCCCTGTGTCAGAAGTGTTTTCTATTTCTCATCTGCTAAGAAACCATCAGGATTCCCAGGTGGCCCAGGGGTAAAGTATCTGCCTGCCAATGCAGGAGGTGCAGGAGATACGGGTTCTGTCCCTGGGTTGGAAAGATCCCCTGGAGAAGGAAATGGCTGCCCACTCCAGGATTCTTGTCTGGGAAATCCCATGGACAGAAGAGCCTGAAGGGCTACAGTACACGGGGTGGCAAAGAGTTGGACACAACTGAGTGTAGGTGTGCACACACACACACACACACACACGAAACCACCCTCATCTCTTAAACTGTCTTCATATCTTTCACGAATCTTTGGTAGACGAGATTCACGGATGACAGTTCTTGCCTGCCTCCAACCTCTTATTGGTCTACCTCAGTTAACCAGAAAGGAAAAACCAAGCTTGTATAAGCAAAGCTATAGTCACACAGAAAGTCAGTGCTTGTTTCTGTCAGATTTTTAAGCCACTCTCATCGGCTGTCCTTAGGGTGACCCCACTGGAACGATTGTCATCAGGTTCCCAGTGACTCCCATTCCCCAATGTGTCAAAGTGAAGTGAAGTGAGGTCGCTCAGTCGTGTCCGACTCTTTGCGACCCCATGGACTGCAGCCTTCCAGGCTCCTCTGTCCATGGGATTTTCCAGGCAATAGTCCTGGAGTGGATTGCCATTTCCTTCCCCAGGGGATCTTCCCAACTCAGGGATTGAACCCAGGGCTCTCGCATTGTAGACAGACGCTTAAACGTCTGAGCCACCAGGGAAGTGCAGTATGTCAAAGCCAATGGTTAATTTCCTTGTCTCGTTTTGCCTGACTGCTCACTAGCATTTGATATGGTTGCCCACTCCCTCCTTCCTGAGCAGAGAGCCTTCTGCTCTCCTTTCCATTGCATGCGCCTGTTTTCTTGCCACCTCAGTGGTCACTCCTTCTCAGTTTCAGGCTAGCATCTTCTCTCCTTCCGTGATGCTGTCGCACACCCCTTCCTCAGCAACTGGCTTTCCTCTCTGCGTATATCCACTCCCCTGGAGACTGCATGCTGACCCCTGCATTTCAGTATTATCTGTACGCTGATCATTATCCGGCTCCCAAATCCTCCCTTGAACTTCACGCTCGTGTATCCAGCATCTCACTTGATAGCTCTACCTGAATATCTAACAGACACCTCATGTTTCACTTGTCAAATGTACTACTTGACTCCTAAGAAAGTTCATACTGCTAGATGAAGAAGAGATGTTATTGCATTAAAATTTTACTACACAAACTGTTGGGCTTCCTGGGTGGTGCAGTGGTAAAGAATCTCCCTGCCAGTGCAGGGGACGCAGGAGACATGGGTTTAATCCCTAGGTTGGGAAGATCCCCTGGAGAAGGAAATGGCAACCCACCCCAGTATCTTGCTTGGAAAATCCCTTGGACAGAGGAGCCTGGTGGGACATGACTGAGTGACTGACATGCACACACACAAACCTTTACTGCCCCTCAGCCCTGTGTTCCTAGGGTTAAACTTGCTAAATATAGAAAACGGTCAATGATAAGAGGCAATGTACTTTCAAATAAGAAATGTGGGAGTTACATGTGTGTTGAAAATGACTGAAATTAGGAACTACACGTTTCCTTAATATTAATAATAATATTTAATAAGTGCTTCTTTTGGTGCCAGGTACTGTTTGAAGTATTATTGCATGTCTTATATCATTTAATCCTTGCAATAATCTTAAAATTAGATATTATGACCCTATTTTCATTATCAGAAACACAGAGAGGTTTCATAGCGTGGTCACAGTCACAGAGCCAGAAGGAAACAGCTAAGATTTGAACCCAGACAGCCACGTATACTCTAGGGAGTCATGATGGAAACGACAGTCCTATTTCCCATCCTAGAGTTGAGTTCCTACTCACATGACATCCCGTACCTCGGATGCCATTACTAGATTCTGTGGCCTTTAACCTCAAGTGTGTTTAGAAACCTCAAGCTAAATGAATGGGAAACAAAAGGAAAGAAGAGAGTTCCATTTTGCACAAGCATCAGAACACTTTTTTTTTTTTAAGAAGACACTTGTAAATTAGATCTTTACGGACAACATTGGTTGAATGCTACTTCTTTTGACATGGTGAGGGAACATGGGACAAAGGCTTCTCGAGAGTGAGCCAACAGGCAGTCTTTCTGCTTGACACAGGTTCCTGTGAGAGTTAATTAGCCAACGGTTGCAAACCCTCAAGCCTTGCCTGTAAATGGCTTGGTGTGCTTGTATGCGTGGTAAGTCGCTTCTGTCGTGTCTGACTCTCTGTGATGCTATGGGCCACGGCCCGGCAGGGTCCTTTTTCCCTGGGATCCTCCAGGCACGAATACTCGAATGGGTGGCCGTGTCCTCCTCCAGGAGATCTTCCCTGACCCAGGGATCAAACCCATGTCTCTTACATCTCCTGCATCGACAGGTGGGCCCTTTACCAATAGTGCCACCTGGGAAGCCCAAATGACTGGGTATACACTTAGCTAGTCCGACCACTGGTGCTCCAGCTCAGCACATCTGGCCCCTGATCACACAGCCACGGGAAACGGCGACGGTCTCTTCTGGCCATGGACACAGAGACATGAGCCACTGCACCTGACTTGCTTTTTCTGTCCACACCACACGGCTTGCGGGATCTTAGTTCCCCAACCAGGGGTTGAACCCAGGCCCCTGGCAGTGAGAGGGCCACTAAACCACCAGGAAATTCAGTGGACCCTGAATCTTAAAGGTAGGTAGTATACTGCTGCTGCTGCTAAGTCACTTCAGTCGTGTCCGACTCTGTGCAACCCCATAGACAGCAGCCCACCAGGCTCCTCTGTCTCTGGGATTCTCCAGGCAAGAACACTGGAGTGGGTTGCCATTTCCTTCTCCAATGCATGAAAGTGAAAAGGGAAAGTGAAGTNTCCTCTGTCTCTGGGATTCTCCAGGCAAGAACACTGGAGTGGGTTGCCATTTCCTTCTCCAATGCATGAAAGTGAAAAGGGAAAGTGAAGTCGCTCAGTCGTGCCCGATTCTTAGCGACCCCATGGACTGCAGCCCACCAGGCTCCTCCGTCCATGGGATTTTCCAGGCAAGAGTTCTGGAGTGGGGTGCCATTGCCTTCTCTGAGATAGTATACTAGGTTTAAGTAATTAAAATACTGAGGTGAAAAAGAAAATTGAGAGATCCAAACCAGCTGTTGAGAAGTATTCATTTCCATAGAGGCTTTGTCAGACTGTTCTTTTCAGAAAATGCCCAATTTCTGTCAAAAATATGATGTGAAGTCTTTTTTCCTTTTCAAACATTATTTTAAATAACTCATTACAGTGAATTATTTGGTATGAAAATAAAAGTAAAAAAACTTCCCAAAGATCACTCTTTTCATCAAAAAAAATTTCAAGCAAAAGAGGTCCGATATTTTTGGGAGTTTTTAAGGACAGGTTTTTATGAATATTATGCCCAGTTCTTTGGAAACATTTCCTTTCCTCAATATGCACCAACACATGTATTGCTAAGAAACTCCCCCAAAACATATTTATGAAACAACGAAATATATGTAGAACTGCGTAAGGATTACTGGTTTTGACTAAGACATCCCTGTAAGCCTGTTGCCTTTTGCTATAGTATTTATCTTGTTTGTTTCACTTTTGAATACAGGCACCAATTTTTTAAAAAGTTAACTGATCTAAATGCTGATGCTCCTCTAAGTTTGATTTCTCCTTGTCTTCCTATGTTTTCTAATGAATAGTGTGTAAATAGACAGTAAATATAACACCATTAGATAAATATAACATTATTAGATAAAAACAGAGCAAAGAAATAATAAAAACCAATGTTTTGAGAGTTCCCAGTTTTGCTTGTGATCACAATAAGGAAAAGCGATATAACACATAACTCTTTCACTGAGTTCTTATTTAGCATTAAAGACCAACAGGAAATATAGCTGGAATTTTTCTTGTTCTTGTTCTTCTTCTTTTTTTTTTTTTAACTTTTCGCCAGATCTTAAAAATAGAAACAAGAAGCCCAGATTCAGAGATATCTGTTACATAATATTAACCTAAGTAAGTCTATCTATTTAGGGAATAATGAGAAGACCATTTCATTCCTTGCTTGATGTTCTGAAAACATTTCCTTTGAAAGGAAAGAGAATCTCAGTAGAAAGCAATTCCCATGCCCAGAAGCTTAAAGGAGAGTTTCACAGTGAAAGTGACTCATAAGTGTGCGTTATATTCAGGAAACGCAAACGCTGCAGAAGAAGGTGGTGCTGACGGTGGCTCTTCAAACATTACAGGACTTTCCTGCCATGCAGCAGGAATCTGAAGCTGTTTAAAACTGGTAAGCTAGATAGGTTTTTCAAAAAAGAACAGAGAAACGACTTACATCTCAGAGTGCCACTAAGAGGCTGTCTCCTTCACCCCCGGGCTGATCTTCACTCAGGCTTGACAGCTGGTTTAATCTGCCGGCAGAAAGGACGGAATGCCTGTTCTTGCACTTGCTGTTCTTTTCCGTTTTCAGAAGGCCAGTGGCCCTGGTCATTTCCATGGCAACCAGAAGCAAGCTGCCAGCCTTCCAGTTTCATGAACCACACAGCAGAAGAGAACCCGTCTTGGTCACTGCTGGCCACTCTTTGGGAGTTCCAAAGTGGAAAGTTTCCAGAAGAGTCAAAGGAGACTCCTGCTCTATGCTGACCTGAAGGGCTGACGGTGATGTGAGGAATTCTACTTTAGCAGGAAATTGAATGGATTAAACGTAGAGCGTGGAAGACTCCTTGATGCTTTTACTATCATGATCATGCTTTGTTCCACTCTTTTTGGCCCAGTGAATGGTTACTTTCGGCAAATACCCAAACTAGTATAAAGACTGTCCCAATGTAGTTGTTCCAAAGAGAAAATGAACTCATTTTAGCTCCAAAGACGTAGTCCTGCCGAGAGATTATTACACTGTGTGAAGTAAATCAGACAGAGAAAGACGAAGATCATATGATATCACTTATCTGTGGAATCTAAAATATGATGCAATTTTAGTGTATGTGCTGCCAAAGCTAGTGCTAAAATATGATACAAACGAACTTATTTACAAAACAGAACCAGACTCACACACGTAGAAAACAAACATGGTTACCAGGGACTTCCCTGGTGGACCAGTGGTTAAGACTCTGAGCTTCCCATGCATGGGGGTGTGGGTTCGATCCCTGGTGGGGGAACTAAGATTCCACACTTTGTGCTGCAGGCCCTCTCCCCAAAATAGCATCATACAAACTTATGGTTACTACAAGGGGAAGGGGAGGGGGAGGAATAAATTAGAAGTTTGTAACTAGCAGGTATAAACTATTGTATGTAAAACAGATGAACAACAAGGTCCTGCTGTGTAACACAGGGAGCTATACTCTATATCTTATAATAACCTATAATGGAGAAGAATATGAGAAAGAATATATATACACGTATCTGTGTATATCACTTTGCTATACACCAGAAACTAACACAGCATTGTAAATCAACCGAACTTCAACAACAACAACAAAAAAACCAAAGATATAGTCCTGCTCTATCTTCAGTTCGGTTGCTCAGTCGTGTCTGACTCTTTGCGACCCCATGGACTGCAGCACACCAGCCTCCCTGTCCATCACCAACTCCTGGAGCTTACTCAAACTCATGTCCATTGAGTCAGTGATGCCATCCAGCCATCTCATCCTCTGTTGTCCCCTTCTCTTCCCTCCTTCAATCTTTCCTAGCATCAGGCTCTTTTCCAATGAGTCAGTTCTTTGCATCAGGTGGCCAAAGTATTGGAGCTTCAGCTTCAGCATCAGTCCTTCTAATGAATATTCAGGACTGATTTCCTTTAGGATGGACTGGTTGGATCTCCTTGCAGTCCAAAGGACTCTCAAGAGTCTTCTCCAACTCCACAGTTCAAAAGCATCCATTCTTCAGCGCTCAGCTTTCTTTATAGTCCAACTCTCACATCTATACGTGACTGCGGGAAAAACCATAGCTTTGACTAGACAGACCTTTGTTGGCAAAGTAACGTCTCTGCTTTTTAATAAGCTGTCTAAGTTGGTCATAACTTTTCTTCCAAGGAGCAAGCTCTGTCTTATGTTCATTTAAAAAAATGTTAAAAACAAATAAACATGTAAAATATTCTGTTACATTAACTAATGAGGGCTCATTATGGGAGAAACCAGATGGATGGCGGTGATGGAGAAAAGTTTTGGTACTTAAAAACGTTAGAAGACTGGAGCAATTGAATCTATCATTCCCCGGATACAGATTAGCCAATGTGCTAAAGAAGAGAGCATCTCCCTAGGGAAGTTTATCCATTTCTTTATCATTTATCCAGTGGGCTTGTTCCACACTCCTGCACTGTGCCAGAAGCTGAAAAGAACAATAGAGAGGAATGTCATCATTCTTGTCTTTGAAGAAGTTGCGATACAAAAAGGGTAGTTATATATGTTGATTGTGGGAAATGTTTGAGGGGTGGGCACAAAGAAAATCCGTGGAAGAGTTGGAGAAAATAAGACTACGTTTTGGCGGGGAGACTGGAGAAACGTCTGTGGAGAAGTGCTTGATGTGGGGCTGAAAGGGTGGCTGGATACGAGTAGAGCAATGTTCTGGAAAGGACAGTGTCTCATGGGATGATTCTTGGATTCTGATGGATAATGTTTCCTCCTTTCTCACCTCATACAGTCCGGATACCCATGCCTCTGAGCTTCTCAGGTGGTCCACAGGATCGAGCTACTCCAGGAATTAAGAGAACTCCTGGATGCCATGACAGTTCTGAGGCCGAGTATCAGAAGACCAAAAAGTGGGCTGTGGCCCAGTTCCCGGAAATCCCCGCCCCTTCTCTGAAATAGCTGGAACAGTCCTCGATGAAATTAACTAGCAATGCTATCTTTTGAGGCTACTCTCTCCTGAGATGGCCCACACTCTGTGGCGTGTGTTTCTCTCTAAGTAAATCCACTTCTTACCTGCTAAAAAAAAAGAACAAAACCAAAGAAGAAAATTGCTGAAGCAAGGTTTGGGAACCCGAGAGCAACGGGTCTCTACAGCTCTTTGAAAGCCAGGGATTCGTAATCAGAACAAAGGAATTAAGAAAAACGAAAATCCATTATGGTTGGTGTTTAGTTTTAATAAAGCAGCCATGTAAATTCTACCACATGAGGTTGGTGGAACGGACTTTAGTTCAAAATCTCGATTCTGCTACCTTCTGGAACATTATTACTTTAAATGTTTTTATTTATTGCAGTATGTTGATTTGCAACATTGTGTTAGCTTCAGGTGTATAAAATAGTGATTCAGTTATTGTTTGCAGATTATATTCCATTATAGGTTATGAAAGATATTGAACATTATTATTTAAACTTTATGAGCCTCAGCTTCCTTGCGTATAAAGTGAAAGCTTGAGATAGGATTAAATGAGATGATATGTGTGGCAAGGATGCCTCGAATGGAATAAGGGAAGGATGACTGTCCTTATACCAGCTTTCCCAACTTTCAGAACAATTGTGGCTAATATTGTGTTGGCCAAAAAGTTCATTTGAGTTTTTCTGTAACAGCTTACAATACAATGGCCTGTCACATTCAGCCTCCGTTCCTACACTTTTCTCTCTTGCTTGCCTCAGCTACAGAGATTGGAAAACCAAAACACTCAATTTGCAGAGTCCTCAACTACCATAGCAGCTAGAACTCCGTGCATGAATTCAGTTTTATTGATTATTTTTCCTTGATTCAGAACTGAGTCCCGTGGAGAGAGGCCCACGAGCATTTGTTTGGGATTTGAACTCAGTGGGGGGCAAGAGAAGAGTTCTGAGCATCTCTGGTGCTGGCCCGGGCCAGGGCAGAACTGGCCTAGTCTGGGAGCGAGTGCTGGGAGGGTGTTTTCTGATTGAAATGCTTCCTGGTTGCCATGGATGCCTTGAGCTCATGACTGGCACTGGCTTCCCGCCGGAGGAGGCAGCCTCTTAATTCAGCCACTGTCCATTAGGGAAGAGGCAGTAGCTCCCTCGATGGCCCAGCTCTTTGGTGGCTTCCTGAGGCCGGCTGAAGCCTTTTCAGCCCTCCCCAGTGGTTTAAGACTTTCTGTATAACTTAGGGAACTCCTTGCTGTTTAAACCAGCTGAAGTGGACTCTGTTGTCTGTGAGCGACATGATCCCTGGAACGGTTCACTAGTGCTGGGCAATACAAAAGAAATGGAAGTTTGCTGTAACTGCCTCTTCTGCTGCTTCTTCCTGCTTGAACACAGACACAGACTGAGGGGTGGTGTGTGTGTGTGTGTGTGTGTGTGTGTGTGTGTGTGTGTGTAAATCCTATCACTAAAGAGGGCAGAGCAGAAGCATGAAGGAGCCTCGTGTCCCAAGGACACTGCTGAATCCCTCAGCAGCCCTGTACCTCCCAGTCTTCAAAATAGAGTTAATATCACCCACTCACAGTTATTTTAATGACTAACTAGGATAAACTACATAGAGTATTGAGACTAAACCATGCGCAAAGGAGGCATTCAGTCATGGTAGCTATTATGATCGTTACTTGTCAGCTTCTCTGTGTATGACATGGATGCCTTCTGGGACCTCTTGTTGAGTGGGCTACTGGGATGAAGGCACAGATGGGGTGGGGTATACTCCTCCCTGGAAACCTGAAGGGCAAAAAAACAAAAAAAACCCCAACTGCCAATAACATGTGGCTGGATCTCTGTGTGTGGCATGTTAAACATTTACCTTAGGTTATGTATCTCTCCATCTTTCTGAAATACTTCCCTTTGCTCTTTGTGTTAATGGGGTCACGTGGTTTAAGTTGATTTCATGAAGATGAATGTTGGGAAGCATAATGAAACCATTCCACTGCCTGTTCTGTTCAGCTTTGGAGTCAAGGGTGGTGGACAAGTGTTTGTTTTCTGTGGGCTTGAATTCTATTTTTGGCCTTGACTAATTTTGTGCCTTTCATTCTTTTTCATTGCAAGAGCTATGCAGGCTTCTGCTGGCACATTCAAATAATACCCAGTGGGTTAAGTAAAAGTGGAAATCTCCACCGATCTCTCCAGCACGTCCTGAAGAACAGAGCTCATGTAAGTCTGCAGTGAAGCAAATCTTGCTTTGTTTTCAAACTTCAGCAACTGCCTTGATTGCTCATTACTACGCTGGCTCCTTGAACTCTAATGATGAAATCTCAAAACGCACAGTCTCCCACAGGCTTTCTCTGTGCACTCTCATCTGAAGTCTCTAGTGCCACTATCTCGTTGCCATTGTTCAATTGCCCCGTCGTGTCCGACTGTCTGCAGCCCTATGGACTGCAGCATGGGAAGCCAGGCCTCCCCGTCCCTTACCATCTCCCAGAGTTTGCCCAGGTTCATGTCTATTGACTTGGAGATGCCATCCAACCACCTCATCCTCTGTTGCTCTTTTCTTCTGCCTTCAGTCTTCCCCAGCACCAGGTCTTTTCCAACGAGTCGACGGTTCACATCAGGCAGCCAAAGGACTGGAGCTCCAGCTTCAGTATCCACCATCTTAACCACCTCCAACTCATTATCAGTATCATCTAATACCCTTTACTCTGTTCCAGGCAACTTCAGGAACCATGTCAGTCTCCTCCTTTCCTTCTCAGCTCCTTCAATGCGACGTCAGCCACCATATTACTCAGTTTCCTGCAGGACGCAGACCCTCATGTCCTCACCTCATAGCACTGAGTGTACTCTAGACTTTGTCATCAGTATAGGGCTCTGTTCCACCTTCAAGATGCTTCCTTTCCTTGCATTCAGTTACTGTTTTGGTGCTGTCACACGGCTTGTGGGGTCTTAGTTCCCAGACCAGGAATTGAACCAGGGCCCTCAACCCTGAAAGTGCAGAGTCTTAACCTCTGGACCACCAGAGAAGTCCCAAGCTGCTTCCCCTTTATTCTTTCCTCCCCTGCTCCTGCGCTGCTCGTGCCCTCACAGACACCCCTCTACATGGGGTACCTTGGTTTTACTTTGTCATCTTCACCCTTTGTTCTCTAATCAGCTGTTTCTGTGCTGCCTTCCCCACCACTCTGATGACCCTCCCACCCAAACTCTGCAGGACGCCCCATACCAGCCCACCCCTGGATTACCAGCAGATCCTGCTTTTAGGGTGACAGCACTCTGAGAAAATGCAAAGAATTACAAGTCCATAATACTTGGCATCAGAGGAACCTTCTACCCCACCATTCTTTTAGTCTGCTCTTCCCAGTAGTTTCAACAGCTCCTCTCTGCTTATATTGAACACTCATTCCTAACACAGCATCCTCATTCCTATAAGAGCACCTGGTGTCTTTTTCCCTTGAGAGGAACCAGGACCTGGTATGAGTTTTCTTATCATTCTGCTCACACCAGCACACCTCTTCTTACACCATGAACATCTTGGATCAGGTACCTCCCATGCACCACTTCAGACTTTTCTTCCAGCCTCCACTTGCCTCTTGTTCCAGCCACCACTGTGGTGACCAGTTCTCCCAGGGGTCCAGCCGGTAGCACATGGAAACAATCTGCCAGCCCCTCCTGCCTCCCATCCTAGAACTTACCTCTTTTCACTATGGCTTGGGGCCCTGCAGGCACCCCTCAGGATCCTCACAAGTACACCCCAGAGTGCTGCGGTGTTCAGGCCTCCTGGAGTGTTTTTTGATTAGTGGCGGATGCCAGCTGATGAATAAATGCTTCCTCCCTTCTCACTCTAGACTGGCCATCCCAAGATGCACATTATACGGGTTCTCAAGAGGTCCATGGGATCAGGCAACCCAGTAAGGCACTGTGTGCAGCTTTTCACAGCTTCACTTTTTACCCCTCCTTCTTCCGATTATAGTCCCCAATAAAGTACATCGAGACACTATTTTTCTGATAGCTGCTCTCTGGGGAAATCAGTCTGAGACACATCCTTTATTCTTCTTTCCAAATTCTTCTTTCTCTACGCTCAGATTCTTGTTTCTTTAGGCTAAAAACCAGCCATCTCATTTCTCAAGAGAACTTTCTTCTATAATGATGTCTCCCCTCTTCCAATAATCAGAATCTTAATAATTTTAAGAAATGTGCCCTGAGAGCTTCAAAAATCATACTGTTGTATCACTCACTTATGATTACCTTCAAAAAATGGAAAGAATATCCAAAACCTTACAGTGATGTTTTCAGACACTTTGGTTTCATAAAGTACAGTTGGCCCTTAAACAACATGGTTTGAACAGTGTGGGCCCACTTACACATGGATTTTTTTTACATTAGTAAATAATATAGCCCTACATGATCCATGGCTGATGGAGTCTATGGAATCGCAGATATGGAGCAGCTGCAGATACCAACGGTCCACTTAAATTATATTAAGATTTTCTGCTTCAAAGAGTGTTGGTGCCTCTAAACCCCACTGTTCAAGGGTCAACTGGACTAAAGTAATTTGTCATCGTACTTCAGCTTAATAGCAACATTACCCATGAAGCTTGCCTGGAGCTACGAAGAAGGAGAGTTCTTGATGACAGTCACACTGTTCAGAGATTAGCAGAGAATAACAAAGCCATGATGCGATACAGATGTTGGACAGCTGGCCAGGCTTGCTCTCCAAATAAGCGACTCACGCCTGCCCAGACGTTTCACAGCAGATATGATTCCCGTGCGTGCCCTGGCAACACTGGAAAATTACTACCTGCCTTCCATCATGGGGTCGTTGACAAATGGTAAGAACCACGACTACCAAAACTACAATGCCAGGATCTACTGTACTTTCTATCTCTAAATCTCTACTGTCTGGACTTGGAAATTTGAATGTGCACAACGTCTTCAACTTGAAATGAAGAAACTGTCACCTGACTCGCTCACTCATAGTGTCACTGAACTACGACTCCGTCGTCAAATAGACCTACTGGACTTTCACCCTCCAGGTCCTCCTGGGGCTTTATTTTCGGATCTAGTGACTCTTTCTAAGCCTCACTCTTACCCTCCCTGCTGCACCTGACTACTAACCAGCCTGTCTTTGGGCCTCCATGATCGTCATGGGTCTGTGATTTTTCTCTGGTGTCTAGTTCATCATTCAAATTACATCTTTCTCTTCTTTCAGCTTCTCTTTCTCCTTCCTTTGAGTACAACCCAAAGTCCATCCTTGATCTTCTTTTACATTTCTTCTTCATGACTCCCAGTCCCTTGTTTCAATTGTACTAAGGTCATTTGGAGAACAAATCGTCAGCATAGACTATTAGAAATAAGAGGGCTGTCATCTTGATAATCCACCCTCACTTGAATGCCTCCAGAAATGAAGGGTTTACCTCTTTACACAGAAGTTTTTTGTTTTGTTTTGTTTTGTTTTTCATTTCTGAGAGCTCTATGTAAAATAGTTTAGTATGAATGGCTGAATCTATCTCCTCATTATTTTGAGACATTGACTGTTTTTCTGTTCTCCAAAATAACATTGAAAAAATTCCCCCTTCTTTTTGATAGCCTTTGCCAATACTCTGTCAGCTTATATTAAGCTCCTCTTGGTCACCAGACCAGAGAAGGCAATGGCACCCTGCTCCAGTACTCCTACCTGGAAACTCCCGTGGACGGAGGAGCCTGGTGGACTGCAGTCCATGGGGTCACTGAGGGTTGGACACAACTGAGCGACTTCACTTTTACTTTTCACTTTTCACTTTCATGCATTGGAAAAGGAAATGGCAACACACTCCAGTATTCTTGCCTGGAGAATCCCAGGGACAGGGCAGCCTGGTGGGCTGCGGTCTATGGGGTCACACAGAGTCAGACATGACTGAAATGACTTAGCAGCAGCAGCAGTCACCAGACCCAGAATCTCAGAAATACTTTTGATTCTTCCTTCTCCTTTAATTCATGGAAGAAACAGTTATGGATTACTCAAATCTTGTTTTGAAGTTTCTCCAGCAGAAACTCCATGTTTCATTCCATTCTTCCAGGTAGAAGAATTAAGTATTATAAAAATGATAATTTCAATTAACTTATAGAGCTAACGCAACAGTGATAAAACACCACTGGGCTTTTTTCCAAAGGAATAAATAAAAGTTTTCTGAGATAATAAAGAATATTTCAACAATGAAGAATGATAAGGAGAGATTAGTTATATGAGCCATTAAAACAAAGTTTACAGTCTTTAAGGTTATGCTTGAACATCCTTCAAGCTAGGCTTCAGCAGTATTTGAACTGAGAACTTCCCGATATATGAGCTGGGTTTAGAAAAGGCAGAGGAGCCAGAGATCAAATTGCCAACATCTGCTGGATCATAGAGAAAGCAAAGGCTTTCCAGAAAAACATCTACGTCTGCTTCATTGACTACACTAAAGCCTTTGACTGTGTGGATCACAACAAACTGTGGAAAGTTCCTAAAGACATTGGAAGCCCTTCTCTTGAAGAGCAGGGAATGCCGCCTTGCCTGTCTCCTGAGAAACGCATGTGCCCTCTTCTCCACCTGCCCTTTTATCCGTCTCTCTGGCATCAGGGACTTTTCCAGTGAGTCAGCTGTTTGCATCAGATGACCAAAATACTGGAGTTTCAGCTTCAGCATGAGTCCTTCCTATGAGTATTCAGGGTCGATTTTTCTAAGATTGACGGTTGGATCTCCTTGCTATCCAAGGGACTCTCAAGAGTCTTCTCCACCACCACAGTTTGAAGGCATCAGTTCTCCGGCTCTCAGCCTTCTTGAAGGTCCAACTCTCACAACCGTACGTGACCACTGGGAAGACTATAGCCTTGACTAGACGGACCTTTGTTGGCAGAGTAATGTCTCTGCTTTTCAACACACTGTCTAGGTCTGTCATAGCTTTCCTGCCAAGAAGCAAACATCTGATTTCATGGCTTCAGTCTCCATCCGCAGTGATTTCAGAGCCCAACAAGAGGAAATCAGTCACTGCTTCCACTCCCCCCGCCTCTATTTTCCTTGAAGTAATGGGGCTGGATGTCAAGATCTTAGTTTTTTTAAATTTAGTTTTAAGCTGGCTCTTTCACTCTCCTCCTTCACACTCATGAAGAAACTCTTTAGTTCCTCTTCACTTTCTGCCGTTAGAATGGTATCACCCTCCTATCTGAGGTTGTTGATGTTTCCCCGCCTATCTTGATTCCAGCTTATAACTCATCCAGCCCGGCATTTCTCATGATATGCTCAGCATATAAATTAAACAAACAGGGTGCCAGCAGATAGCCCTGTCCTACTCCTTTCTCGATCTTGAATCCATCAGTTGCTCCATACAGGGTTCTAACTGTTGCTTCTTGATCTGCATACAGGTTTCTCAGGAGACAGGTAAAATGGTCTGATATTCCAACCTCTTTAAGAGCTTTCCACAGTTTATGATGATCCACACAGTCAAAGGCTTTGGCATAGTCAATAAAACAGAGGTAGATGTTTGTCTAGAATTCCCTAGTTTTCCCTATGATCCTGAAAATGTTAGGAATTTGATCTCTGGTTCCTCTGCTTTTTCTAAACCTAGCTGGGACATCTGGAATTTCTTGGTTCGTATAATGCTAAAGCCTAGCATTAGTTATATGGAATTTTCCAGGCAAGAATACTGGAGTGGGTAGCCATTTCCTTTTCCAGGGGATCTTGCTGACCCAGGAATTGAACCTGGATCTCTTGTGTCTCCTCCACTGGCAGGCAGATTCTTTGCCACTAGCACCACCTGGGAAGCCCCTAGCATGGGTTACAGTGGAGAGTTCTGACAAAACATGATCCACTGGAGGAGGGAACGGCAAAGCACCCCAGGATACTTGCCGTGAGAACCTCAGGAACTGTATAAGAGGATAAACAAGATAGGATGATTGTTTATTAAATACAAAAATATGATATATAAAAGATGGGAATACATATCAATGAGGATATTAAAGATTATTCAGCAATGTTTCTGGAATCACTGGCAAGGAATCTGGGGCGGAATTTCAAATGTATTGACTGAAGCTCCTATGAGATTAGTGAAAGTGAAATGTAAAATCATAGAAAAATAAGACTAAAACTAATTGAAGTTTGATTAACTCTCTGGAACACTGAGAAACCTTTCAGATGTGAAGTCATTGATGGTGCAGCCACACTGGAAAACAGTCTGAAAATCCCCTGAAGGATTAAATACAGAGTTTCCATATGACCCAACAATTTCACTGTTAGGTATATATCCAAGAAAAATGAAAAATACATTCACACAAAATCCTATACACAAAGATTCATAACAGCATTATGCATAATACCCTAAAACTGAAGACAACCTACATTTTCTTTGCACATCAACTAACAAATGCTGCTAAGTCGCTTCAGTCGTGTCCGACTCTGTGCGACCCCATAGACGGCAGCCCACCAGGCTCCCTCGTCCCTGGAACTCTCCAGGCAAGAACACTGGAGTGGGTTGCCATTTCCTTCTCCAATGCGTGAAAGTGGAAAGTGAAAGTGAAGTCGCTCAGTCATGTCCAACCCTCAGCGGCCCCATGGACTGCAGCCCAGCAGGCTCCTCCGTCCACGGGATTTTCCAGGCAAGAGTAACTGGAGTGGGGTGCCATTATATTAATGGATACATAAAATGTGGTATATTTATACCAGAATATTATTTGGCAATAAAAAAGGAATGAAGTACTGATATATGCTGCAACATGGATAAACCTTAAAAACATTACCTAAGTGAAATACGCTAGCCTGAAAGAACTATATATGCTATATTTCTATTTATATAAAATGTCTAGAGTAACCAAATCTTTGGAGACAGAAGGATTTGTCATTGCCTATGCCTAGGGGTGGTGGTTTAGTCTCTAAGTCTGCCCAACTCTTGTGACCCCGTGGACTGTAGCCTGGCAGGCTCCTCTGTCCATGGGATTCTTCAGGCAAGAGTACTGGAGTGGGCTGCCATTCCCTTCTCCAGGGGATCTTCCCAACCCAGGAATTGAACCCAGGTCTCTTGCATTGCAGGCAAGATTCTTTACTGACTGTGCAGGGGCTTGGGTTAAATAGGGAGTGATTGTTAATGGATGTGGGTTTCTTTGTGAGGTGATGAAAAGTTTCTAAAGTTGACAGTGGTGATGGAATCACAATTCTATGAATATATTAATACTAAAACCATCAAATTTTGCCCTTTAAATGAGTGTATTTCCACCTGCCAATGCAGGAGCCGCAGGAGACACAAGTTTGATCCCTGGGTCGGGAAGATCTTCTGGAGTGGGAAACGGCAACCCACTCCAGTATTCTTTCCTGGAAAAATTCCATGGACGGAGGAGGCTGGAAGGCTACAGTTCATGGAATCTCAAAGAGTTGGACACAAGGGAACAGAGGGCAGATTGTATAGTATATGAACTATCTCTCTATAAAACTGCTTGCAAAAGCAACTGAAAAAGTCAGAGAATACTAATATCAACTTACTACCCTCCAAAACATGTAATCTTATCCTAAGTCCTTTCTTTTTAAAAATATTTGTTTGTTTATTTTTGGCCGCGCTGCATCCTCGTGCGAGTGTGCTGTTTCCTAACGGCAGTGAGCAGGGCTGCTTTTCACTGCGGTGTGTGCACTTCTCATTGCAGTGGCTTCCCTTGTTGCAGAGCACAGGTTCTAGGGTGCCAGGGCTTCAGTAATTGGGGCATGTGAGCTCAACAGTCACGGCCCCTGGGCTCTAGAGTATTGGCTCAATCCTTGTGGTGCACGGGCCTGTTAAATAGTTGCTCCGCAGCCTGTGGGATCTTCCCAGATCAGGGATCAAAGCCGTGTCTCCTGCACTGGCAGGTGAAAGCCACCAGAGAAGCCCCTCAGTCCTTTCTTAAACGAGATAGGGGTATCATACGGTGTTCAAAAGGGCAGAGAGCTCAAATTAAGTCAGAACTGAATTTTTTCTATTGGATCTCTTTTTTTTCATTCATTAATTGCAGTGAAAGTCATTAAAATGTTCTGTAGCCAGATTTCACAATAGCTTACCGTAATTCAGTCTTCACATTTCTCCATGAAGTCTCCATCTCATTAAACACCCTCCCCAGAAATCACCTTTTACCAGGAACCCAATGGAGATCTCCCAAGATCAACCTCTTCATTTCTGACTGAACCCACTAGATGCTAATACATGGGATAAGATTACATGTTTTGGAGGGTAGTAAGCTGATATTTGGAGAAGGTGATGGCACCCCACTCCAGTACTCTTGCCTGGAAAATCCCATGGATGGAGGAGCCTGGTGAGCTACAGTCCATGGGGTCGCTGAGTTGGACACGACTGAGTGACTTCACTTTCACTTTTCACTTTCATGCATTGGAGAAGGAAATGGCAACCCACTCCAGTGTTCTTGCCTGGAGAATCCCAGGGACGGCGGAGCCTGGTGGGCTGCCGTCTATGGGGTCGCACAGAGTCGGACACGACTGAAGCGACTTAGCAGCAGCAGCAGCAAGTTGATATTAGGAAAGATGATCCAACTCAAACTAACTAGAAAAGAAATAACACTTCGGCAAAGGGCACTCTAAGAGGTGCTTTCTGCTTATGGAAAGAAACCAGCGAGTCCTCTAAGAATAAGAAAGGAGAGTATTTCATAGTTAAGCACATGATTTGGAAAGAAGAATTCAGATGTTGCTGTTTTGCTGATCCAGGCTGTTAATACTCCGCTGGTCTTTCTCGTGGGGGCCCCTTCCTTCACGAGGAATCATAAAGCTTTATCCTTGGCACAAAGATGCTACACTCCTAATACTCCTTGTTCTCCTGGCAAATCAATTCAATATTCCTTAGCTTTCCAAAGCAGAAATCCTTTGCTTCTCCAATTTGTTTGCTGTTGCGGGGCACTGACCTGCTGCGTTAATTTCACTGCTTTACAATACCCATTGCCTAAACCAAGATGCTTTTCTCCCACACAGAACCCCTGTTAGTAATTGTCTAAATGGGTCTCCAAGGAGCTGCTGCTGCTGTGTAGTCACTAAGCCGTGTCTGACTCTTTGTGACCCTATGGACTGTAGCCTGCCGAGCTCCTCTGTCCCTGAGTTTTCCCAGGCAAGAATACTGGAGTATTACCTTTAGTACTGTTACCATTTCCAGTAACCAGTATATATATTACCATTAATATAGGTTACTATTTCCTCCTCCAGGGGATCTTCCCTACCTAGAGATTGAACCTGAGCCTCCTGTGTCCCCTGCATTTGCAGGTGGACTCTTTACCACTGTGCCGCCTGGGAAGCCCCCAAGCAGCTGCACTGATGTTTATTCAAACTGTAACAGCAAGGGAACATGCTCTTGATATATCTTGACCTTGTCTAGCAGCTACAGTAAGGTCATAGTCTTTCCCATCATACTTGCATAAAATTTTTCTTGAACTATTGAACAGATTTTAAAAAGACATGGAACTGTCTTTCAGTGAATTGTCCACAAGAATTGTCAACATCTACTCTCTTAAGACCTGCTTGTATTGTAATATTTTAAATTCTGGCTATACTCATGATTTGGCTTAGTTTGGAATTTCCCTTTCTTCAAGGCAATATAGCCAGGGAACAGCATTCCCTTCACTAACAGTCAGCAGCCTCCATGCACAGTGGTTCCATCTTTGTTGGGACCAATAACAGACTCGTTCATTCAAGCCAGAATCACCTCTTACTGGAAGCAGATTCAAAATTGGAATATGATAGTGGAAGGACACCCTTTATGGTGTCTTTATGCTGTGAATATAATGATACTTGAGAGATGCCACAGGAGTGGATGGCTGGGCATTCATAAGGTCATCAGGGTTCAGGATCTAGTCTAATTTTGAGGCACCAGAAATTCCATTTTGTGGGGGGCTGGTTATGTTCCTACAGCCTCAGAAGACTGAAGTATGAACCTGGTGGGCCTTTGATTGCCTGGAATAGGGTACAGCTAATAAGGGGCAGGGTTAAAAAGGAGAAAGGGCTGCATAGCATTAGTCTGCTTCTTACTGTACAGAGAGCCCTGGGAGTGAAATCTATATCTATGATGGAGGGGACTCTCAGGAAACCTAGAAGACCAGTTAGCCCAGGTGTTTAAACCAACCAGTATGATGTAATGGGGAGGTTCTTATGTCTCAGATGAGGGAACTTGCTGGGCCTACTTCCTGAATGCCCACTAGGCCTGTGCCTTCAATTATGCTGGGGATTTGCTGGCTGCCTGCTGAAAGGCAAGTGGCTGGAATCCAGGAACAGCTAGATGGATCAGAGATTGGGCGCCTTTTTCTTAGAAGAAAAACTATGACAAACCTAGGCAGCATATTCAGAAGCCTCTGCTTTTGACAACTTTTAGGCAGCACATTCAAAAGCAGAGACAATACTTTGCCAACAAAGATCCATCTAGTCAAAGCTATGGTTTTCCCAGAAGTCATGTATGGAAGTGAGAGTTGGACTATAAAAAAGCCAAGCACTGAAGAATTGATGCTTTTGAACCATTGTGTTGATGAAGACTCCTGAGAGTCCCTTGGACTGCAAGGAGATCCAACCACTCCATCCTAAAGGAGATCAGTCCTGAATATTCATTGGAAGGACTGATGGTGAAGCTGAAACTCCAATACTCTGGCCACCTGATGCGAAGAACTGACTCATTTGAAAAGAGCCTGATGCTGGGAAAGATTGAAGGCAGGAGGAGAAGGGGATGGCAGAGGATGAGATGGCTGGATGGCATCACCGACTCAATGGACATGAGTTTGAACAAGCTCCAGGAGATGGTGTAGGGCAAGGAAGGCTGGTGAGCTGCAGTCCATGCGGTCGCAAAGAGTCGGGCTAGACTGAGCAACTGAACAGCAACCCAAGAGAGTGCTTGTGCACTCAAAGTGGAGGGCTGTGCCAGCTTAGCGGTGCCGTCTTCACTTACATCCCGTATATTCAGTTAGTCTGGTGCCTCAGTCATTAACTACCCACTTCCTGCTATTTTTGAACAGTTGGGGCCACGAGCATCACCTCTGTTTCTGCTTCCAGCGTTTCTAGCTCAGTCTGTAACCTCAGGACAACCCGCAACCTATGGATTTCCGACCAAGTACGCCACCTAGTGGTGAGACTGGACTCTGGCGGAATCAGACCCTAAACCCTGCAGTCGAAGGTTTATCAGCAACGCCTTAAAGAACTCTGTTTTAGAGCATGTACTCACACTCATTTGACCTCGTATCTTCTAGAAGTTTCAAACTATGGGCAAAAAGGTAATGTCTGTTAGAGACGCCATTGGCCTCCCAGGTGGCGCTAGTGGTAAAGAACGCGCATGTCAAAGCAGGAGACATTAAGAGATATGGGTTAGATCCCTGGATTGGGAAGATCCCCGGAAGGAGGGCATGACAACCCACTCCAGTATTCTTGCCTGGAGAACCCCCGTGGACGGAGGAGCCTGGCGGGCTACAGTCCATGGGGTCGCAAAGAGTCAGACACGACTGAAGTGATTTAGCATACGGTACAGAGATGTTATTAAGCAATAAGAGATTAATTTTGTTATAAACCAGACACTGATATGATGAAACTGGACAGAAAAATGAATTTGTCTTTTTCTGTCACACCACATGACTTGTGGGATCTTAGCTTCCCAATCAGAGATCAAACCTGTGCCTGCTACAGGGGAAAAGTGGAGTCCTAAGCCCTGGACCGCCAGGGAAGTCCCCAGCTTCTTGCGTTGATGGGAGGGGAAAGGATGCCAGATACTCAAGACAATGGATCAAAAGGCCTATTGCAGTATTCAACTCTGTGCTAATTCTCATGTTTCTCCTAACGTGTAGCCCTCAAATGGTGATCCGAGTCTCTATCATAAACCTGCAAAGTGTACTGGGGAGTATTTCCAAACCCTGGATATTCCAGATCATAGAACTATCATCTGTGTAACTTGCCCCAAATGTTTTTTTTATAAACTCATGGAAGCCTCTGGATTTAGGTGGCAAATCAGTGCTGCTATTTGGTCAGTTAGAAATG
The DNA here is from genome assembly GCA_006410935.1 of Redunca redunca. Lineage (NCBI taxonomy): Eukaryota > Metazoa > Chordata > Mammalia > Artiodactyla > Bovidae > Redunca > Redunca redunca. The sequence continues at coordinate 221,282 of SJYQ01006998.1, forward strand.
CAATTTAGGGTTATGGTTCACAGAATTTTTCTAAAAATCAATTTTTCAGTATTTTAAATACCACTTGCAAAAGTGAGAAATAGTACAAAAGTGCTCAATCGGCTGACAAAATTAGGATGACTATAATCTTCTGATAAAATGCATGGTATAGTAGTAAAATCACTGCTGAAAAAACACACCCTTATCGTGGCAAAACCACAAAGCATTATATCTGCATAATGACATTTGTTTGGGCAGTTTTTCCATGTTTTATGGCATGTAGTAAAGTTACTGGGCTTCTCTGGTGGCTCAGTGGTAAAGAATCCACCTGCAGTGCAGGAGATGTGGGTTCGAAACTTGGGTTGGGGAAATCCCCCGGGGAAGGCAGTGGCAACCCACTTCAGTGTTCTTGCCTGGGAAATCCCATGGCCAGAAGGGCCTGGTGGGCTACAGCCCATGGGGTGGCAAAGAGTTGGGCATGACTGAGCACACACACCCCCCTTACCTTAACAAACTGCATGTTAAAGGGGGTGCTCACATTCACTTGGTCTTTCTGATGCACCTCACATTTTGGAATGTATAAGTAGACAGAGAGCAGTAAAAAATATACCCCCTGGAGCTTATTCTTGGTGGGGGCTGTTTGAGGGTAAGTTGCCAGGGTGCACACAGACATAATGATGACATAAAATGGTTAGTAGAGTAGTTCAACTCATTTATATATGCTTGTGTTGGCTTTTGATAGGAGTGGATCATGAACTCTTAATTTGTCCTCTCCATTTTTTAATTGCTTTTTCTTCTTCTTTGCTACCCTCCACTATTGACTATCAAGCATGCGCGTGCGCATGCACACACACACACACACACACACACACACACGTTTTCCCTTACTTACTAAAATTGCTGAACTTTGTTGGGTCAATCGGAGCATGCATTGTCCCTTGTAACTATGTGTAGCTACTTCTACAACAACAATGAACAACAAGAACAAAAACCTATATAGCACTTCATAAGTGTCAAGCAGTTTTCAACACTTGTAAGCATATTACTCATGGAATCCTCTCAACATATATATATATACGGTGGAGGCTGCTAGTATCCTTATTTTTCAGATGTGGAAACTAACGAACAGAGAGTAACTTGCCCAGGTTCTCACAGCGAGAAAGCTGAGATTGGAAGTTAGGGGCTGGCCCCAGTGGCAGTAGACTAGTCACTCAGTGGTGTCTGACTCTTACGACCCCATGGACTGTAGCCTGCCAGGCTCCTCTGTCCATGGGATTCTCCAGGCAAGAACACTGCAGTGGGTTGCCACGCCCTCCTCCAGGGGATCTTCCCGACCCAGGAAGCAAGCAGATGGATTCTTTATTGACCAAGCCACCAGGGAGCCCTTCCCTAATCTGACGTTAGATTTTTTTGGTCTAGCATATCTTTATCCCTCATTCCTTTATTCATCAGCACTCTTCTCGTATTTATACATTTTGGATTTATCTTTTGTTAACAGAATATAGCTAAAATCTTAACCTAAACTGTTTGTGTGTGATGATTTGAACCATTAATATTATTATTGGTATATTTAAATTTGTTTTTATCATTTTTCTCCATAATGGCTTTATTTATTTTTATCCCAATCATATCATCTATTTTTACTATACGTATTCTAGAGTTTGCTTTGCTGAGGTCTACAGGGCACACCTGATAAAGCTCATCATCCCCAATTTGGACGACATAAATTTTAAGCTTTTACTCTGAGTTTTAGATCATAAGTTTTGTGGAGCCCAATACCAAGGGCTTCCCTGGTGGCACTAACTGTGAAGAACCCACTTGTCAATCCAGGTAGATGTAAGAGATGCAGGTTTGAGGTGTGGGTTTGAATCCTGGGTTGGGAAGATCCCTTGGATGAGGGCATGGCAACCCACTCCAGTATTCTTGCTTGGAGAATCCCATGGACAGGGGAGCCTGGCAGGCCAGTCCTTGGGGTCACAAAGAGTTGGACACTACTGAAGTGACTCGCATGCACGCATACCAAGGTCCCAGGTGTAAAGCCTTGAACACAGGCCGTGGAGCCCTATCCCAATGTCATCTTCAGAACAGACCGAGTCCCTAGCAACCGTTGCCATGAGCCCCCTGACCTAAACCAGCTAGCTCCCTGACCTCATATCAGGTAAAAAATACCCACCCTATAGCATACTAACCAATCAGCTGATGCCACTCTTCTGGCAGGGATTTTTACTGTCTTGAGGCTATAAAAATTGACCACTAGGCCACAGAGGTGTCAGCTCTGCCTTGAGTTGGCCCCCAGCTCTAACAGAGTCTCCTCTCTAATAAACTCTATTCTCTCATTCTGCCTTGTGTCTGGAAATTCTTTTCCAACCTGTGCACAGACCAAAACAAGTTTGTCTCTCTCTCTTTTTCGGCCGAGCCATGTCACAGGTGGAACCTTAGTTCCGTCCCCAGGGATGGAACCCATGCCCTCTGTAGTGGAAGCGTGCAGTCCTAAGCACTGGACTGACCGTGAATTCCGGTTTGTCTCTATTTTGAAAGTCATTTCTTAACGGCATCAGGAAGTGTTGCTATATGAACAGGTGAAGCTTTTGACAAAGGAGTCATAATATGGACACAAACAGGGAAAAGCATCAGCAATGAAGAGGAAGTCAGCACACTGGTCATGAACTGAAATTGCCTTTATTTTCTCCTCATCCCCTTTCCTTTCTAGCTCAGGCTTCTGGTGATTTGCATAGGAAAGAAGTGCCCAATTATGTGTTTTTTTTTTTTTCTATTCACTGAAGTACACGTCTTAGGGTAGAAAAACGATCAAATGTTTTCCTGAGAAAATTTAAATGTGTTTCAGCGTAGAAGTGAGATGGTGCTATCAATATTTTATCCACCGTGAGCTCAAGAAAATGAATGGGAACATTGCTTTTTCTGGCACACTAGATGGCAGTCTTTCTTTGCAAACCAAACCGGATGGACAGGCTCTCTGACAAGCTGGCTGACTTCCCCTAGGAGGTGCCCAAGCTCTCTTAGCAGCTTTCCTGACTGAAGAAGCCAAATTAGAAGTGATTCAGTTCATTTCAGTTGCTCAGTCATGTCCGAGTCTGTGCGACCCCGTGGACTGCAGCAGGCCAGGCCTCCCTGTCCATCACCAACTCCCGGAGTTCACCCAAACCCATGTCCATTGAATTGGTGGTGCCGTCCAACCATCTCATCCTCTGTCGTCCCCTTCTCCTGCCCCTAATCTTTCCCAGCATCAGGGTCTTTTCTAATGAGTCGGCTCTTCGAATCAGGTGGCCAAAGTATTGGAGTTTCAGCTTCAACATCAGTCCTTTCAATGAATACCCAGGACTGATCTCCTTTAGGATGGACTGGTTGGATCTCCTTGCAGACCAAGGGACTCTCAAGAGTCTTCTCCAACCCCACAGTTCAAAAGCATCTTCCATTTAATGAGGAAGGAACGATACTGATGGTCCCCTGAGACTTGTGGCTGAGTTAGAATTAGCGGGGGGAAGAGAGTGGGTGAAAGAGAAGACCGGGTATAGTCAATTATAGCAAACACTTCAGTGAAGGCAGCAGAAAGCAAATGGCTTTCTGAGGAAATATCTTTGGACCTAACTTTGGATTTGAGAATGAATCTTGCTTGCCTTCTTTTTGATAGCCTATATTCACAGGCTTTCTTCCTCCAGTTGTCTTGGAAAGAACCTGAATAAGAGACAGTGCAGCTTTGGGTTTTAATAGGACTCAGGTAGGGATCCAATTCACCTTACAAGATGCTTACTATATGTCCTTGTGCCTCCTAATTAAAAAAAAAAATCCCCAGAACATTTCTCTTAGTACTTCCACTTTCCATCAATAGACATTTATGAAGATAATTCTGTATTTTAAAAATTGTGCTAGCACTTTGGTAGATACAAAGAAGTACTTGAGAGGCCCTGAGGAAGTACTATTACCTGGTTCTCCTGCATTACAGGCAGATTCTTTACTTTCTGAGCCACCAGGGAAACCCAGGGGTAAGTTCACTGGCAGGTGAGAATTCTACCATTGAACCACCAATGCTGTATAAGCATACTGAATCATCAAAACTGGAGCAACCAGCCACCTCCCTGTAGAGGGCTGTGTTTTCACGTTTTTGGAACTTAAAATGTATTTTCTACTTAAGGTGTCTTATGACATGGCTATTAGCTGACTCTCGAGAGTCCCTTGGACTGCAAGGAAATCCAGCCAGTCCATCCGAAAGGAAATCAGTCCTGAATATTCACTGGAAAGACTGATGCTGAAGCTGAAACTCCAATACTTTAGCCACCTGATGTGAAGAGCTGGCTCATTTGAAAAGACCTTGATGCTGGGAAAGATTGAAGGCAAACAGGATAGGGGGCGGCAGAGGATGCGATGTTTGGATGGCATCACAGACTCAACGGACATGAGTTTGAGTAAACTCTGGGAGATGGTGATGGACAAGGAAGCGGGCGTGCTGCAGTCCATGGGGTCACAAAGAGTCAGACACGACTGAGCAACTGAACTGAACTGAGTTTTCCAAATTAACCCATAATATTACTGCATTATATATATATATATTTTATCATTTCCCTTTATTATTAGAGTAATCTATGATTATTTTTGGGCTCCCCTTGTGGCCTAGCTGGTAAAGAATCTGTCTGCCATGAGGGAGTCCTGGGTTTGATCCCTTGGTTGGGAAGATCCCCTGGAGAAGGGAATGGCTGCCCACCGCAGTATTCTGGCCTGGAGAATTCCATGGGCTGTATAGTCCATGGGGTCACAAAGAACCAGACACGACTGAGCAACTTTCTCTTCACTTTATGATTATTTTTTAAAATATAAAAATTTAAACTATTGTAATCATCCCAAATTCCATCCACCAGACATAGCAACTGTTAACATTTTGATGTCAATATTTTTCTCTGTTAATTACAAAAAATTGTCATAATTATTAATTATCAGGCTCATTTCCCTTCATCAGCTAAAATTCTTCAAACATGTGGACTTTGGAGAGAGACTGCCTGATGTGGTTTCTGGAACTAGCATTGAACTTGGTCTTTTCATTTGCAAAGTGGGAGTAACGCGAGTCCTTCCAACACAGAATTACCTATAAATGAGATGGTGCAGGTAATGTGTCTGGCACGTGAGAGACACGCAGTAAGGACTCCCTGGTGGTCCAGTGGCTAAGACTCCGAGCTCCCAGCGCAGGGGGCCTGGGTTCAACCTCTGGTCAGGGAACTAGATCCCACACCTGCCACAAGGAGGACCAAAGTTCCCGCGTGCTGCATCTAAGACCCGGAGCAACCAAGTAAATAAATACCAAAAAAAGAAATGTCCAGTAAATATTAGCTTTGATGCTGCTATGGCCATTATTACATAGTTTTCTCCTATTATAAAATCATGATAAAATGTTTAGCAAACTCAAAGGAGTATAAATAAGAACATAAAAATCATGTATAGTCTCACAACACAGAGATGGTCATTGTTAATCTAATTCTTTTTTTAATAGTTTTCTTAAAAAAAATCCAAGTAGAGATCCTGTCTGACGTACTATTTCACCAAAAGAACCCTGATTTTATTGGCTGCAAAATAGCCTATTGTATGGAAGTTTCAGAAGTATTGTAATTAACTATTTCCCTATGTTTGAGGGCCTTCCAACTGTTTGCTATTATAAACAATGATGTGATGAATATTCTAGATATAAAGCCTTGCTTGCATTTGGCTTATTTATCTAGATTAGTGTCATAGAAGTAGAATTATTGAGTTGATGTATATGAACTGTTTTTTAATTCTTGATGTACACTGGCTAAATTCTTTTTAGAACATTTCAACTAATTTATATTTCCTCCAGCTTCAGTGCCTGTTACTTTAAGTACTCTCGTATTTTGAATTTTGGCTAATTTGAAAAGTACAGTTTTGTCTTACTTGGCATTACTTTGGTGGATGATGGGGTAAGACTTTTTTTTCATATTATCATCCATTCTGTGAAATGTCTTTTTCCTTTGTCCATTTTCTTATTGTGGTTTTACTTTTTAAAAATCAATTTATGTCAACTTTTTATATAACACTTGCATGCATGCTAAGTTGCTTCAGTCGTGTCTGACTCTTCACAACCCCATGGACTGTAGCTCTCCAGGCTCCTCTGTCCATAGGATTCTCCAGGCAAGAATACTGTAGTGGGTTGCCATTTCCTCCTCCAGGGGATCTTCCCAACCCAGGGACTGAACCCAGGTCTCTTACATCTGCCCTGGCTGCTGCTGCTGCTAAGTCGCCTCAGTCGTGTCTGACTCTTCACAACCCCATGGACTGTAGCTCTCCAGGCTCCTCTGTCTCATAGGATTCTCCAGGCAAGAATACTGTAGTGGGTTGCCATTTCCTCCTCCAGGGGATCTTCCTAACCCAGGGACTGAACCCAGGTCTCTTACATCTCCTGCCCTGGCTGCTGCTGCTGCTAAGTCGCCTCAGTCATGTCCGACTCTGTGTGACCCCATAGACGGCAGCCCACCAGGCTCCTCTGTCCATAGGATTCTCCAGGCAAGAATACTGGAGTGGGTTGCCATTTCCTCCTCCAGGGGATCTTCCCAACCCAGGGACTGAACCCAGGTCTCTTACATCTCCTGCCCTGGCAGGCAGGGTTTTCTTTTTTAAACCACTAACACCACCTGGAAAGCCCATGTAATACATAGACTAACTCATTTCCACATTCATTTTTTGAAATTTGCAGTTTACTTCTTAATCAGGCTTACAGTGAAATTTTCATGAGGGAAAGAAAATTTCAATTTGTGTGCAATCAGACCTGTTTAATTTGTGTGTATTTCAGGGGGTGGATTTCTTCTTTTGATTTTATGCTGGAAAACATCATTCCTTACCCACAGATCAAGTTAAATTTTCTTCCACAATTAAAAAGTAATCTGTGGGATGAAGCTTTGAGTCTGTGTGACTCTCTTGTTCCTCCAACAAACTCTGGCACACTGGCTTTTTTAATCCATTGATAGTTCTTGCCTGAGTCAATTATTTCATTGATGATTGCAGCATACAGATCAGTTCAGTTCAGTTCAGTCCCTCAGTCATGTCCAACTCTTTGCGACCCCAGGAATCGCAGCACGCCAGGCCTCCCTGTCCATCACCATCTCCCGGAGTTCACTCAGACTCACGTCCATCGAGTCTGTGATGCCATCCAGCCATCTCGTCCTGGGTCATCCCCTTCTCCTCCTGCCCCCAATCTCTCCCAGCATCAGAGTCTTTTCCAATGAGGCAACTCTTCGCATGAGGTGGCCAAAGTACTGGAGTTTCAGCTTCAGCATCATTCCTTCCAAAGGACACCCAGGACTGATCTCCTTCAGAATGGACTGGTTGGATCTCCTTGCAGTCCAAGGGACTCTCAAGAGTCTTCTCCAACACCACAGTTCAAAAGCATCAGTTCTTCGGCACTCAGTCTTCTTCACAGTCCAACTCTCACATCCATACATGACCACAGGAAAAACCATAGCCTTGACTAGACGGATTAACAATTTTAATCCACCTGGGCTTCCCCAATGGTTCTGCAGTAACGAATCTGCCTGCAATGTAGGAAATGTGGGCTTAGTCCCTGGGTCAGGAAAGATCCCCTGAAGGAGGAAATGGCAACCCACTCCAGTGTTCTTGCCTTGGAAAAATCCCATGGACAGAGGATCCTGGTGGCTACAGTCCATGTGGTCGCACGGAGCTGGACACTACTGAGTGACTCAGCTTGTGCTGACTCTGGTTTGAATACAGTATGAGAGGAAATATTAAACTGAGTTTATTCCTTCCAAGTGTGGGTATTTACTTTCATTAGTTTTTTTCACTGAAAAAGTAATATGTGAGATAAAAATGCAAACAGTAAAAAAAGGAAAGACCATGAAAGTAAGTACTCCTCCTACAGTCTTGGTGGGAATGTAAATGGGAACAGCCACTTTATGGAGAACAGTATGAAGGTTCCTTAAAAAGCTTAAAATAAAGTTATGATCCACCAGTCCCACTCCTGGGTGTGTATCTGGAGAAAACCATAATTCAAAAAGATACACATCCTCCAATGTTCATGGCAGCACAATCTACAATAGCCAGGACATGGAAGTTAAATGTCCATCAACAGGAATGGATAAAGGAGATGAGGTGTATACCGTTACTAGGTCAGGTGACTCTTTTGCAACCCCATGGACTGTCGCCCACCAGGCTCCTCTGTCCATGGGTTACCAAAGGGGAAGGGAGGGAAGGGATGAATTAGTGGTTTGGGATTAGTAGATACAAGTATAAAATAGATAAACACAAAGGTCCTACTGAACTATATCCAGGGAATTATTTCCAGTATCTCAATCTATAATGGAAAAGAATAAATATATACATTTAACTGAATCATTTTGCTGTATATCTGAAGCTAACACAACATTGTAAGTCAGATATACTCCAATTAAAAAAAAAGTTTTCTCCTCTTCTTACTCTGGGCTTTTCAGTTCCTCTCTTCAGAGTCAATCTGTGCTTTCTATTTCTTGTATAATCTCCAGAGTTATTCTAATATACAAATTCATGTGTGCCTGTGTGCTTCTTTGTGTGTATGCCACGTTGCATAATGGAAACACACTAGCTGTTGTGTCCATGGATTTTCTGTTCTTTTTTAATTGGAGGATAATTGCTTTACAAAGGTCCATCTAGTCAAAGCTATGGTTATTCCAGTAGTCATGTACGAATGTGAGAGTTGAACCATAAAGAAAGCTGAGTGCAGAAGGATTGATGCTTTTGAACTGTGGTGTTGGAGAAGACTCTTGAGAGTCCCTTGGACAGCAAGGAGATCAAACTCCATCCTAAAGAAAATCAACGCTGAATATTCATTAGAAGGACTGATGCTGAAGCTCCAATACTTTGGCCACCTGATGAGAAGAGCTGACTCATTAGAAAGGACCCTGATACTGTGAAAGATTGAGGACAGGGGGAGAATGGGACGACAGAGGTTGGATGGCCTCACTGACTTGATGCACATGAGTTTGAACAAACTCTGGGAGATGGTGAAGGACAGGGAGGCCTGGTGTGCTGCTGTCCATGAGGTCACAAAGAGTCAGACACGACTGAGCAACTGAACAATAGCTGCTTTACTATGCCCTGGATTCTTAGCATTTCTTACGTCCATTTCTTACGAGTACACAAAGGGCTACCTCAGTCTTTTTCTAAATTACTGCAAGAGAGTTATATTTGGAAGACGTACGGTTTATTTGGGGCTTCCTGGTGGCTTAGTGATAGATCTGTCTGCCAGTGCAGGAGACTTGGCTTTGATCCTTGGGTTGGGAAGACCCTCTCTAGGAGGAAATGGCAACCCTGTCTAGTACTCTTGCCTGGGAAATTCCATGGACAGAGGAGCAGACTACAGTCCATAGGGTTGCAAAGAATTGGAGACGATTGAGCGCCTCAACAACAATAGTTTCTGTGACCGATTTCTAACTTCAAAATAGACTTTCATGAGCTGGATTGGGAAGGTGTGAGAATAGACTTGCTGTCACCAGTGGCCCCTGGGGCATTTCCAGCCCCTGTCAGTGGGTAAGCTCGTTGATGGCATCGGTTTGCTTCTTCTCTGCTGCATTCCTGGTGTCTATCACTGGGGTGTAAATTAATCCCTTGTGCTCTCATAACCTTCTATTTTTTAGCTCTAACACTTTGGCCACCTGATACAAAGAGCTGACTCATTGGAAAAGACTCCGACGCTAGGAAACATTGAAGGCAGGAGAAGAAGGGGACGACAGAGCTAAACAGCAGTCAGCTAGACTGCTAACACCAGCAGGTGGATGGCATCACCAACTCAACGGACGTCAGTTTGAGCAAACTCTGGGAGATGGTGAAGGACAGGGAAGCCTGGAATACTGCAGTGTATGGGGGTTGCAAAGAGTCGGACACGACAGAGAGACTGATGGAGACTATTATATTTAGAATGGCTAAACAACAAAGTCCTACTGAATAGCACAGGGAACTACACTCAATATCCTGTGATAAACTGTAATGGAAAAGAATAAGAAGAATGTCTATACGTGTGTAACGGAATCACTTTGCTATAGAGCAGAGATGGGCACAACACTGCAAACTGACTACAGTCCAATAAAGATTTATTTAAAAAGCAGTCTTTGCCCTAGCTGTTATGATTCTCAGAATTGGAGAGCTCAGAAGGAGCTGAAAAGGCCATTTAATGCATGCTCCTCCTTTCGTCCACGGGGCCAGGCCTGTGTGATGGCGGCCTGTGTGTCATCCCCTGCTGTTTCACCATCTCCTCTCAGGGCTGCAGTTCTAAACCTCATGGAGCCCACGCCAGGCGGGCTTTGTTTAGCTCAGTGCAGGGAGGCACTGACTCCACCAGGTGGCCGGGTGGGGCCGAGGGCCTGGGGCCACCCTAGTGCTGTGTCCTCACTGAGCTGCCAGCCACCAGACCCGTGACCTTGCTGCCTCGAGGCTGAAAGGCAAAGGCCCAACCAGGTGGCCCCTGGAGGCCCCTGCAGCTTTGAGACCTGGGACTTAGCAGGCCTGGTCACCTGGGCCTGTGGCCCATCAGTGTTCTCCTGCTTTTGTGAGAGAACCGTAACTTCTAACTCTCTCCATACATCCCAGAGGTAAGGCTTCAGATTTAAATAGGTATTTGCTTTTATTTACGTATTTGGCCGTGCCGGGTCTTAGTAGCAGCAGGCAGGATATTCGCTGTATCATGGGGATCTCCAGTTGTGGCATGCAGGATCAAGTTCCCTGACCAGGGATCGGACCGGAGCCCCCCGCATTGGGAGCTCGGAGTCTCAGTCGCTGGATCACCAGGGAAGTCCCTCAGATTTAAACCGAAGAAGCAACCCAACTACTTAAACTGACAGGAGGATGTCAATGTGGTTATCAGATCTTTAACCAAGAGCTGAGTCTAAGAAAGGGCACAAAGAATGAGAAAAGAGGAGGCTACATGCATAAATGGGGCACTCTCCAATGCTTGCCTGTTGCACACGATCTTTCAGCCCTTCTGTTTCCAGCTCTGAAGCTGAAGTAGGAAAGGTGGGCAAAGCCAAGTGCCCCTTGGCAGATGGTGCTAGGCTCCAGACCTCGGTGTCCTAACGAGCCTGGCAGAGCTGGAGCCTGGTATGAGGAGACTGCCCTTTCTCGGGCTCTGATTTCCCCCAGGAGAGTTGTGTAGCTCTCTAGTATTTTATTTTTGTCACCAGCCTTATGTGCCAATGCTGTCAATGTGGTTACGGGTAGCAAACAATCACAAATAAACACTCACATCCATTTTTCCTTAGGAACTATAGCCGTCAGCCACACACTCACACCGTAAACTGAGCCCGGCCAGTTAAACACAACTGTAAATTTTTTTTTTAATGTGTTCATACAAAACCACACATCCCTGCAGAATATTGTTATTATTCTGTTTGTAATTTAATGGCTGTTGAAATATGGGAAAAATATTTTGGAACTCCAGAAATCAGTTGTTTAAAAAATTTAAAATATTTCCATGCTTATTGAAAGGATTTGCAAGGGTGCTAAATGAAGGTTACAAAGACCCACATTTTGCAGCTCTAGAGACCACAGTCCTATCCTGTGCTATTCATGCAAATTCTCTCCCTCTTCCAGTTGAAAATGCAAGAAATCCGTTTCAACATTGTGCTATAACATGTTTTCCCAGGGCAAACTTAATTCTGTCAATTGTTCTTTACCACATTCAACATACACTAATCATCCACAGTTCAAGGTCAGATTGCATTTTGTAACTTGGTCTATTAATGTAACAAATTTGTGTTTCAGTTGATTTCAAAATCACCTCTGGTTTTAACATACATTTTTTTTGCATATGGTTATGGTATAGTCACTCCATCGTGTGGGACCCATTGTGACCCCATGGACAGCAGCCTTCCAGTTTCCTCTGTTTGTGGGACTCTGTAGGCAAGAATAATGGAGAGGATTGCCATTGCCTTCCCTACGGGATCTTCCTGACCCAGGGATTGAACCTGGATCTCCTGCATTGCAAGCAGATTCTTTACCATTTGAGCTACAGTGAAGATCAGTATATATACATATATATATTTTTTTTTTTTGCATAAGATTCAAGTAATAATAGACATGGAGAAATGGTATAATTAAAAAAATAATTTTTATTGAAGTATAGTTGATTTACCATATTGTGTTAATTTCAAGTGTACAGAAATAGCACAAATTTTTAAGCCATCAAACTGTAAATAAAATGAAAACACAATGTAAATAGATTTCAAAGTAATTTGATATAATATGATGCTAATTTACTATGACTTTGATTTCCTTTAGTCACTATAAATTACATTTTATTATCATCTGTTTTAATATGGGAGGATTATCAGTTTAATTGTAATGTTTTAAAAAAGAAATTTTATGAAAAGATTCTGAGTTTTTAAAATATTAAATGTTTACCTAGAATAATTTGCAATGATCATTACTCAAACATGGCCTAATGTTTATACTGGATGTTAAGGAATGAAAGTCACTAACAAAGTATATTATATTTAATTCAGATAACTAATACAATCATACTGATGGCTCAGCAGGTAAAGAATCCGCCTACAATGCAGGAGACACGTGTTCCATCCAGCTGTTTTCCCACTGACTCCTTCTTAGCCAGAAATAGGTTGGGGGCCATTATTACTGTTGAAACTGGAAAATCCTGCCCCTCAAACTTTATTGAGGAGGTTAGGAAGATCCCCTTGAGGAGGAAATGGCAACCCACTCAGTTTTCTTGTCTGAAAAATCTCATGACAGAAAGACCCTGACGAGCTACAGTCCATGGGGTTGAAAAGAGCTGGGTATGGCTGAGCCACTGAGCGAACGTGCACTTAACATTGTTATATTTCCTGAAAAAGATGGGATGCAAATTAATATGAAACTGTGTGAGAATAGCACAAAATCCTTCTTAATAAAGCACATATTTTATTTTATCTTATTTTTTAATTTTCTATTTTATATTGGGGGAGAGTTGGTTGAAAATACTGTAATAGTTTCAGGTAAACAGTAAAGTGATTCAGTTATGATATGCATGTGTCTATTCTTTTTTCTTTTAGGTTGTTACAGAATAGTGAGCAGAGTTCCCTGTGCTATGCAGTAGGTCCTTGCTGGCTATCCATTTTAAATAGAGCAGTGTGTACATGTTCATCCCAAACTCCCTACCTATCCCTTCCCCCAACACCCCCCCATCTCCCCCCCCAATAACGATAAATTCCTTCTTTAAGTTTGTGAGCCCAATAAACCATACATTTAAAAAAGCAGAACCCTAAACCTGAAGAATAAATTTTCTCTATTTAAGAAGGTGAGAGAAACATTTTCACTTTTTGAAAACTGTTTACCGGAAAGATAAACTTTCTCTATTTAAATAAAGTGACAAAAGCATTTTCATTCTTACTTGAAAACTTTACTTGGTTAATGGTTACTTTTCTTCATTAGGATTTCACAAGTTACAAGGCAAAAACCACAGAAAGAGAAACTTGCATTAATAAACCTGTTTATTAACAAACTGATAATTATGGTACATTGTTTGTGTGTATCTTAAGGTTTAGGAAAAGAAAGAGATTTGCTACCTTGAGCAAGCAAACAATGTATTTTTACTGATTACCTCTAATGGCAAAGAATTTTTTTTAGACTTCACTTTCACTTTTCACTTTCATGCATTGGAGAAGGAAATGGCAACCCATTCTAGTGTTCTTGCCTACAGAATCCCAGGGATGGGCGAGCCTGGTGGGGTGCCGTCTCTGGGGTCGCACAGAGTCGGACACGACTGAAGCTACTTAGCAGCAGCAGCATGTTCATGGCCTGCCCCAAATGACGTGATAAGTCCTGGGGTTTTGGTCTCTTTTTCATTGATGTGTCGTGAAGATGGGAGCACACATTTCAGAACCAAACTGCTGCTTGGTTGAGGTCTAGGTAAATGCTGTGGGACTCTGTGGCTCCCGGCCCACTCAGCTTTTCTGCAGAGTCACAGCTCCCCTGCCTCAGATGGGTCTAGCAGCTTTCTGACTCTCCCCCACAGCCGCAGTGTGGATCCATCATCTCCTGGGGAGACTGGCTGTATCATGGAACGAGCACAGCCTTTGAAGTCAGACCGACTTTAGCTCATCCCGCTCTGCCATCAATAGCCTGGGCAATTTTATCTCCTTGAGCCTCAATGCCATCCTACGAGCCAGGGCTAAGGAGGACTGACCGCTCATCTGGAGAGGTTGGAAGAATTGCATGAGATAATGTAAGTAAACAGAAGCTTGCCACATACTCAGGAGACACAATATAAATACCATCGGATGTATACTTCCAGGCTTCAAGTGGGTTTAACTTGGTTCCTGTGACCTTAGGCAATTCACATGACTTCTCTGAACCTCAGTGTTTTCATCTGTAAAATGAGTCCATAGGGTTCAGTTGGGCTCTCTGGATGGGGCTAGTGGTAAAGAATCTCCCAGTGCAGGAGAGGTAAGAGACCTGGGTTTGAGTCAGGCCTGAGTCAGGATCCCGTGGAAGAGGGCATGGCTACCCACTCCAATATTCTTGCCTGGAGAATCCCATGGATGCAGGAGCCTGGCGGGCTATGGGCCAAAGAGTCACAGGGTCAAACACGACTGAAGCGACTTAGCATGCACACATGCACTGATGCTCACAGGCTATAAGATTAATTCATCCTCAAAGAGTATTCTATAAGTCAATGTTCACATATTATGGAGTCATACTCAAGTATTATGCTAACATAGTAATACTCAAGTACTATAACACCTTACTCAAATCATGCTATTATATTTGCACACATATTATAATTACAATACTATCATTTGAGCTCTCTTACAGTTACCTCTGTGTTTTGTGGTTCGCTGTTTCCTTCCAAGTCTTGGCTCTGTGAACACGCATCTCCTGGATGGAGCGGAAGTTCCCCGTGGACAGGACAGCCGAGCACCGAGGCCAGGCACCAAGTGCTTTCGATGGACCAGCTCCTCATGTCCGTGTTCTGCTCTGACTGATCTGCGGTGGGGCAATTTTGCCTTCTCTCTCAAGACTTTCCTGAAAGCCCACTCCAGGCTACACGCCGGTCTCCCCATTTCCTGATCTCCTGGGATTCACAGAGGCAACACCGTCAGATTCTGTAGGCAACACGCTACGGAAAAGGACCAAAGATTCAGCGTCAGGCATCAGATGTGAGCAAACCATCGTGCAGGGCTGCATTTCAAGAAAATCGTTTGAAACTTGGGTCCTTGGTTTTTGAGAGTTCACTGACCACATGATCCTGCAAATATGCCTATACATAAGTGATATTTTAAAGCTCAAGTTGGTTTCTTTTCATGCTCTCATCTCTCTCTCAATACCAGGGGAAATTTGGTCATGTATAAATAGATAAGTAGTCACACACAGGAGGAATTCTCTTTCATAAAGGAAGACATGAAAAATGTTCAGATTTCACCAGTAGTCCAAAATGGAAATAACAACTTATACAATTAGCCAATGTGTTTTAAAATAAAAATTTGCTGTGTCCATGAGGCCTTGGCAAAAACGCTACTTCCACATGCAGCCAGTTACAATGGAAATTGGTTCAAAGCATTTGGAAATCAGGCAGCCATTCAGATCTAAGATCTAACCACGTGAATCAAACTGTTCATATTTTTTGATCCAGTAATCAGACTTCTTGGCAAGGAAAGCAAGGAATTCAAAAGAAGTTGAACATTGTGTGTTTAAAAATGTTTGCTGTAGTCTTTATTGTCAAGATTCAACATTTGGAAACAAGCTAATAATAACTACCACTTGTATGGGCTCTGCAGCATAGAAGTAACTTTCATACACATTGTCTCCTTTGATTTTTCAGTGGCGCTGGGACATAGAATGCTGTTATCCTCAAGTCCTAGATGAAGAAACTCACATTCAGAGTCGTTAAGGTATAGAGATCACACTGCTGGAAAAGGTAGGCCAGGGCTGGAGCCATCTCACCTATAGTTTCATATCCCTTTGTATGCATGCATGCTAAGTTGCTTCAGTCATGTCCGACTCTTTGTGACCCTATAGACTGCAGCCCTCCAAGCTCCTCTGTCCATGGGATTCTCTAGGCAAGAATACTTGAGTAGGTTGCCATGCCTTCCTGATCCAGGAATCGAACCTTGTCTCTTATTTCTCCTGCATTAGCAGGCCGGTTCTTTACCACTAGCACCAACTGGGTATATCCCTTTATATATATATATCCGTGTGACAGCTGGACTATAAAGAAAGCTGAGCACAGAAGAATTGATGCTTTTGAACTGTGGTGTTGGAGAAGACTCTTGAGAGTCCCTTGGACTGCAAGGAGATCCAACCAGTCAATCCTAAAGGAAATCAGTCCTGAATATTCATTGGAAGGAATGACGCTGAAGCGGAAACTCCAACACTTTGGCCACCTGATGTGAAGAACTGACTCATTTGAAAAGACCCTGATTCTGGAAAAGATTGAAAGTGGGAGGAGAAGGGGACAACAGAGGATGAGATGGTTGGATGGCATCATTGACTTGATGGACATGAGTTTGAGCGATCTCTGGGAGTTGGTGATGGACAGGGAGGCCTGCTGTGCTGCAGTCCATGGGGTCGCAAAGAGTCAGACACGACTGAGCAACTGAACTGAACCGAACTAAATAGAAGGTATCAAGGACCAGCATTTTAAAAATGCCACAGGGACTCTGGGGCAGGGGAAAAACACATGGTGTGAAAGTCACCTCCTGACATGGCTCCAGTCTCGCCTTCTGCCTGTGGCTGGCACTCGGTGATTTTTCTTGTGCTGGTGGATATGAGGAACAACTTTCTGCCCACTTTTTTACCCCTTTCTTGACCAAGAACGCTGTGTCGTGTCATACATCTTAGCCTAGCTAGTTTTCTACCTTTTTTAGACAATACATTTTGTGCCTGGCCGTGTCACCTGCAGTCTCCTTAGCAAACTGACTTTGGAAGACGTTTGGTACTTAGTTTTCCCTTGTAACTACGGGCACCCACATAGGATCTGTCAGGATGCCATCACAGTAACCTAGGATCTTGGGCTAAGCTTAACATTCTCTCAGTCTACATACTGGGTCTCAGTAAGACAGAGAGATACTAAATAAATATTTAATAAATTAAATATTAAAAGGTAAGGGAGAAAGAGTTATGAAAATACTGCCTAGACTAAAGGGATATCAACATTAGATTCATTACTTGGGCCTAAATATTTATTTTTTTGGGCTCCAAAATCACTGCAGGTGGTGATTGCAGCCATGAAATTAAAAGACGCTTACTCCTTGGAAGAAAAGTTATGAGCAACCTAGATAGTATATTCAAAAGCAGAGACATTACTTTGCTGACTAAGGTCCGTCTAGTCAAGGCTATGGTTTGTCCAGTAGTCACGTATGGATGTGAGAGTTGGACTGTGAAGAAGGCTGAGCGCCGAAGAATTGATGCGTTTGAACTGTGGTGTTGGAGAAGACTCTTGAGAGTCCCGTGGACTGCACGGAGATCCAACCAGTCCATTCTGAAGATCAACCCTGGGATTTCTTTGGAAGGAATGATGCTAAAGCTGAAACTCCAGTACTTTGGCCACCTCATGCGAAGAGTCGACTCATTGGAAAAGACTCTGATGCTGGGAGGGATTGGGGGCAGGAGGAAAAGGGGACGACAGAGGATGAGATGGCTGGATGGCATCACTGATTCGATGGACGTGAGTCTGAGTGAACTCCGGGAGTTGGTGATGGACAGGGAGGCCTGGAGTGCTGCGATTCATGGGGTCACAAATAGTCGGACACGACTGAGCGACTGAACTGAACTGAACTGTTTATTTGCTTTTCTTTTTTTAAAGGAAAGTGTATTATGTAGTGCCTTCAAAATAGGAGGCACTCTGTAAGTACATGTTGCTGTTGTTTAGCCACTAAGTCGTGTCTGACTTTTTGCGACTCCATGGACTGTAGCCCTCCAGACTCCTCTGTCCACAGGATTTCCCAGGCAAGAATCCTGGAGTGGGTTGCCATTTCCTTCTCCAGGGGATCTTTCTGACCCAGGGGTTGACCCCAAGTCTCCTGTATTAGCAAGTGGGTTCTTTAGCACTGAGCTACCCGGGTAGCCCAAGTACATGTTACAGTTGAATAAATGAGTGATGTAGTGAATCAAAGCATAATTTCTCATGACAGATTATCTGGACTTTGTCACTTACTACCCACGTCACATTGAACAAGTTACTTAAGCTCAGTTTCCTCATCTGAAAAACAAAGATGCTGCTGATGATGGCGGCAGTACTTTCTTTACAGAGCTGCTCTGAGGATTGAAGGCACTGTTGCTGTTCAGTGGCCAAGTCATGTCATGCTCACATTCATGTCCATTGAGTCAGTGATGTCACACAACCGTCTCATTCTGTCACTCCCTTCTTCTCCTGCCTTTAGTCTTTCCCAGCATCAGGGTATCCATACATGCAAAGCTGTTAGATCAGCATCTGTCACAGAATAAATGCTATATAAGTGTGAACTACATTATTATTCTTTGCATTCAGCAAAACAACTCTAGAGCTGTATTAACAGCATCCCCTTTCCTACAGTGTCAAAGAGAATAGAAACATCAATATATCTTTTTATTGTATATCCTTAGGTCAATTCTAAAAGAAGATCTTAGCATACAAAAGTCAGTTTATTAAAATGCAAAAATTATAAGAATTCAAGGATAGTTTGAAATTATGAAATATGATATCAAATTCACTATATTAATAAATCACAGGGCAAGACCCCTATAATTATGACCTTGGTGGCCAAAAGAGCTTTATATCAAAATTTAACAGCCATTTTTTATTTAGAAATTTTAATTAGGAATGGATGCTGCACACAGTGGGAAAAAAAATTTTTCCCATTGTCAGAGATACGACAATATTGACCACTATGGAAACTATTATTTAATGTTTTCTGGAAGTACTAGCCAATGCAATAAGAAAAGAGAAGACAAGAGAAACAAACAACAAAAAAACACCCTACGCATATGGGGAAGGAATTATTTGCAAATCATATTATTATATATTTCTAAAGTTCATACAAATCAGTTGCAAAGCTGTTAGAAACAAGATAAGTAAATAGAGTGCCTGGTTACAAAGTTAGTTATACAAAGTTTAATAAGTTTTCTATAAGTAAATACAGTTTGATCTCTGGTTCCTCTGCCTTTTCTAAAACCAGCTTGAACATCTGGAAGTTCACGGTTCACATACTGCTGAAGCCTGGCTTGGAGAATTTTGAGCATTACTTTACTAGCAAGTGAGATGAGTGCAATTGTGTGGTAGTTTGAGCATTCTTTTGCATTGTCTTTCTTTGTAATTGGAATGAAAACTGACCTTTTCCAGTCCTGTGGCCACTGCTGAGTTGTCCAAATTTGCTGGCATATTAAGTACAGCACTTTCACAGCATTATCTTTCAGGATTTGAAATAGCTTAACTGGAATTCCATCACCTCCACTAGCTTTGTTGATAGTGATGCTTTCTAAGGCCCACTTGACTTCACATTCCAGGATGTCTGGCTCTAGGTGAGTGATCACACCATCGTGATTATCTTGGTCATGAAGATCTTTTTT
>SJYQ01006998.1:242188-316839 GCA_006410935.1 Redunca redunca
TGCGAAGAGTTGACTCACTGGAAAAGACTCTGATGCTGGGAGAGATTGGAGGCAGGAGGAGAAGGGGATAACAGAGGATGAGATGGCTGGATAGCATCACTGACTCGAAGGGCGTGAGTCTGAGTGAACTCCGGGAGATGGTGATGGACAGGGAGCCCTGGCGTGGTGCATATCATGGGGTTGCAAAGAGTTGGACACGATTGAGTGACTGAAATGAACTGAACTGAAGTAAATACAGTGGGATGAAATTGATCACTTCAGCGTCTGATAGGCTATGCTACTTTTTGGCTCAGCAAACCAGGCTTCATTCTGCCTCTGAGCAGTGGGCTGTGACAGGATGAGTTTCTTTTGGGTCAACTGAAGTGATGCCTTGGACAACAAGACAATTCTGCATCAAGAGACACCTTTTTGTTGCTTCTGATTACCTGCTGGCAGGAACTAAGTTTATCTGTTATATGTGTGCCATGTGTGTCAAGTTAGAGTCTTTGAAGTTTTTTAGATAAAGAGGATTAGTCATAGTTCTAGGGAGATACAAAGACCAAGCCAAAGCAGCGGAGTTCACATGGCTTCATGCATTTGTTAACACATTTCCTTGATGTCGGATGGGTATTTTATGCACTGTTTGCCTTGAAATGGTCACAGATTTAATCAATTCTTTATTGTCCTAGACCTCTTGTATCCACAAAGAAAGATGATGTCCATCAGTATCTTAATAGCACATCTAACACAGAGTTAGTACAATCCAATCAGGAAGTTATTTCTCAGATCATTACATCTATACATAAACTCCAAACACCATATATAGCTTTTAAGTTTATTTTCTGATCTCCAGCTGTCAAAGCTGACTTATAGCTTTATTATTTATTATGGTGAACTCTATAAAAGAATTTACTTTTTTTCCTCTAAAATGTGTTTTAAGGCTGAGGTTGTTTCAACAACATTTTTGAAGTTATGTGATCTATTCTTATTTACTCAACACTGTCAAATACATGTTTCAAAGATGTGGTGGACATGTCTCTTTCATCTCCCACAATGCTAGGCAGAGTCTTTACCACTTGTGACACCTGGGAAGCCACAGTATTAGAGGAAAGCTGGCTTCTCTGGTGGCTCTGTGGTAAAGAATCTGCCTGCAGTGCAGGAAACACAGACTTGGGTCTGATCCCTGGGTCAGGAAGATCCTCCAGAGGAGAGCACCATAACCCACTCCAGGTTTCTTGCCTGGGGAATCCATGGACAGAAGAGCCTTGGTGGGCTATACTCCATAGAGTCTCAAAGAGTCAGAGGTGCTGAGTGGCTGAGCGCGCGTGCACATGTGTAACATACATGCTGAAGAAACAGAGGTGCTTGCACACGTTTATCAAGCTCCCCTGGTGGCTCAGTTGGTAAAGAATCTGCCTGCACTGCAGGAGACCCGGGTTCGATCCCAGGGTAGGGAAGATCCCCTGGAGAAGGAAACAGCAGCCCACCCCCGTATTCTTGCCTGGAGAATTCCTGGTGGGCTACAGTCCATGGGTCGCAAGAGTCAAATACAACTTAAAGACTAAACTGTGACGTTTTAATTTAGAAAATATTAATCATTTAGAAAAGACCTAAAGACTTACTTTAAAAATCAGCTTAAAGACTTCTGATTATTTATTATTTTGACAATAGATACTTGGTAAATACGTAAAAGGCAAAAATAATAATTATAAAATACAACCCCATTCAGCTTTGTGCTCCCGTAAATAAAGGGAAATGAGACTTAACTTTAAAGTTTCATTTCTTTGTTTCATTACAGGAACCACACCAAAAAAGTGATTCTTTAAATAGCAATCTCCTTTAGGATAACTAAAATATTTAATTAAAAAAAATTAAAAATATAAACATATTCTTAAGAACTCATCCAATAATTTTTTTGGGTAAAAAATTTCTGGCAGCTATATCTTTGTTTCCCTGATTTTTACCTCCTTGTTTATTGGTTTGTAATCAACTTTGAAATCCATTATAAAATAAAAATATACAGCATAAATATTTAACATTTATACATGTTTAAGTTTGAAGTTCTTCCTTTCAAAACAGATGAAAGATGAAACACCTACCATGGCCAGGTATATGTGTCCTGGGTTATAATAGTGAATAAAATTCCTGTCCTTATGGAGCTTCTATTCTGATTCTGGCAGAGATAAGAAACTGATGACTTACAATTTTTTAAAATCTATCAGTGCTGGTAGACTCTTGTAAAAGAAAAGAGAAAAGAAAAGAAAGCTCAGGTCAATACATGTAATCTGGCTAAGCTAAATCCTGACCCAGGGATTGAACTATAGCAAATCCTTCTTGGAAACAGGTAAGGTACACGTCCTTCAGTTATCCACCATTTGGGCATTCTAGGTGCTTCCCTAGTGGCTCAGATGTTAAAGAATCCGCCTGCAATGCTGGAGACCTCGGTTTGATCCCTGGGTTGGGAAGATTCCCTGGAGAAGGGAAGGGCAATCCACTCCAGTACTCTTGCCTGGGGAATCCCATGGACAGAGGGCCTTGGTGGGCTACCGTCTATGGGGTTGTAAAGAGTTGGACATGACTGAGCAAATAACACTTTCACTTTCATTCTGGGATGAGTCATTTGGTGGGAGCAATAGGCAGTTGGAATTTGCCAACAGTTTCATATAGTCAAGTGCCATCCTGGGAAGAATATTTACTTTGATGCCAAAGGAGTCCACCTTCAGATCTCACCTCTTACATTACATTACATTAATTATAATTAATAATTACATTACATTACATTACACCAGTTACTTGATTCCTCTGAACTCAATTTTTCACCAGGTAAGTGGATATATTAAACCTCCCTAAAGGAATATCATTCAGATTAAAGAAATAGTCAGTGGAGTGTGCTTAGCAGGCGGGGATTATCTTGTCCCAGGCCCCCCATTTAGTGGCAGAACTGGGATTGGAGCCCACTTTACTCTGTCTTGTGTCATGTCTGTGTTTAGTAACTGCTCGTGATTTTACCCACTTGACAAGACAGTACCTCTAGTCATCCTTTAAGAGGACCTGAGTCCCAGGCTGTGCTTCTCAAGGACCCCACTGCGCCTCAGCTTCGGCTGTAAAAGATGAGGAAGTTGGATGACATGGTCTTTGGGAGTCTTTCTCCACCATGCCCCTCTGTGTCTCCAAGTAGGGTGGCCAACTGTCCTGGTCTGTCTGGGACTGAGGTTTCCCTGGACATTGGACTTTTGGCACTGAAACTGGCTGCAGGCAAGCAGGAATGAGTTGACTCCAGACTCAGGCTTCCTCTCTCCTTGGTTTCCACTATCACCCTTTCTGCACACTTAAAGCAGAACAGAATCCTACAAAAGAATTTGAGCATAAAGTTAGCAGACCAACCATACTGCATCCATGGGGCCTCTCTACCTCTCCACTCATCCTTTCTTCACCCTTAGCAGTTTCCTAGCTGAAAGCTGGGTTGAGATTGATAGTGTTAATCAGTCAGTCATGTCCAACTCTTTGCAACCCCATAGACTGTAGCCTGCTGGGCTCCTCCGTCCATGAAATTCTCCAGGCAAAAATACTGGAGTGGGTTGTCATTCCCTTCTCCAGGGGATCTGCTAGACCCAGGGACTGAACACTGGTCTCCTGCAATGCAGGCCAGATTCTTTACTGTCTGAACTACCAGGCAAACACAAAACCTTTTTCATCATCTTCTGCTATGGTTTTAGTTTTGGTAGCTAGAAGCTCTAAAGTGGTTGACCAGTTATCTCAGCTGACTGAGGTTCAGTCCAAGAGCCTTTCTTTTCTGCCAGGTTGAAGTCTTTGCTTACCTTGGTGGCAAGAAACCACTATTTGCAGAACGCCACCACCAGGCCTCATCAGAAATGTTCCCTAGTGAATGTACACACAAGTTTTGTCTCCTGCTGCTCTCTCTCTCCTTTATTTTTATTCTCCTCATTATTATTATCATTACGACTAAAAGGCAGTCACCTCTATGGGAACCACAACAGAAAGGGAGCGCTCGGAGCATGATGTTTTGATTTCTGCCCGGAGGCTGCACACCTCTGGGCTCGTCCCTAATGGGGACGCCGGCTCTGCCAGCCCCAGCTGAGATATCACTTAACAGTGCCAGCCTTCAGGGGCAGGATCGGCTCAACATGTTTACAAGATGTGTAGCTATTAGCAACATCTTACAGCTCACACTAATTAATGGAGAGAGCGGCTGAGGCAGCCTGGCTCTAAAGAGGGCCAAATTGCATCAGTGTTTGGGCTTTAAATTGATACCAAAGAATCACTCATCACAGGTGTGTTTTGAGTAGCTCCTTCCCCAGCAGGGTGGTTGGTTGCTATGCCTCAGCTGCAGTAGATCCCGAAGTGGCCCTAATGCCAGGGTTACGAGTTTATTAAGATCATTTAAATCGGTTAAGCCTATCTGTTATTTCAGCTGAATGAAAGGGGCTCTGCATGTGCACCAAGCCCCATGAATCCCACACCAGGAGCCACCTGGTCACTGGATCCCGCCTTGTCCTGGTTGGGGGCACAGATTTGTGTTGTGTTCTCAGGCTCATAATGGAGGGACCACTCCCCACTCTAAGACACACACACCCCTGTTATTCCAGCCAGAGCACAGTGTTTCCATGACATTTATAATGAACTCTTTCCATGCTGAATGTTTTTAATCAGACCTGTAGATGAGTTTTATTTCTCATTAAAATCATCCTTTTACACTATGAGTTGCTCTTTTGCCAGGCAATGGCCTCAATGATGGCTCATTCAGCTTCTGTCTATTTAAAGTTTTAAAGATTTAATTTGGTTAAGGAAGAAAGCTTGGAATTTTGAGGCCACTAAAATTGCCACTCTCCTGGATTCTATCGTCCTGGATGCCTAGCTATTGCTAGGTATCCGTGGTAGAAAGGTACTGGGTTTTATCATGTCCATTTCATGAAGGGTAAACTAGCACCCCTATGATCCTCCTAGAGTTTAAAAAAGTTATCAAAAGTCAGTATCTCCCAACTTCCAGCGTGAAAGCCTATGTTATTTGTGAGATATTCCCACCAGGGTGAAGTTACAATAGTATTTTTGCCTCATTCTACAGCATTTTCATCTCACAGAGGAGATTCCAATAGCTATTGGGAAATTCACTGGGCACCATCTAAGATCCCTTTCAAAATACAGAACATACCAGTAACAGTGGCACCCTTGAGCAGAGGGAGAAGCTTGGTCAGAAAGATGGTCAGTTGATAAGATTTTCACTTTTTATTTTATCCTCTACAGTGTATTTCCAAAAGTTAAAAAAAAATTCTTATTTTTCAATAATACGAAAAAAAAAAAGTTTTGTTTTTCAGGCTGTGAGTCAAAGATTCCCTACCTGCTTGGCTGTATTTGTCTCTGCATAGACACAGAAGGGGTTACAGAATCAGGGCTGCCCCTAGGGGTGGTAGGCAACTTTTTGGTGGAGGTGATGGTGGTTTAGCTGCTAAGTCCTGTCTGACTTTTGTGACCCCCGTGGACTGTAGCCCACTAGGCTCCTCTGTCTATGGGATTTCCCAGGCAAAAGGACTAGAGTGTGTTGCCATTTCCTTCTCCAGAAGATCATCCCAACCCAGGGATAGAACCCGGGTCTCCTGCATCGCAGGCAAATTCTTTACTGGCTGAGCCACCAGGGAAGCCCCATTGTATAGTGAGAGGTGACAAAGGGCTATACACAAACTAGAAGGTAGGAAGTGACCCATGGCAATCTTTTTCCCCCTCAGTTTTATTGAAATATAATTGACAAACAGCCCTGAATTAATTAAAGGTGTACTGCAAAATGACTTGACATACTCCATGGCTATCTGAATGGAAACCCCGTACCCAAGTTGGTTAAGCTCTTTTATTTTGGGGGTGCTTTGAGTGGAGGGTGGGAAAAAAGGTTGCAATTTGCAGAGAGGAAGATGGCACTATCCCACACAGGGCTCACAGGGGCTCTATGAGGAGAGGTGGTGGTTTAGTTGCTAAGTCATGGACCCCATGGAATGTAGCCCGCCAGGCTCCTCTATCCATGGGATTTCCCAGGCAGGAATACTGGAGTGGGTTGACATTTCCTTCTCCAGAGGGTCTTCCCAACCCAGGGATAGAACCCGAGTCTCTTGCCTTGCAGGCAGACTCCTGCATAGCAAGCAGATTCTTTGTTGCTGAGCCACCAGGGAAGCCCTCTGTGAGGACTGCTTTTTGCTAATTACACTTAGGTGAGTGTTCATGCTCCTTGGAGGAAAGACCAGCCGCTTCAGTGCAAAATAACAATCAAAACCACTGCTCCTAATGTTGCTGACTTTTCTCTTGAAATTCGAGGAAAAAGCTTCACCTTTCAGTGGCCTATAAACTGCCTCTTATAAAGCCTGAAGGTTCCACTGAACCCACCAGAGGCTGACAAAGAAAGCTGCCCCGAGGCTGGGTCTTCCACACAACACCCTCCGGGCTCTCTCCTTTTCATTAAAGAAAATCTTCTCTCTTTCAGCACGTCTTTTAACTGCATTAATTATTCCTATTTGGATTCTCAAACCTACCCCCCTGTCTGCCATGCCTAATAGAGAGGGCCAAAAATAGATCTCTGGGAGCTCCACATGCCTCCACGTGGCAGGTCTGAGAACAGACCTCTTCTCTGCCGTGACGGCCGCCACCGGGATGGGCAAACAGGAAAAGACGGACAGTTGATTTCCTCCTGCTAACCTGATTCCGTCTCCTGTCCTTCACGTCTCACATCCCGGTCGCGCTTCCGACAGCAAGCCCGCAATTAGAAGCAACTACTTTTATGAGACATTGTTTTGCAAAAGCAAATACCCTCAGTGCGTTGATTTAGAAGGTTTCAGGGAGGCGGGGCGGGGGGAGCCACGATGGGGCCGCTTGCGTGATGCCAGGCTAACTACTTTTGAAAGAGGGCCATGTGTTGCCTTTACAACATCCCTTTGGTGTTTAATCTGATGAGACAATGCGCCGTAATCAGCGCTGAGGACAGCCGTGGTGGCGGATGGAGAGGGACTCGCGTGGTGCGGCTCTGACTTCAGCGTCACCGCGCTAATCCCATCATGCGCTTGAGTTGGCTTGTTTTGGGCTACCTTAAAAAAGTTATTTCTTTAATGGTCAAATTGCCTTGAGGTCTGGAAGACTGAATGTATCATAAAACTCATTAAATAACTAGCCTGGCAACCCCTACTGCCGGATGATGTTCCGGCGTTTGGGGGATCCTAGCGGCAAACGCCAGTCTTCCATTTACACACCTCATTGCCAAAGCCTCAAGCGGCAACTTGAGAGTGTAGAGAGAAGTGTATTGTAAGTGGGCATCCCTCAAACGTTAACTTGTATTTGAATCATCCCAGCGTCTTATCAAAGCAGATTCTGATTCAGCAGGTGGAATGGGGCCTGAGTTTCTGCCTTCCTAGCAAAGGCACGCTGATGCCGCTGGTCCAAGGAACTCACTGAGAAGAGCAGAACACGGGGGGATCTTGAGAGTATCCAGTGCCACCCCCACTTTATAGATGTGGAAGCCATGGGGAACTCAACCAAGGGGCAGCTACTGCAGAAAACAACCTGGAGGCTCCTCCAAAGCCTGAACCTAGAACTCCCACACGATGCAGCAATCTGACACTAATTTGAAAAGGTTCGTGCACTCCAGCGTTCACAGCGGCACTATTGACAACCGCCAGCAGGCGGAAGAAAGTGCCTATCCGCAGGCGACTGGATTAAGAGATGGGGTGCATATACACAATGGAGCGTTACTCAGCCATAAAAAAATAAAATAAGAATTCGCCATTTGCAGCAGCCTGGATAGGCCTAAAGAGATGGGAGAACGGCATTGAAACATGTATACTATCATGTAAGAAACGAATCGCCAGTCTATGTCCGATGCAGGATGCAGGATGCAGGATGCTTGGGGCTGGTGCATGGGGAGGACCCAGAGAGATGTTATGGGGTGGGAGGTGGGAAGGGATTCGTGTTTGGGAACGCAGGTACACTCGTGGTGAATTCATGTCAATGTTTGGCAAAAGCAATACAGTATTGTAAAGTAAACTAAAGTTAAAATAAAAATTAAAAAAAAAAGAATATTATGCTTAGTGAACTGTCAGACAGAGAAAGACAAATACTGTATATCAGTCACATGTGGACAGTGAAGAATAATACAAATGAATGTATGTGCAAAACGGAAACACACTCATAGAAAACAAGCTTGTGGTCACCAGAGGGCGAGGGAGGGGCAAATTAGGGACATGGGATGAAGAGATACAGCCCATTATGTATACTACAGGCAAGCAACAAGGATATACCATTTAGCACAGGGAGTTATAGTCGTTATAACCTGTAATGGAGTACAGTCTGCAAAAATATGGAATCACTACGCTGTGCATCTGAAATTAACACAGTATTGTAAATCAACTATACTTCAATAAAAAGTTAACTAAAACAGTCTATACAAGCAGAAAAAAATAACTAGGGTCATACTTTGGAGTAGCTAAAACAAAATTCAAAGCAGTGTCCTGTGACCGCATAGCCTATTTGTTTTTTATTTTGATTTTCAACCCCTACACTATATTTCTTCTTAAATGGGATTGACTATAGAGGCCCCATGTTTAGTTAAAGAGTGGTGGCTGCTGCATGCATCTGCTGTGAGCTGAAGGGCAAAATGATGAAATCATCTTGGGGCTCTAGCTTCCTCTTTCTGTATCACTTTCTCTAAAAGATAATCTCTGCCAAACTGGAGTACTGATAATACTTGAATTTTAAGACTCTGTTGAATCAAGGCAAGATTTAGTCTGAGTGATGACCAGCTGATAGCATGACCTGAGCCTTGAAAGGTAGCTGTTTTAGCTTCTGGCCCATCTTGTTGAATTGGTGCTTGTGATGAAGCTGGTCTGGCAGCCTTCCCAGAAGGGAAATGGCAATGGAGAAAGCAAAAACCTCTCATAGGTTTTTCTAGGGGACCCGAGGTTATCTTAAGGAAACCTGTGTAAAGTAAAGCAAGTACATTTGTCATAAATCCTGTTGTAATAAGCATTTCATTTTGCCTATTTGCCATTCATTTTCCCCTTGGGCACTGGTTTAGGTACAGTTTTCTCAAATCAGTAAATCGTTTATATGAAAAATGTATTTTTGATGTCAAGAATTTAAAAGACGTTAAGAAAAAAGAGAATAGACGTGTTTAAAAAATAGAAGTTTTGTTTGACTTCAGAAGTAACAAAACAACAATCACCACCTCAGGATTTAGCTGGGTAAAAAAGTAGACACTAATTCTAAAAATAGCTCTTACAGATCCACAAACACACCTAGAAGGCAAAAAGTGCCCAGTGTCGATTAGAAAATTCACTGAACTTACCCAAGAACCCACCTGCCAGTGCAGGAGATGCAAGACGTGGGTTTGATCCAGGGGTTGGGAAGATCCCTTGCAGAAGAAAATGTCAGTCCACTTCAGTGTTCTTGCCTGGAAAATCCCGTGGACAGAGGAGCCTGGCGGGCTACAGTCCATGGGGTCACCAAGGGTGGGACGTGACTGAGCACGCATGCACGCACCTAAAATATAAACCAGGTTATAACATTTATAGTATTTCCTTTAAAATGAATGTGCTGGGGGCTTTCCTAATGGTATGTGTGTGCGTGCTAAGCTGCTTCAGTTGTGTCCATCTCTTTGGGTGGCCAGCTCCCTGATGGTCTAGTGGTTAAGAATTTGCCTGCCAATGCTGGGGACACGGGTTTGATCTCTGGGTCGGGAACTCAGATTCCACATGCTGCGGAGCTGCTTAGCCCATGCACAACAGATACCGAAGCCCGTGCCTGTGCTCCATAACAAGAGAAGCCACCTCAGTGAGAAGTCTGGGCACCACGACTAGAGTAAGCCCATGTAGCAATGAAGACCCAGCAGAGCCAAAAATAAAAATAAGTAAAATGAATGTGTTGAAGACAACATTATTAGACTGGGGGTCAGGGGCCCTGATTTTTAACCCCATGTTGGAGAAGACTCTTGAGATTCACTTGGACTGCAAGGAGATCCAACCAGTCCATCCTAGAGGAAATCAGTCCTGAATATTCATTGGAAGGAATGATGCTGAAGCTGAAACTACAATACTTTGGCTACCTGGTGTGAAGAACTGACTCCTTTGAAAAGACCCTGATGCTGGGAAAGATCGAAAGTGGGAGGAGAAGGGGATGACAGAGGATGAGATAGTTGGATGGCATCACTGACTCTATGGACATGAGTTTGAGCAAGCTCCGGGAGTTGGTGATGGACAGGGAGGCCTGGCATGGTGCTGCAGTCCATGGGGTTGCAAAGAGTCAGATACGACCGAGCAACCGAACTGAACTGAATTCGAACCTGAGGTTCCTCATCTGTGAAATAAGGGAGGCATCCACCCAGACCTGAAATTTGATGAATTTAAGTTTTGCTGGGTAGTCTAGCACCCGAAAGCGGTTTACCAATCCGGTGAGATTATTAAGCTAAAACTAGGAGCCTGTGTTTTCCACTGGGCTTTTTGGATGCCTCTGGACACTAGGACTTTTCTGCTTTAGTCAGGTGAGATTACTCCGAAACCTCATCAGGGCAGAGATAGATCCAGACATAGATATTGATTTTACATGTCTAATTTTAATTGCTGGACCAGGTGACCAGGCACTGTGTTAGGTGTAACTTATTCATCACAAGAACAGTCTGAAATACTGTTCTTCCCATATCGCAGGGGCAGGGTGGCTCTGAGAGGGGTCACTTTGCCACCCTGGGAGACTGTACATGTAGATCAATGGCACCTCTTTTTGCAGAAACCTGAAGCCCTACCCCCCCACCCCCACCACCCTCAACTAATTATGCAGCTTTCTTTAGCACCAGGTCTTCTTTTTAGAACAGGAAGGCTTTGTATTTTAATACCTACCACTTGCTATTAGAAAAAACTTTGCCAGCAACTTTTGTTCTCATCAGCACTAAGGCAATAGGCAGCCCTAAATTCATTTTTCTTCAGTCTTTGCATGGAGCTTGGAGCAGCTTTGGCCTTGCTCACCCCTGGGTTCCTTTTAGTTCTAGTGGATTGTAAGGAGAAGCCTACCCCAGATAGGTAACTGATTACCAGAGCCCTTGAATTTTCCAATAGCTTTCCAAGGTAAAGGAGTCATTCTGCTACAAAATTCACGGAGAAATGCCATTTCTCTAAAAATATTATTTCACTAACTATATGCATTTTCTCAGCCCAAAGTTATTCATAACTCATTGCCTCTGTCTTCAAAATGCCCTAAAATGTCATGACGAAATGATAAAAAAAAATGTTAGGTTTGCTGGAAAAAGGAATGTCTGCTGGATATAGGGAAATGTTGGCCGAGTTCTGGGAGGAGTGGGGAGAGAGAGGAAATGCAAAGAGACCCTCCAGGGCTGGTCTTGTGTAGTGTCCTGTAGAGTTTGTTGTAGAGTTGTTTGAAACTTGTCCCCAGATTTAAAGGACCGATGCTGACTTCAGAGCTCATGTATGCAGTATATTCTATACTTGGACAAAGTCATAAAAAATGATTCAGCCACATGAGGGATGAAGGCTGTCCGCTTACTCTTTAGCAGCCTAATGCTTTTGCTCTGTTCACATTTCCAACGGCCAAATGTCATTGACTTTGCACATTTGTGAGTTAACAGTTACTTACTGTTTGGAACTCAATGCTGCAAAATAACAGTAGGATTTAGGCATGAAATGTAAAGGTTTTAAGGGATGTTTGAATTTACTCATAACTGCTGCTTACAAAGTTGCCAAAAGATCTGAGTTTTTTAAAATGTGACGATGAACTAACTAAAATATGAAATCCCAACTCCTAGTGTTACAAGGAATTGGCCTTCCTGGGATTGTATCTGTTCAAGAAGGAAAAAGTTATTAAGTCAGAAATGTTAGTTACCTCAACCTTGAGTTTGAAAAATTCTTAGTCTGTTACCTTTGTTTCTCCTATAAAGTGATAGAAATATGTGATACTAATTTTGTCTGCTGTTCTCTTATGGTTATAATAAATCGAAGAATTATATTTAACCCAATCCAGACTAAACATGATCACAAACTGATGATAAATCATATGGTAAGAATATTCACCTTATTACCTGTAATGCATTCTCCCTCAATACATTAGTTTCATGCATTCAAAAAGTTGAAACCTGCATAGAAAAATAAAATGGGTTTTGTCTAATTTACACATAACTGCCCTATGAAAAAGGTTCAAAAATCTAAATGACCCATTTTAAAATACCAATGTGATCAAAAGGGAGGTATTGTAACTGCTCTTAAACAACAGGTACTAAAATGAATAGAACCGAAAGTTTTTGATCTCCTCTCCTCCATCTTTTAACATCACCCATCTTCAATTAATTCTATTAGATTTTCAGCCGCTTGCTGAGAAGCAGGGTGCCTGAGCAGCACAAAATATTTCCTACCAAACAATGATCCAGCTTCATTTGATGCCTTAAGCAAAAAAAGCCAACAATATTCCACAAGACTATTACATACTATTTTATCCTTTTTTTCTGTCTCTCCTCTCTCTCTTTTTTTTTAATGTTTCACTTGCAGGAGTGGGGAGGGGAGGGGAGGGGAAAAGGCTAAAACAAACTAATTTTTGGTCATTTTCTTCCTTTTGCAAACAGTTTGAAGACTAACCAATTTGTACTTACAAATCTGGGGCATTAGCAGGTGGGGACCCTAAATCCACACGCATACAAGTAGTAACTGTTTGTATGCCAAGCTGTTTGTAAGCCTGATTTGACAGGAGAGAGCTATTCATTCTTTTGTCAACTGTCCGTCTAAAAACGTTAACCTGCCTGGGTCCCGGGGTATGGGAGCGCTAAATCTTCCGTCCTACAACTGTATAATGAACAGACTGTTTCATTAGTGGGACAATTCACTCGACAAATCCAGCCCAAACAACTTATTTCACAATTTGTGAGCAGAATTAAATTTAAGGGGAGCCGCAAGAGGGGGGCTGAGAGGGGAGGCACGGAGTAGGTGAGCCGCACACAATGTACCAAGGGCGCTGGATGCTGGGACAAGCATCGCAGGCAAATTGGCCGGCAGTTGGGGGCTGAGGCTCGCAAAGCCATGGCATGCAGATCAGCGGATTAGGGGGGGCAAAGCATTAGGTCAAGTGTCTCGAGGGGGGCTGATAAACACCCCAAACCTGACAACAGATTTTCCTTTCTTCCCGCACCACTTGTTAAGTGTCAGAGCAAATCTTTTGAATGGCAGTCGAGTTTACTTAGAGGCCCTTTCTTTAAGAAGACACTCTATCCATTTTCTGAAGCCCATTCCAGGCTGCCTCGGGAATAAATTTGCCCCACATCTCGCACACAAAAAAACGTCTTTTTCCTCCACATCTTGACTATGAGCCTTTGTCTCAAGGTGTGTGAACCAGAACAAAAATCCACATCGAGAGCCCCTAAGGTTTCAGAGCCCCGGGATTTAGCTTTAATACAAATTAAACACTTTGAAGATTATACAATTGCATACTTTTTTTTTTTTGGTCTCACAAAAAAACCTCATTTTTAACATTAGCCATGTATAGATTCTGCTAAATGGGAAAATTTTAAGCGGTGAAGGGCCAGAGAATAACTGGATCTTAATAATATCCTATAAATACATTGCTATT
This sequence comes from Redunca redunca, assembly GCA_006410935.1. Taxonomy (NCBI): domain Eukaryota; kingdom Metazoa; phylum Chordata; class Mammalia; order Artiodactyla; family Bovidae; genus Redunca; species Redunca redunca. Next base: position 255,773 of record SJYQ01006998.1, read on the forward strand.
AATTCAAACCAAGTAAACTGCCAGCATGCTGTATTTCTTGTGTCTTAAGAATCCCCAAGGGGAGAAGCCATGCTTCTTGTATTAAGTCCTATCTCTGTGTTAACTCAAAGTGCATGATAGAAAATCTGTCTTGCAACATCAAATATTTTCTAACTAGGTTTGAGAACTTTGAGATGTTCTAAAACATTTAAATAGGCGCAAATGTTTGAAGAGTCTTTGTTGTAGCTTGGTTTTACTTTACGGTTTTATCCTTGGTTTCTTTTGGCAGTTAAGTTTTAAAAGGATCAAATAGGAAAGTCCTCTGAAAATGAGGATGGTATTTAATTTGGAACTCTTTAGGGTCATAATTTTGGAAATATTTTCCTTTTAATAAGTGTTTTGGCTATATCTTTATGATAACTTTTTAAAAAATGTAGTTAATGGAAAATATATTAATGAAGTATTGACAATTATTTGAAAAGTGAATACTTTTAGTTTCTGTTACTAGCTCCACCCACTCGAAAAAGAATCTTCAATCAGGCAAACTAGTAACCAAGCCCAAATTCTTATTTACCCACCCAGAAAACTTTGCCCATTAGACCTATTACACTTTGAGTAGATAACTACTCACATCTTTGGTTAATGAGGATTTCAAAGCTACATTTAATACTTACAAGGATATTCCATAATCACTTCTGGATTCCTGTTATAGTAAGAGTATATATCCTTTAATCTCTTTTTTCATCTTTTTATTTTTTTAGGAAAGAAAAACTTGATATTTCTCATAGTGCTGAATGCAACCACCATTCAGGATAGTTTTGAGCCTACTGTGGACCCTGATGATTTACTATGTTCCCTGGGACAGTTTCTTCCTCTTCCACCTTGAAAGATGGTGGTATTTCTTGAGACCATTAACTTAGTATTTGCTTTCCCTGCACAGGTCCTAAGCTAACCAAAAAAATCCTGGTTAGCTGGCTGTTCCAGTGGCCCACTGAGTCCTGTGATGGTAGGAATTCTATGAATAATAATGGAGACATGCAATCTCACCGAGACTCTCGAGAATTCAGTCTAATCACCCAGAAATTCTGCTTCGTCACAGTCCTCTCTCTTGCCATAAACTGCCTAGGCACTCTCTTTGCTTCCACATCATTTAAGCCTTTCTGACCACCCTCCAATCCATCCACAGGGCCTCCACTGATCAGTGTCCTGAGGTTTCCCAGGACTTTCCAAGAGGCTCCTGAGGCTGTTCTTTCCACCTCCTTCCAGGACCGGATGCTGAAATCCATATCCGCACTTTTGAAGGTTCGGACAACACAGGACAAGATATGGAACAAAGTAAACGTTGCCATAAATTCTCCACCTAGAGCTATCCACTGCCAATTGACTGGAGACCATTCTTCCAGATATCTCGCTCTCATTTGTACATGTCAATAAATAAAAATGACACCATATCATGCATGTCATTTTATAAACTGCTTCTTTTTGCCCAAAAATATGTCGTGGAGATTTTTTTCATATCACCAGTTTTATGTCTGCATGTTTCTTCCTAAAGGCAGCACGAGACCCTCATAGACACTACTTCATTATCTAAGTAGGCCCTTTTGTTGGACATTGAGGGCTTGTCCGTTTTTTCCATATTGTAGAGAAGGCTGAAATGAGCAGCTGCATGCAAATAATTTTGCGTACTTCTCTGATCAACTCTTAAAGACTTAAAAGAGGAATTATTGGGTCAAAGGATATACATGTTTTTATATAGGCAGTCAAGCTGTCCACCGAGAATTGATTATGTGACACAAATCCTGTGCTTGTGTGCTAGTCTTTCCAATTGCGTCTGACTCTTTGCAGGCATATGGACTGTAGCTCTCTAGGCTCCTCTGTCCTAGGGATTCTCCAGGCAACAATACTGGAGTGGGTTGCCATGATCACCTTCAGGGGATCTTCCATACCCCGGAATCGAACCCGAGTCTCTTAAGTCTCCTGCATTGGCAGGCGGGGTCTTCACCACGAGCCCCACCTGGGAAGTCCTGCCAGCTGACTGAGGCTGGGGCACATGGCGGCTGAGAAGCCATATTTACCATCACTGACTCAGTCTCATGAAGCCTGCAGCTCAGAACTGTGATTTATCCTGTGTTTTCTCTAGATTCTCGTCAGAGTAACTTACCATGCAGCTCGACTCCCTTCTCTTTCTTTTTCCTACTTGAGATACATATGACATTTTAGGGACCGATTTCCTAATATTTACAAAAGTCTCTTGAATAATTTAAATGAATAGATGATGTAAGAGGAAATTTTTAATCCTTGTATAGTTCCTGTTCTATGACTTAGTTGAACTGTGGACTGTCTCTCCATTGCTTTCTCTAGTTTTGTGACCGGAGGAGCCTGGTGGGCTACAGTCCATGGGGTCGCAAAGAGTCGGACACGACTGAGGGACTTCACTTTCACTTTTGTCATTTTACGTGAAAGGGGGAACCTTAGCACATGTCTCTTCTAGCCATGGCAGAGATTCACTGTATTTTATTTTTAGTAAACATTTATCGAAATTGTAATAAAACTAACATGGTCAAATTCTATAAAGACTGAAAAACACAAAAACAAAGCATATCATCATTTCTCCAAATTGTGAAACTGTCACCTAGAAGATTACAGTCTTTTTACCCTCTTAGTGAATTAGCTGCTTCTTTGTGGCTTGAATGTGATATTTTCACTTAAACCAAAGAGGGATATATGAACTTTTAGAACGTTGACTTTTCAAAATGCAAGTGTTTTAGTTTCTCGAAACACAAATGTTTTTCTTTATAAAATTGGATCTGTGCTTGTGCTTAGTTACTCAGTCGTGTCTGACTCTTTGGGACCCTTTGGACTATAGTCCACCAATCTCCTCTGTCCGTGGGACTTTTCAGGCAAGAATACTGGAGTGGATTGCCATTTCCGCCTCCAAGGGATCTTCCCGACCCAGGGATCAGACCTGTGTCTCCTGCATTACAGGCGGATCCTTTACCTGCTGAGCCATCAGGAAAGCCCCAAATAAGATCATCATTTGGCTTTTAAGAATAACAATTTCTATTGGTGCAGTAAATATGATATCTCATTAAAAAATAAGAAAACACAGAAAGAAAAAAGGAAGCACTGACCAAGTTTTCACGATCTCACCGCTGAGTAAATAAGTGCACCTTGTACAGAAGGAACTAACAGCCACAGGCCTTGTGTCCTTTCTAGCATGAGCACATGCTTAGTCCTGTCTGACTCTTTGCGATCCCCTAGACTGCAGCCTGCTTGCCTTCTCTGTCTGTGGAATTTTCCAGGCAAGAATAATGGGCTGCCATTTCCTTCTCCAAGGGATCTTCCCGACCCAGAGATCAAACCCGCATCTCTTGAGTCTCCTGCATTGGCAAGTGGGTTCTTTCCCACGTGGCACCTGGGAAGCCCTTGTATCCTGGTATCCTATTAAAATGGAGTTCTGAAGGTCTGGATAGTTTTCCATGATGGTACAAGAGAGATGAACACAGGCCGCATTCTGGTTGTGATGTCAAGATCCGCTGGTCTTCTTCATGGTCCAAGGCCTCTCATTCCTGTGTCTCCTCGTGAGTCCCATCTATTGTCCACTTTGATCCTGGGCATGCCCTGGAATTTTGCTTCTTTGATATCTGTGCCTGGAGTCTTACTTTTGTGTATTTTGACATCCTTCATTTCCAACAGCTGTGGGATAAACACTTATAGGCAGCAAGTGGTTTCATTCTGCAAGCTGCCAGGATGCTTGCCAAAAGTTTCATGTTTTCTTACCCTGTATAGAAAGCCTTTAAAAATGCTTAGTTTTCTTTACTCTTATTCCTAACAGTCTTCCCCTCTGTTTCAGGAGACGTGGCTGGTGAATCTGGATGTCATGTTGGAACATTGCCATTTCCTCCTCCAAGGGATCTTCCCAACCCAGGGATCAAACCTGTGTCTCCTGCATTACAGGCGGTTTTTTCATGGGGTTTAATTCTTTTCTAAAAAAGTTGATTGTATACTACTTTCTTTTCCGTTTGTAATCAGTGGAGTTGACTCATATTTGTAATTCCTACACTCATCAAATTATGTCAGCAGAGCGTTTGTTCAACATCTTCGATGCTAATCAAGTGGTTTCTTAGAATTGTTAAAATCACGACCTTTCAATGGAAAATGGAATCAGGGACTTAAATTTTATTGACTCCTTGGAGCGTGAACTCCATGAAGATGTGCAGCTCTTTGTTTTGTTCACTGCAACATCCTCAGCAGTGATGAGCGCATACTAGGCACTCAGTAAGTATTTGTAGAATGAATGAATGAGGGAATGCAATAATCAAGAATTACATCTGTTGAATAATTTAGTGAAGTGGTGGTTCAAATACTTTTTCTCATTCTCTCATTGACTTTTAAGTGAATGAAAGCTCTGTGACTCTGTCAAGTGTCTCTGTCAAGAGATTCAGATTTTCTGAATCTCTGTTTTCTCATCTATAAGATAAAGACTTAACTGAAAAATCCCTTCCAAGCCAACAGCTTTATCATGGCAGGTGATACACACGTATCAGTGATGTTCTAACCAAACATCTTGCCAAACAGGACCACAGAAAAGATAGTTCCCAATGGAAATGCTCCCAAAATAATTGAGAAGGGAGTTATTGAAGAATAAATGTGTAATTGTCAGAAAACATTCTCGAATGATAATACTCATTTGAATGCACAGATTTCTTCTTTCGTTCCTTTCATCAGTCTCATTGTTACGTCAAGCTCTTAACTGAAGGGCACTCTGAATAAATGAATTTGAAAATGACTCAAACAAAGAAAAAAGGTATTCCCCCCCCCTTTTTTTTTGTATTTAAAGTACAATCCTTTTTTTTGTGCTGTCAAACCTAAGGAAACAATCTATGGTGTCAGTGGTGTAGAGTTCTGTTGATCGATACCATTTTACTTATATTAGTTAGGCAGTGCTCTGAAAAAGAAATTTAACTCAATATGCCAGCAAATTTGGAAAACTCAGCAGTGGCCATAGGACTGGAAAAGGTCAGTTTTCATTCCAATCTCAAAGAAAGGCAATGTCAAAGAATGCTCAAACTACCACACAATTGCACTCATCTCACACACTAGTAAAGTAATGCTCAAAATTCTCCAAGCCAGGCTTCAACAGTACATGAACCATGAACTTCCAGATGTTCAAGCTGAATTTAGAAAAGGCAGAGGAACCAGAGATCAAATTGTCAACATCTGTTGGATCATTGGAAAAGCAAGAGAGTTCCAGAAAAGCATCTATTTCTGCTTTATTGACTATGCCAAAGCCTTTGACTGTGTGGACCACAACAAACTGTGGAAAATTCTTCAACATATGGGCATACCAGACCACCTGACCTGCCTCTTGAGAAACCTGTATGCAGGTCAGGAAGCAACAGTTAGAACTGGACATGGAACAACAGACTGGTTCCAAATAGGAAAAGGAGTACATCAAGGCTGTATATTGTCACCCTGCTTATTTAACTTATATGTAGAGTACATCATGAGAAACGCTGGGCTGGAAGAAGTACAAGCTGGAATCAAGATTGCTGGGAGAAATATCAATAACCTCAGATATGCAGATGACACCACCCTTATGGCAGAAAGTGAAGAAGAACTAAAGAGCCTTTTGATGAAAGTGAAAGGGCAGAGTGAAAAAGTTGGCTTAAAGCTCAACATTCAGAAAATGAAGATCATGGCATCTGGTCCCATCACTTCATGGCAAATAGATGGGGAAACAGTGGAAACAGTGGCAGAATTTATTTTCTTGGGCTCCAAAATCACTGCAGATGGTGACTGCAGCCATGAAATTAAAAGATGCTTACTTCTTGGAAGAAAAGTTATGACCAACCTAGGTAGCATATTGAAAAGTAGAGACATGACTTTGTCAACAAAGGTCCGTCTAGTCAAGGCTATAGTTTTTCCAGTGGTCGTGTATGGATTTGAGAGTTGGACTATAAAGAAAGCTGAGTGCTGAAGAATTGATGCTTTTGAACTGTGGTGTTGGAGAAGACTCTTGAGAGTCCCTTGGACTGCAAGGAGATCCAACCAGTCCATCCAAAGGAAATCAGTCCTGAATGTTCATTGGAAGGACTGATGTTGAAACTGAAACTCCAATACTTTGGCCACCTGATGTGAAGAACTAACTCCTTTGAAAAGACTCTGCTGCTGGGAAAGATTGAAGGCACAAGGAGAAGGGGACGACAGAGGATGAGATGGCTGGATGGCATCACTGACTCAATAGACCTGAGTTTGCGTCAGCTCCAGGATTTGGTGATGGACAGGGAGGCCTGGTGTGCTGCAGTCCATGGGGTCACAAAGAGTCAGACACAACTGAGTGACTGAACTTAACTGAACTGAGTATAATCTCATCTCATACCTAGCTGGGTATGTTCTAGAATGAATTTGTTTTTTCTATTTTAAAATGAGTTAAAATGCTGGAAATTGTATTGCTTTTCACAGGGTATTCTCTATTTTAATGGCTCTCAGTTTTAAATTGGAAAGACTGATGCTGAAGCTCCAATGCTTTGGCCACCTGATGTAAAGAGCCAACTTACTGGAAAAGACCCTGATACTAGGAAAGATTGAAGGCAGGAGGAGAAGCGGATGACCGAGGATGAAAAGGTTGAATGGCATCACCGGCTCAATGGACATGAGTTTGAGCAAACTCCAGGAGATGATGAAGGACAGGGAAGCCTGGCGTGCTGCAGTCCATGGAATCGCAAAGAGTCGGACAGGACTGAACAACAACAACAACTTTCATTGTTTTCTGTTTGCTCAGATATTCCCACGTCATCAAATTTTTCTCACTAGTTTTTAAAAATTAAAACATTAAAGCAAAACGTCTGACCGTAAATCTGTTGACTCTATGATGTAATTTCTTTACAGTCAATTAGTCTTATATGTGAAATATCCCAGGATCTGTCTAGGTGACTTTCTTAGTTATATGCCTAGTTCCAATACATTAGCTTAGTTGGTATCATTGTACTGAGCTGTAGGGGAGGTTGTAAAGACCCATCCACATAATATATATGGATACATCCTTGAGAAGAAAAGGATGGGGTGAGGCAGAAAACCCCTGTGACTCTGCAAAAAAAATTGGTAAAAATATCTTATGGGCCCAACATAGATATTTCCCTTTAGGGATAGTTTTTAAAATAATTTTATTTTTTATTTATTTTGGCTGTGCTGGGTCTTCGTTGCCATGCAGGCTTTTCTCTAGTTGCGGTGGGCAGGAGTGCTCTCTGGGTGTGCTGCAAGGATTTCTCACAGCAGTGTCTTCTCTTGCTGCAGAGCGTGGGGTCTAGCGATCTAGCACTTCAGTAGTTCCAGTTCCCGGGCTCCAGAGCGCAGGCTCAGCGCAGGCTCACAGGTCTAGCCGCTCTGCGGTATGTAGGATCATCCTGGAGCAGGGATCAAACCGGTGTGTCCCCTGCACTGGCATTCAGATTCTTCACCACTGAGCCATCAGGGAAGCCTTAATATGTAGGGATAATTTAATGCTTTGATGTTTTCTTTTACTTTTTAAAAAGATATTTATTTGGTTGCACTGGGTCTTAGTTGCAGCATGTAGGATCTTCAGTTGCAGCATAAGAACTCTTAGTTGCAAAATGTGGGGTCTCGTTCTCGGACTAGGGAACCCCCTGCATTGGGAGCGTGGAGTCTTAGCCACTGGACCACCAAGGAAATCCCTAATCACTTAAAGAGATTTTTTTTTTAAAAAAGGAATATGGACATAGGAAACTAGACAGAAATAGAAAGGGAGGGAGGGAGGAAGGAAATCAGCTAATAGTTATTAACAAGGCTGGGCCTTCTGAGCGGAGTGTGTCATGGTGATCAAGGTTTTCCAACTCGAAGTAACTCAGAGGAGTCCGTCCCACAGTCCCGTCCTTCCTTCCAGTCTTCTCCCCTTTCCACCTCCCTACTTTCCTTTCAACTTTTTACTCTCCTCTCAGCTTCCTTCTTCCCTCCTTTCCCTGAATAGCTCCCCACCATTTTCTATGATATGCCTGTCATGGGAGACACCTCAGTGACATCACAGATATGATCCCTCATACGTGTAGCTGAACCTCTCCTTAGGTAAGACAGAGACGAAGCAGCAAGTCACCTGGACGGATGGGATTATCCATCCTGATAAAGGCTGAGACGGGAGGGGATGATCGAGGGGCACACTTAGACTAATGGGTCAGCAAAGAACTCCCTAAGAACGTACAATGTTTACACTGAGACTTGAAGGACGAGCTGAAGTTATCTAGGAGGAATGTGTGCTGGGGGCGGGGGGGAAAGGTGTTGAGCTCAGGCAGAATGAAGAGCAGGCACAAAGGCCCAGAGATAAAAAAGGCTGAGTGTTAGAGGAGCTGAAAGGTGGTCTCAGTGGCCAGGAGGATGGGGGCAGGACTGGAAATGACCAGGGGGTGGAGGTGAGCATTTCATGTTTTGGTTCAGTCCTGTCCAATTCTCCGTGACCTCATGAACTGCCATATGTCAGGTTTCCCCATCCTTCAATAATTCCCTTTGTTCAAATTCATGTCTACTGAGTCAGTGATGCTCTCTAACTATCGCATCCTCTGCCGCCCCCTATTCCGTTTGCCTTCAATCTTTCCTAGCATCAGGGTCTTTTTTAATGAGTCAGCTCTTCATTTCAGGTGGCCAAAGTATTGGAGTTTCAGCTTCAACATCAGTCTTTCCAATGAATATCCCAGACTGGTTTCCTTTAGGATGTACTGGTTGGATCTCCTTGCAGTTCAAGGGACTCTCAAGAGTCTTCTCCAACACCTGTTCAAAAGCATCAGTTCTTCTCTGCTCAGCTTTCTTTATAGTCCTACTTTCACATCCATACATGACTACTGGAAAAACCATAACTTTGACTAGATGGACCTTTGTTGGCAAAGTGATGCTTCTGCTTTTTAATAGGCTGTCTAGGTTGGTCATACCTTTTTCTTCCAAGCAGCATAGAAAGAGCGTTGTGGGCTGTGTCAGTTGTTTTGAATGTTCTCTAGAATACTCACCCGGAATCCACTGAAGGGCACTGAGAGGAGGTTAATATGCTTTGAGTCTTAAGGAGATTTTTAATAGTTTGAAGATTTTCTGGCCATGCTGTAGGGAATGGATTGCGGTTATCTGAACTAAGGAGTGCCTCAGTGCACCTCGCCAAAGTTCAGCCATACAGAATAATGCAGGAGACAACAGTTAGAATCCCAGCTGCTGGCCTTGGGCAAGGGAATGCGATTTTCGGTGACTCCGTTGCTTTATTTGTAAAAGGGGCATGATACCAGCATCAAGCCACGGGCTGTTGGAAATTAATGACGTGTAACATGGGATCTTCGATTCATGGGGTCGCAAAGAGTCGGACACGACTGAGCGACTAAACTGAACTCAACTGAACATGGGATCGAAAGAGTCAGACATGACTTAGCGACAAAATAACAACAATAACAACAACATTTGGCTATCCCTGCAGGAGGGCATGGCCGCCTGAGCCTGTATTCTTGTCTGGGAAATCTCATGGACCAAGGAGCCTCTACAGTTCCTAGAGTCGCACAGAGTTGGACACGACTGAGTGACTGAGCACGCACGCAAACATCTGCTATCCTGATGACCTATACCTCAACTTTGCTCTGTCAGACACAGGCTGTCAAAAGGTAAAATCAAAAGACATTTAAAATGTTTTTTAGGAAAAGTAGCCCATGGAGAATCCTTTAATGAAACAAGCAAGCAAAACAAACAAAAACTCCCTGTATCTTTCTAGTTGGTAAAACCTTTTTGTATACGAGGTTGCTTAGCGTGCGGGACAGTCTTGGTGCCTGAGGAGTCCTCAGGGCAGCGAGTCAGCCCCATCTTATTTTAATTCATCCATCGAATTTCCGAGTACCTCCTATCTGCAGGGTAGTGGTGTCGATTAAGATGGTTTTGACTGCAAGACACAGAAAAGCCCTGCTCGTCTCACTTAAACCACGAAGCACTATTTCTTTATACAGTGAAGGATCCAAAGGCAGGGTGGTTCTGGCTCTTTCTCTGTCTTTCTGGATTCCTTTGTCTCTGCTTCTTTCTGGTGCTGGCTTAAGACTCGTGTCAAGATGGTGCCTTTCATTCCCCGTGTTTCGTCCATTCCCCCTGCTTAGAGGAAGAATCTCGTTTTAAAAGCAAGGAAATCTTTTCCTGAGGCTGCTTCAGCAGATTCCCCTCCTATCTCAGTGATTGCAAAATTGGCCCATGATGACGTGGGAGCCAGTCGTTGATGAGGGGGATGATGCCATCAGAGCTGACACAGACTGCTCATGGCCCACACACTAGGGGACAGAGCGGAGAAGGGGAGACAGCTGAATATAATCAGATGGTGTCGGGAAGGAGGAGGAAAGAAGTGCCTGAGCTTGGGACCCCAGCAGCACTTACTGCATAGTTGTAGGGCAAACCATCCTCTTCAAAACCTCACCCTCGAGGATATGAGGGAAGTGTCTGTGTGTGCGTGTATGTGTGTTCAGTTGTGTCTGGCTCTTTGTGATCCTATAGACTGTAGCCCGCCAGGCTCCTCTGTCCATGGGATTCCTCAGTCAAGAATACTGGAGCAGGTTGCCATTTCCTCCTCCAGGGGATCTTCCTGACCCAGGGCTCAAGCCCACATCTCCTGCAGTGACAGATGTGTTTTTTACCACTGTGCCACCTGGGAAACCTGGGAGGTGGAGACACACAGAATGTGAACATTGATCAGAATGTAATAATTACTGACATAGAGTTTGGAGCAAAGGACATGGGATTGTGGAAGAAAGATTGACTACTTCTTTTCTGGCTGGTATGAGGGCTGGTGATAGCTGACAAGCCCATTGAAGAATTGAATAACAGTTAGAAGAAATATAGCTTTCTTGGCAGAAAAAGAATTTTTTTTATAATGTCCCTAAAACTAAGATTGGTTTTTCCAATTTATTAAAAAGACTTTAAAAATTGTGGTAAAATGCACATAACATAAAATGTATCCTCTTAACCATTTTAAAGTGCGTAGTTCAGTATTGCTGAGTCTATTCACATTGTTATGCAACCTATCCCCAGAACTTTTTCATTTTGCAAAACTGAAACTCTGTCCATTAAACAACTCCCCGTTCCCTCCTCCCTTCAGCTCCTGGCAACCACCGTTCTTTCTGTTTCTATGAGTTTGACTATCCTAGATACTTTGTAAAAGTGGGCTCACACAATACGTGTACTTTGATGTCTGGCTTATTTCACTTAGCATAATGTCCTCAAGATTCTTTCCTGTTGTAGCCTGTCCCAAAATTTCCTTCTTTTTTTAAGACTGAATAACATTCCATTCTATTTACATATCACATTCTACTTATCAAGTCATCTGCAGTCAGACACTTGTGTTTCTCCCCTGCCTTGGCTATTGTGAATAATGCTATTGTGAACCGGGGTATACAAATATTTCATCAAGACTCTGCTTTCAGTTCTTTTGGATATATCACACGTGGAATTGTCAGGTTTGGTGCTTAAATCTCCTAATAGAAATGTGTGTTCTTATTGTAAGGAGAATAGTTGAAGATGGATGTATGATTTATGTTTTAGAGCGTTGCTACCCGCTCTGATACGTGGCCTCATAGCATGAGCGGCTCCCGAGATATGGTTAAGTATCCTGGCGCAGCCCTACTTCCTGAGCCAGATCAAGTCCTAGGGAATCCCCAAGCGCCTCAGATCAAGTTTGAGAAGGTCTGCTCTGTGTGTGTGTGCTAAGTCACTCTAGTCGTGTCTGACTCTGTGTGACCCCATGAACTGTAGCCTGCCGCGCTCCTCTGTCCATGGGATTCTCCAGGCAAGAATACTGCAATAGGTTGCCATTTCCTCCTCCAGGGGATCTTCCTGACCCAGGGATTGAACCCGAGTCTCTTTCATCTCCCGAAATTGCAGGTGGATTCTTTACCGCTTGGGCCACCCTGGTAGCCCCTGCTCTGTGTATACAATGCTTCTTCCCAGGAGTTTATGACCAGGTATGTCTTGCTCTCTTAAATTGTACCTCCATTCAAAACATTTTCTCTTTCCTCCCCTTCGGACAATTGATACATACAAATCATTTGCTTTCAGAGACTTGATATTTAAACATTGCAGCTGCAAGGATCACTTTTTTTTCCTTTCTTTTTCCCATTTACTCTTTCACCTGCTTCTAAAACAGGCAGAAATTAGATCAGCGGGAATTAGAAAGGAAGACCCACAGTAGAGGTGACTGCTAATTAAGTCCCATCTTGAAGATTATTAGTTTAATACAGCAACAAAGCAAACCCACAGAAAGAGAGCATATTTTAGTTTTGGTTGAGAAGGGTAGGACCCAGGAAAACAGGAGTATGTGAAAAGAATTGCTAAGTGACTGATAAATAGGCTTAAGTTATTTAAACTGGCACCGAGTGCAGCTTAAACAGTATGTTTTGCATCATCTAAATTTCTAAATACCTGGAGTATATTTGTAAACATGGCAATCTAACATGTTATTGAACAGCACATTCATATTCAAATGAGCATAAATGAGGATTTAACAGCTGACTGCACAGTGTGAATGATAGTAACTAATTGTCAAGTCGGAAAGTTGCACAGATAATAGTACCAATGTGGTCGGCAGCAGCCACCGTGATATGACTTACAGTAGCAAACCCGTGAATTTTCAGCTGGTGGCCCGGGTCCCTAGACAAGAAAGGACGAGTCCAGATTAAGGGCAAATGGGCCAAAAGGACAGGCAGAAGGGAAAAGAGGAGGGATGGGGAAGAATCGGAGCTAGGTTTGGGAGGCAGTGTGAAACTTTCCTTCCCTCCCATGCAGGCCTTCACCTCTTTTTTATAACAGTCATCAATGGGGCTCCCTGGCCATTCAGCGCCCTCCCTCTTCTAGGAAGCAATTGTTCAGAGGTGTGGCTCATTTCAGGCATTAATCTCCGCTGAATGGAGGCTGTGTTACCCATTCTGTCTCCGCCCAGAGCCTGCAGGCAGCTGGTCAGTGGAAAGTAACAATGACCACAGGAGAAGAAAGGGGGAAATGCATTGCTGCAGATGCTGTGTCCCCGGCATTGACCTTGGTCATTTCCCTCCCAGGGTGGCTCGTCCCCTCGAAGCTGGAGCCTGGCTTTGCGAGTTGGCTGGGGGGCAAGGTGGTGGCTACCTGAAGATTTGTCCCCTCCTAACAACACTTAGATCCATCTGGCTGGGTCTGGAGGAGGACCAAGGAGGGCTGGAGACGGAGACCCAGGTGGACGAGGCTGCTGAAGGCAAAATACAAGAACAGAACCCCTCATTTTCAGGGAGGGGCTTTTGGAGCAGTGACGATCTGCTGGGTTCTCAGTGCGTCTGGCCGTCTGGTCGGTGATCTAAGCCTAGGTGCTGGGCATTCATTCATCGGAAGCGGCTGTTTCTTCGGGCCAGCCCTCGCCTCCCGCATCCTCTGTTGCCTGGCCTCCAGCTGTGCAGCGACAGGACTCTTTGACCTGATGCATTCATGAAACAGTGGGAGGAGGAGAAATGTGACAAATAATCCTACTTTCTGTCCACTCCTAGTGCCTCCAACCCTCACCCCCAACTCCCTGGGGGAAGGTATATCATTACCCCCACCCCCATCCCGTCTTCATCCTCCATTCACCCTGTCTCCTACACCATCTATCTCTTATCTACCTGCCTGTCTACCATCAGTCAATCATCTGTGTATCCATGTACTTAGATATCTACCCATTATCAATCATCTATGTATGTGTGTGTTTATCAACCATCTGTTTATCATTTATCTAAATAACTTGGCCAACAAAGGTCTGTCTAATCAAAGCTATGGTTTTTCCAGTGGTCATGTATGGATGTGAGAGTTAGACTGTGAAGAAAGCTGAGCATCGAAGAACTGATGCATTTGAACTGTGATGTTGGAGAAGACTCTTGAGAGTCCCTTGGACTGCAAGGAGATCCAACCAGTCCATTCTAAAGGAAATCAGTCGTGGGTGTTCACTGGAAGGACTGATGTTGAAGCTGAAACTCCAATACTTTGGCCACCTGATGCAAAGAACTGACTCACTGGAAAAGACCCTGGTGCTGGGAAAGATTGAAGGGGGCAGGAGAAGGGGACGACAGAAGATGAGATGGTGGGATGGCATCACTGACTCAATGGACATGACTTTGAGCAAGCTCCAGGCGTTGGTGATGGACAGGGAGGCCTGGTGTGCTGCAGTCCATGGGGTCGCAAAGAGTCGGACATGATTGAGCGACTGAACTGAACTGATTTCGCTATCATCTATTTTTCTATCTACTTAATATAGAAATGCAGATTCAGTCGAGTATTGCTTATCATGTTCCTGATTAAGCCATTCATGCTTCCCCACTGACAATGAAAATCTCAAACTTTTTACTAGAACACTGTGTCTTTCAAAGCCTGAACCCCCTTGGCTTTTCAGCCTCTTCTCCCTTTCCCTCCCTCCTTCCTCCCTTCCTTCCTCTGGAGTCACAGACATAGGACATCCTGATACCCCGTTCCACCCTCTTCCTACCCACCGCCCCCCATCCCATCTCTCCCTGCCCCTGCCCCACCTCCCTCACCTCCAGGGACTGGGCTCAGAGCCACACTGGATCTCGTCTTCCTCCCCGCCAGGCCCCCGGTTCCTTCCCTTCTCTCAGCCTCTGTCTTTGAGGGTTCCTCTCTAGCATGCTTGTCCCTGAACCCATATCTTTGCCATCAGCGGTTCCCTCTTTAGAGCTCTCTTTGTCAAGAGCAAACATGGCTGCACCTCTTAGCAGACCGAGGCTTCCTTTCTCATTGTATCTTAGTGCCTAGAGTGGTTTCCAGCTTAATAATACATGCATGTGAGGGAGACAGGGGAAAAAGCCCTGACTCTCACTTCTACAGCAATACGCAGCTGAATCTGTGTTTCTATATTAGATAGAGCGATAGAAAAATAGATGCTAGTTAAATAGACAGATGGTAAACAGGTGACTGATAGATACACACATACAGAGATGACTGGTTGATTAAGTTAAGACCTTGGACCCTGGAGCCAGGCTACCCTCTCAGTCCTACTTTGGCTACTCACTAGCCGTGCATCCTTGGGCTCATTTTCTCAATCTCTGAGCCTCATTTGGATGTCTGACAATGGGCTATGGACATAGGTTACCTGGGAGCAGGTCCACTCCTTACCAGGGTGGAGGAGAGGAGCCAGAACCAAGGCATCCTAACCCAGCATCGCCTGCTTGAACACCCAGTTTAGAAAAGTTAGTTTACCAGGGTGGGTTACTTTGGGACTCAGAGGGGACCTTTACCTGGATCTCCTCCAGATGCAAATCTAGGGAAGGACATGCTGAGAACAGACTCCAAGGGGGTGGGGGTGGGGGGTTGTTAGGGCTTGGTGCAGCTGAGGTCCCTTGACGTGGGACATGGGACGAGAGACCTTACTTTAGGGCAGACAGAAGGCCCGTGCTGAGTCCACCCTTGAACACAGCAGATCGCTCTGTTAACTCAGAGACCAAAGGACTTGGGTGGGGCTGACCCAGGGTTGGGGACTGGGGGCAATGAGATTGGCGGTGATGTGAGACAGAGGTGTTTCTTTCCTCTTTTCCCTAAACTCATGGCACACATTTCATAGATAATTTTGGTTCCTAGGTTATAAAGGAACAATTCTTAATCCCAGGATTAAAAATGTTCACTTTAGGATTTTTGCACTGATGCTCAGTAGATGAAAATAAGCATCATTGCGAGGAATAGAGGGCCAGCCTCCTTAATATTCACTCAGTTAACAGTGATTATAGGATTTGATTTTGCTCTTTTCTATATCAAATAGAATTGTTTTTCTGTTTGCTTTTAACATTTCTCTCTTCTTAAAAAATAAAAACCTTTATTTGTTAGAGCATTCTTACATCCACAGAGATAGAATTGATTTCTATTGTAGCTTTTAACTGATTCCAGTTTCACAGAAAGCGTCTCCAATCTACACACTTGTATTTGTGCCATGGTAAATTCCACTCAGTTTTACCTTATAAATTTTCACACAGAAGAATAAAAATGGTTTTTAAAAATCAGTAATTCATTGAAAGCTTGTTTAGCAACAGTGCAGCTACTGAGTCAGAAACGTGGGGGCCTTCATTTTTACAGAATGAAGACAGATTATTGTTCAGATTAGAATGCTTCAGGAAGTTAACCAAAGCTACAAACAAAATATTAGCAAATAGACTACAGCAATGCATAAAAAGAAGAATATAACTTGACAAAATGCGGTTTATCCAAGGTATGGAAAATTTGTTGCTCTTTCAAAAATCAATGTCATGAAGAGGAAAAACCTTGTGACCATTTTAATAACTGCAGAGAAAACATCTGATGAAACTCATACCCATTTTATTCTATTAAAAAATCAGTAACAACAAAAAGCTCTCAGCAAAGTAGAAAATCGAGGAAACTTCCTCTCTAATAAGGGTTATCTATCAAACACTTAGAACTAATATCACACTTAATGGTAAGATACTGGGTGCTTTTCCTCTACAGTCAAGGCAAGGATATTCACTTTCATGACTTCTACAATGCAGTTGAAGGGCAAACCAGTGCAGTAAGACAAGAACAAGAAGTCAGTGGCATACGGTGCACTGGGACAACCCTGAGGGATGGGATGGGGAGGGAGTTGGGGGGGTTCAAGATGCAGGACACATGTACACCCATGGCTGATTCATATCAATGTATGGCAAAAACCACTATAGTATTGTAAAGTAATTAGCCTCCCGTTAAAATAAATTAATTAAAAAAGAAATCAATGGCATAAATATCAGAAAGAAAGAAGGAAAACTATCTTTATTCACAGCTGACATTGTGTACATGAAACATCCAAAGGAATCTACAATTAGACTTTTTAAGTAAAGTTGCAGGATAAGAGGTCAATGGATAAAGATTAAACTGTATTTCTCTATACAGGCAACAAATAATGGGGGAAAATTAAAATACACTACCTAAAGTAACCTAAGGATCAAATACCAGGAATAGATTTAAGTTTAACTAAAGATATGCAAACCTCTATGGAGACACTCATAAATGTTACTGAGACAAATTAGAGAAGTCTTAAATAAATGAGGAAATATATCATGATGAACTGGAAGATTTAGTATGTTAAATGTCAGCTTTCCTCATATTTATCTATAGAGTCGATGCAAACCCAACCAAAATCCCAGCAGGAATTTTTCTAGAACTGAATAAGCTGATTCTAAAATATTTACAGAGGATCCCAAATGCCAAAACAATTATGAGAAAGAAGAACAAAGTTGGAGGAGTTCTGCTAATTTTAAGACTTATTAAAAAGCTATCATAATCAAGAAAATGTACTATTGCTATAAGGATAAAAACTAGATTAATGGAACAGGATAAAGAGCCCAGAAATAGACCCACAGTGGTTCCTGGGTGACATATAGACCCATGGTCAATTGATTTTTGACAAAAGTGTCAAAGCAATCCAATGTGGAAATGCAAACAAATCACATGTCAGTAAATGTTAGGAAAAAATGGTGGGAAACTTGATATTGGCATAGGGAAAAAAACAAAACTTGACTCTTGCCTCACACTGCACATATAAATCAATTTTAAGTGGAAAATTTTAAAACATACAAAAATAGCTTCACTTTGTGGGCAGGCAAAGATTTCTCAGAAAGTCAGAGAAGGCACTACCAACAAAAGCAAACATTTGTACACTGGACTTTACCAAAATTAAAAACTTCTCATCAAAAGAAACATCATCAAGAGAGTGAAAAGTCAAGCTACAGGTTGGGATAAAATATTCAAGAAGGATATGTCTAAAACGGACTTCATTTAGAATAAATAAAGAGTTCCTACAAACCAATAATAAAAATCCCAATTAATAAAAAGTGGACAAAAGTCTTGAAACAAGCACTTTTAAAGGGAGATACATAAATAGTCAAGAAATACATGAAAATGTGTTCAGCATCATTAGGTAACAGGGGAATACAAATTAAAACCACAATGAGATACTGCAACACACTCATCAGAGTGTCTAAAATTACAAGACTGACAGTATATAGTGTTGGCAACCGTATGACATTGGTGAAAACACCAAACAGTAAAAATTTAGCTCGACAGAAAATTCACTTCTAGATTCACTCCCAAGAGAAATGAATACAGATTTCATAAAAAGATGTGTCCATGAATGTTCATTATAGCTTTATTCATAATTGGGAACATCAACCAGAGAGTATAAACAAATTATGGAATACTTTTATAATGAAATATGACTCACCAATCAAAAGGCACAAATTCTTGATGCCTACTGAATGGATGAATCAAAAATAATAGCTCAGCACAAGAAGTCAAACACAAATGAATACATACTTTATGACTTTATTAGTATGAAGTTCAAGAGCAGGCAAAACTAGCTTATGGTGATAGAAATTAGAATAGGGTTTGGTGATTGGAAAGAGGCATGGGGGAATTTTCCAGAATGATGGAAATATTTTCTATCTTGCACTGGGTGATAGTTGTACGGGTTCGGGTTCACATTTGCCAAAATTCAAAGAGCAGTAGACTTAAGATGTGAATATTTAGCATTATCAAGGAGTGCTGTCGGCACAGAAGAAAGGGAGAGAGGCCGAGAGGGAGAGAGTAAGGGAGAGAAGTGTATTTCAGGAGGATTGGCTCTATGTTAACCAAGTAACAGAAAGCTAAAACAGTCCTTTCCTCTCGCAGGTTATAAGCATAAAGAACAAACTCTGAAGTCTCTATCCTATGACTTTTTGTTCCTGAATGACTTAAAGCTTCTTTTAAAAAGTTAACTAGGGAATAATGATTCTCATTGGGGTAGAAACTCACCAAACTTGATTCTAAGTTCATGTCAGGAAAGACTTTCCAGCCTTTGGGACAGCCTCCCCACACTCCGGGTCCCTGGTGGATCTCTAATAAGTTGGCAGTTCTGCAAAGAGATATTTGCTACAATCAGCTTCCTTAACTTGAAAGCTCCAATGGCTGAAGTTAATTGTGTTGGCACCCCCTTGGCCTCCCTGCCTTTGATGGGGTTCTTTTTTTGTTCCAGATATGCCACAAGAGACATTTTACCAGGCCTTTCCCAGCAAGAAATAAAATTGCAAACATATTGGAGGTGTCCTTTTGTTTTGTTTATAAGGAAAGACCGCTTATGACTGAACTCTGTGCTAGCCGTGAGTATTAAGTTGCAGTGGCCGCTGATGTGGCTGCAAGGGGATGCAAGTGGGTTGGGTAATCTCTTCAGAGAAATTGACATCAGAATTGGGTAAAAATGTTGGGTGACTCTAGGCAATGTGTCAATCAGCAGTTCTTATTATTAATCCTGGACACCTGGTATTTTACAAAAGAGACAAAAAAGGAAAAATACAATTTTCAGCAACTCTTTGTACCCACCAAGGTAAAGACAAAATCCACATTAATCCATGTAAACAAAAGCTGATACTTCTGAAAAATTCAAGGGTTGGGGAACAGGTGCATGCTTGTCTTCAGGGCATCAGGCATCTTGTGACTTGATGATGAAGACTGCCTGCTGAAGATGGTTGGTCAGAATGACAGATGAGCCTGCCTCCTTGATAACATTAGCCTGCCTGCATCTGGTCTGCTCATTCCAATAAGAAAATTAAAATAAGAAAATTTTACTTTTTAAGGCATAGTCAAGTTTTCTGTCACTCAATACAAAACCCATTTCTTATTGGAAAAGATTCTTTCACAACTAGATAACCAGGAGGCAGATATGGCATATTTATTTTTTAAAAGGCATCAAAAGAGGAAGACGGTACCCTTATCTGCAGTTCTTCCCCCCTTCATGTACCCATGCCCTTTGCCATGCCATCTGGCTATTCCTCTCACTCCACAGCACCCAGTGTTTTCTTGACTCATTGATCCAAGGCTTGACCGTGGACTTTCTCAGGTCTGAAATGCAGGTGGATGTAAATGAGCAGAGGCTTTAAATGTGGTTGTGGGTGGGGCTTGTTCTACTCTGCGAATGTGCTCCTGGAGGCGGTTGTCCTAGAGTGATGAGAGACAAAAGGAGTTGACCTGACCCAACCTTCAGCTGAGAACCCTTCCCACTGCCCTGGCCTGAAGAAGAGCCACCCAGCAGAGCCCAGCCCGGATCAACCAAACTGCAGAAAACCCTCCCACTGTGAGCACACAATTAGCTGTGTGTAGCAAGCCACTGAGTTCTGGGATGTTCTATTTTGCAGTAATATTATGGCTGATGAAGTAATACTACCCCTACAGTTTTGTAGCCTAATCTTTCGGTTGATGATATACTGAAACACAAATGTGCTTCTACAACTTGAGTTTTAAAAGATGTATAATAGTCCATAGTATAGAATATCTAATTTTTTCATCAGTCCCCTGTAATTGGAGAAAGGGAAAGTGAAGTCGCTCAGTCGTGTCCAACTCTTTGCAACCCCATGGACTGTAGCCTGCCGGGCTCCACAGTCCACGGAATTTTCGAGGCAAGTTACTGGAGTGGGTTGCCATTTCTTTCTCCAGGGGATCTTCCTGACCCAGGGATCGAACCCAGGTCTTCTTCATTGCAGGCAGACGCTTTACCATCTGAGCCACCAGGGAAGTGGATGTAATTGGAGAGCTGTGTCCAATTATTTATTAGGGTTTTGCTAAGAAATAAAGCTGTCACAAACATCCTTGTATAAGTCGCTCTACGTGTTCTTATGTTCCCTAGAATAAATCTTTAAAGAATAAATTCCTAGAAGTGGAATTGCTAAGTTAGAAAAGATGCACATGTTAAGGCTTTTCATACATGTTACTACATGGTCCCACTAGAAAGACTAGAACAATTCATGTTTCTACCAGTAAGGAATGGAAGTTCTCATTTCCCAAATCTTTCCAGGATTAAATATTATCACGCTTATCATTTTTTAACCAAATTTTGATAGTTGGATGATAGAGACTCTTTTCTATCTTCTTTTCTATTTTCTAGTGTTATACATACCTTTTCTTAGTATGAAAGAAATGCAGGTTAAATATGGAAACACAGGTGTGTGAAAATAGTCCAATACAAATCACCGAAAAGGCCGTTTCCTAATGAAACTCAATGCTAACATTTTGTATAAATCCTCAAATAGTTTATATATGAAATATATACACTCATGATTTCTTGTTGTTGAGCCGCTAAGTCATGTCTGACTCTTTTGCAATCCATGGACTATAGCCAACAAAGCTCCTCTGTCCATGGGATTTCCCAGGCAGGAATACTGAAGCGAGTTGTCGTTTCCTTCTCTGGGGGATCTTACTGATCCAGGGATGGAATCCACATCTCTTTCATTGGCAGGTGAATTCCTTACCACTGAGCCACCAGGGAAGGCCACTCGTGATATTTACGTGTTTTTGCAGGTGTAAACAGAGAAACTTGGTTCACCTCTCTGTAATGGAAATAAACTTGATCTTGAGCCACTTGTCTAACTTGGGAGAAGAAAACACCTAAATTTGCTACCTATTATGGACTGGATATTTGTGTCTCCCCCAGCCCCCCACCTCCAGTTCATAGGTCAAAGGCTCAATTGCCTGTGTGGCTGTATTTGGAATAAGGAAGCATTAAGGTTAAGTGAAGTGGTAAGGATGGGGCCCTGGTCTGACTGAACTGATGTCTTCATAAGAAGAGACACCAGAGAGCTGCTCTCTCTCCTCAAATGCACAGGAAAGAGGTCATATGAGTGCATAGCAGGATGGCAGCCCTCTGCAAGCCAAGGGAAGAGGCCTCAGAATGAAACCCACCTTGCCAGACCTTGATCTTGGATTTCCCAGCCTCCAGAACTACGAGAAATAAATTTCTATTGTTTAAGCCATCTGGTCTCTGGTTATTTGTTATGGCAACTTGAGCTAATATAATACTTAAATCATCATTTGATAATTTCAGCTTTAAAGACCTTCTTTTGATTACTCTTTCAGATAAATGGTGGCTTCCCTTGTGGCTCAGCTGGTAAAGAATCTGCCTGCAATATGGGAGACCTGGGTTTGATCCCTGGGTTGGGAAGATCCCCTGGAGAAGGGAAAGGCTACCCACTCCAGGATTTCTGGCCTAGAGAATTCCATTGACTGAATAGTCCATGGGGTCACAAAGAGTCGGACATGACTGAGTGGCTTTCACTTTCAGATAAATGGTTTTCCAGGATTTCTCCCTACTTTCTTTTTCTTCCTCATTTTCCCACAGGAGTAACAGATGGTCAGAGATAGCTCCCAGTCTCACAGCTTAGGACTGACAGCATCTACTCTTTCTCCACCTTCTGTCTTCCTGGACTGCTCGAAGTCCCAGATCATCTCTTCTGCTCATAAGCATTTCAGCTGGGTCTACGGAGCTGGGGGCTTCCCAGCTGGCTCAATGGAAAAGCACCTGCCTGCCAGTGCAGGAGATATGGATTTGATCCCTGGGTTGGGAAGATCCCCTGGAGAAGGAAAAGGCAACCCACTCCAGTACCCTTGCCTGGAAAATCCCATGGACTGAGGAGCCTGGCGGGCTATAGTCCACGGGGTCATAAAGAGTCAGACATGACTTACTGACTAAAGGCCAACCACAAAGGAATTGTGTCTGCGACAGTCTTGGGCACCCGCCGGCTGACTCTTGCTGCTGACATCTGTGGTTGCTGGGAAAGTTCCTGCTTCCAAGGCTCCCACAATCGAAAGTCACCCTGTCGTGGTCTCCACTCCTGTCTTGCCCCCCAGTAGTCTCGGCACTTCTGCAAGCCCACAGGGATGGATGGGGCTTCTGAACACCTTGCTCACGTGCTACACTCAGGGGTGTGAATGAAGGATTAGCTCAAGTCCTCACTTTTGCTCCTCCTTTCTCAGACCCTGCTAATCACCTGCCTGAGAATCACACTGCCCCAACATTCCCCTTTCTCCCGAGGTACCTAGATTCCCCTGGGTCTGTCTGAGTACTCCTGCCATTGCCCGTCCCTTGGCTGCCCAGACTCGGCAGGATGTGGGTGCCAAGTGCTTCTTGAGGCTCCTCCTCTCATTCCCTCAGAATTCTTTTAAGGTTCTAGAAGGGCCTTTCTTCTTCCTATGGGCTGTGAACTTCCCTTATGTCATAGCCCACACATTGTGATATACTCTGCGGCCTTTCTTCAAAGCTTTAGTTCCCGTTACTTAAAACATGGCCTTGGGAATGCTAAGAACCCCATTTGCTTTCTCCTTTGAAAATTTGGCTTTCAAGTCTTTGTTCCTCCCCAGCTGGTCACCAAGGATCTTTAAAAATTTACTTTGAAACCCAGTATACTGCTGATGTCTCTTCTGAGCAGTATCCATTCTCTTTGCAAAGCAGTGAATCTTTCAGTTTCAGTAAATAGATGATCACCCAGCAAGTAGGGACAAATCATGTCTTAATATTAAAGAAATGTAATTCCCATGACCTGCTGCTGCTGCTAAGTCACTTCAGTCGTGTCCGACTCTGTGCGACCCCACAGACAGCAGCCCACCAGGCTCCCCCTTCCCTGGGATTCTCAAGGCAAGAACACTGGAGCGGGTTGCCATTTCCTTCTCCAATGCATGAAAGTGAAGAGTAAAAGTGAAGTTGCTCAGTTGTGTCCGACTCTCAGCGACCCCATGGACTGCAGCCCACCAGGCTCCTGCGTCCATGGGGTTTTCCAGGCAAGAGTACTGGAGTGGGGTGCCATTGACCTATGAGAAATATAATGGGTTGGCCAAAAAGTTCGTTCGGTTTCCCTTCAGTTCGGTCGCTCAGTCGTGTCCGACTCTTTGCAACCCCATGAATCACAGCATGCCAGGCCTCCCTACCACCTTACAAAATGCCCGAATGAAATTTTTGCCCAACCCAGTATATGGACAACACTAACCTTTGTTTGTTTGTTTTTTTAAAAGACTGCATCCTCTTCAGGAAGTTCAATATTCCATTGTACATTCAAACAAGCTTGTTGCTCTGTGTTGCTTTTCTCTGACTGTACTTCTGAGTCCATGTCCTGCTACCCATTGGCTGGGGGCTGCTCCCCAAACTGGGACATCCCAAGTCAGGATTGGTGCTGGGGCCTCTTTCCCAGATTGTGATGGTTTGCCATCAATCTTTGATGTTCTCAGGCTTGCAGGCCCATCCTCCAATCTTCTGCCTTCCCAGGGCATGCTCCCTGTCTCTTCACAAAGTCTTCCCTCTGTGCATATCTGTTTATGTCTGTGTGTTGCTGCTGTTCCATCTGTAAGTTGTGCCTACTCTTTGTGACCCCATGGGCCACAGCATGCCAGGCTCCTCTGTCCTCCATTATCTCCTGGAACTCACTCAAATTCATGCCTACTGAGTCAGTGATGCTATCTAACCATGCCATCTTCTGCCACTTCCTTCTCCTCCTGTCCTCAGTCTTTCCCAGCTTCAGGGTCTTTTTCAATGAGTTGACTCTTCATATCAGGTGGCCAGAGTATTGAAGCTTCAGCATCAGTCCTTCCAATGAATATTCAGGATTGATTTCCTTTAGGACTGACTGGTTGGATCTCCTTGCTGTCCAAAGGACTCTCAAGAGTCTTCTCCAGCACAATTCAAAACCATCAATTCTTTGGCACTCAGCCTTCTTTATGGTCCAACTCTTATACCGATACATAAGGTGAAAAGTGTGAAAGTGAAAGTCCCTCAGTTGTGTCCAACTCTTTGCAACCTCATGGACTATACAGTCCATGGAATTCTCCAGGCCAGAACACTGGAGTGGGTAGCTGTTTCCTTCTCCAGGGGATCAAACCCAGGTCTCCCTCATTGCAGGTGGATTCTTTACCAGCTGAGCCACCAGGGAAGCCTAACGGGAAAAACCATAGCTTTGAGTATCTGTACCTTTGTTGGCAAAATGATGTTCTGCTTTTTAATGCGTTGTCTAGATTTGTCCTAGCTTTCCTTCCAAGGAGTAAATGTCTTTTCATTTCACGGCTGCAGTCACTGTCCACAGTGAATTCAGAACCATGTATGTGTGTATCTGTATCTAAATTCTCCTTTTTTATAAGGACATCAGGCATATTGGATGAAGACTCACCCTAACTAACGATTCCATTTTAACTTGATTACCTTTATAAAGATGCTGTTTCCAAATAAGGTCACATCTTGAGGTCCTGAGGGTTAAGATTTCCACATATCTTTCTGGGAGGCGGACACAATTCAACTCATAACAGTTGGTCATCTGAGTGGCACAGTTACATTTAACAGAGGCTTCCGCACCACCACTGATAGGAGGATACGAGCCTTTTAATTTGGAGGGAGTCCGTTCTCCCCTCTCCCACCCCCAGGCCAGGCTGTATTCCCCTCAACCACTTCCTTCGGGAGCTGTTTTCTCCAGGGTATCACAGGACAAGGCCAGACCTCAAAGCTCTATTGATAGTGAAGAGATTCATACTCCCTCATCGCTATAGAAGCCTCATAGAAACAGCGCTAAATTGTATTCCTTTTATTTATTTTTGAAAAAGCTTTATTTATTGGCTGCGCTAGGGCTCTCTCCCCACTGGAGAGCGGAGGCCTCTCTCTAGCTGTGGCGCACGGGCTGCTCGTTGCAGCAGCTCCTCTGGTCGCAGTGCACGCGCTCAGCTGCCTGCAGTGTGTGGGATCTTAGCTTCCAGACCCGGGGTTGGACCCGGGTCCCCTGAACTGGCAGGTGGATTCTTAACCACTGGACCACCAGGCAAGTCCTTAAACCACCGCTTTTAAAGAAGCGTAGTCGAAAGCAGAACGAGTATGTCTAGGGAAAGCCCATGGACCTGAAACCAGTGGCCAGTGACCATTGTCTTCCAACCAGGGAGGAAGCTGATGATACACTTTACACCATAGAAAAATTTTCCAGAAATCAGGCCAGGAAAACTTACGCGGGAGTATTGTGTGCTGCTTCTTGTCGTTAATCCCAGTTTTAATTTCTAGCCTTATTAAAGACTTAGGGCTTTATCTCCACATTCGTCCCCCTGGAAAACCAGATGCATGTAATGATCTTCGTTTCTGTAATTTTCCCAGTGGTCACAGTGTCTGTGCTGCTTAATCTTTTTTATTTCCACGTGGATTAATGAGGGCTGGGTGACTCCATCTTTGTCCCCCTGACAAGTCCCATAGACAAGATCTTGTGGATTTGGCATCATTTCTCAGAGCTAGATTTTTACCACGAAGACAAATACTGAAGTGGAGGGGGCCAAATACCCGTTTGTTGAAAAGGGTCAGAACAGAATCCAGTGTCACCACGCCAGCGTCTCCTTAGGAATGCACTTATATTCCCCCTGGGGACCTTGTCTGGACACCTGTTCCAATGGCAAATATCCACAATATCACAGAATAACAGGGAAGGAACAGTGACTGGAGAAGTAGAATCTGAGCCAAAACTGACCTCAGAGATGATTTAATCCAGCCTACCTGGTAACCCACTCCAGTATTCCTGCCTGGAAAATCCTATGAACAGAGGAGCCTGGGGGGCTACTGTCCATGGGATTGCAGAGTCAGACACGACTGAGCATGCACATACGCACCTTAAACAAACTAAAGCTTGTAGAGATGTGGATGGACCTAGGGTCTGTTATACAGAATGAAATAAGCCATAAAGAGAAAAACATGCATTGCATATTAACACATATATGTGGAATCTAGAAGAATGGCAATTTGTTGATCAGTCGCTCAGTCGTGTCTGACTCTTTGTGACCCCGTGGACTGCAGCAGGCCAGGCTTCCTTGTCTTGAACCTATTTACAGCACAGGAAGAGAGATGCAGACCTAGGGAATGTACACGTGGACACGGTGGGGAAGGGGAGAGGGGAAGGATTTGGGAGACTGCGCCTGCCATATATACACCACCACGTGTGACATAGATAATCGTGGGAAGCTGCTCTATAGCACAGGGAGCTCAGCTCTGTGCTCCGTGATGACCTAGGGGGTGGGGTGGGGGCGGTCCACGAGGAAGGGGATATGTGTATACATATAGCTGCTCCTCTTCACTGTGCGGCAGAGGCTAACGCAACAGTGTAGAGCAATTGTCCTCCTCCCCATCGAAAGGCCAGCACAGGTCAGAATACGGCACCAGAGAGGTGGTGTGGTTTTCTGTAGGGCACACAGTGAGTTTCGGAAAGAAGAGATTCATCCTTAATCTAATGCCCCATTGACTGAAGCCTAATGACATATTTGCAACCAAGGGTAAATATTTGTTTTCCGGCTGCTTTAAGAACACGTGCAAAGTTGTTGTTTTTAGTCACTCAGTCGTGTCCGACTCTTTGTGACCCCATGGACTGTAGCCCACTGGGCTCCTCTGTCCATGGGATTCTCCAGGCAAGAATGCTGGAGTGGGCTGCCATTTCCTTCTCCAAAGTGCAGGGTTAGGGGACTCAAATTTCAGATATCTGCCAGGGCCATGTTTTTATGCCATGAGAAGAGCAGAAATCTTGGTAAAGACATACTTCACGGGGAAGGAGGGCTTAACATCAATATTATTCATCATCCCTAATGAAATATTGTATATACTTGAATGAGAAAAAAAGAAAAAATATTCTTCTTTCCCATAAACAAAAGTATATTTGAAAACGTTTCAAAGAATGTAAATAATATGTGATGTATTTTGGAGAGGACTTCAGGCACTTGAACAGAGAAGTAGCACACGAGAAAACGAACTTTTAAAATACACCATTTCACTACTATATATAAAATAGATAACTAACAAGGAGCTAGTGTATAGTAGTAGCCTATATAGGAAAAGAACCTAAAAAAGAGTGAACATGTGTATACGTATGGAGCTCCCCCGGTGACTCAGCGGTAAAGAATCCACCTGCCAATGCAAGAGACACGGGTTCTGTCCCTGGATCAGGAAGATCCCTTGGACAAGGGAATGGCAACCCACTCTAGTACTCATGCCTGGGAAATCCCAAGGACAGAGGAGCCTGATGGACAATAGTCCACAGGATCTCAAAAGAGACAGACACAATTTAGCAACTAAAACAACAGCAATATGTATCTGTATAACTGAATCGCTTTGCTGTGCATCTGAAACTGACAACATTACAAATCTACTATATGCCGATAAAAATCAAAAAATAAGATATATGATTAGTAAAAGGCAGGGTAAAGTAAATGTAAAGTAAAGTGAAGTTGCTTAGTCATGTCCAACTCTTTGTGACCCCTTGGACTGTGGCCCACCAGGCTCCTCCGTCCATGGGATTTTCCAGGCAAGAGTACTGGAGTGAGTTGCCATTTCCGTCTCCAGAGGATCTTCCAGACCCAGGGATAGAACCTGGGTCTCCTGCATAGTAAGCAGACACTTTAATATCTGAGCCAAAAGCAGGGTACAGGCAAGCTTTTGGAATTAAGAGGAATAAGAATATTTTAAGAGCTTTATTCTGAATATTCACGATGCCTTGGCCACAGTTAAAAGTATTTAGGATTTAGATGGAACTCCTACCTTTCTTGCTCCCCTAAGCTACTGAGGGTTGTCGGTATTGTCATGAGTACTATGGAATTTCAAGGAGAAAGTTGATGTTCCCTTGTGCATGGAGCTGAGAATTTGTTGTTGTTGTTTAGTTGTGAAATAGTGTTTGACTCTTTGCAACCCCATGGACTGTAGCCTGCCAGGTTCCTCTGTCCATAGGATTTCCCAGGCAGGAATATTGGAGTGGGTTGCCATTTCTTTTTCCTGGGGATCTTCCCAACCCAGGGGTAGAACCCGTGTCTCCTGCACTGGCAGGCAGATTCTTTACCACTAAGCCACTTGGGAAGCCTTGGAGTCAACCATATATACAGGGAGTTTCTTTAAGGATGAAAAGGATGGTGGTGATAAGGCAGTTGGAATTTTACAAGTAGGAAATGGATATGGTATAGAAAATATGAATTAGGACCCAGGATTATAAACAGTGCATTTTATAAATAGGAAAGAGTTGGCTTCAAAGAGGACAACTTGAAGGCCAGGCTTTCACTGGCTGATTTGTATTTCTTGAGTCGGAGTAAGAAGGCTGAACACGGGGGTGAAGAGGGGTAGAAATGTGTGGCTTGGACCTGGCTGGGGAAGGGCTGTAGAAGCAGCAGTGCTGAAGGCTTATAATTCCCACCTGTCACAAGACATTTTATTCTTTTGATTTTTTTCAACAATTGAAAAGATGGAAATTCTTAGTTTGCAGGCTGTACAAAACAAAGCAGCAGGCCCTGGAGGGGCTCACGGATCTATAGAATCATTGGCCCATCAAGATGCAGAAAGGAGGGACAGAGCTTGTCCCTCCAGAGGCCCCACAAGTCCCAGGAGTCTCCCTCTGCTCTTGTCTCTGCTTCTCTCTTCTTTCATGGAGGAGACGTGATTCCTGGAGGCTTCACATCTCTTAGCTGTGGCCATGAAGCCTCGCTGAGCTGAGCCTGGGTCTCAGATCCACACGTCTTGGGGCAGGGAGACACTGGTCTGTTTGAGTCAAGAGACAATCGAGAACAGACATCTGAGGCTGGTGGGTAGGGGGTGGTAGAAACACGTGGCTCCCAAGGGACTCCGAGAGATATGAAGAGCAGTTCCCGGACAAGTGGCAGTTTGGGGTGGACTAAGCGTTAATTATCTTGCCCAGTGGCTCATCAAACAGCGTGTGCATTGTGTGCACGTGTATGTGTGTGCACACGTGTGTGTGTGTGTGTGTGTGTGTGTGCGGTAGGTGATACAAAATATCTAAACATTATTAAGAATTCCCAGAGTGTGTTCTAACAAGGTCTCTAGAACACGTGCTGGCTCAATAATTGCATTAAGTGAAAGTGAAAGGCGCTCAGTCGTGTCCAACTCTTTGCGACCCCATGGCCTAAACAGTCCATGGAATTCTCCAGGCCAGAATACTGGAATGGGTAGCCTTTCCCTTCTCCAAGGAATCTTCCCAACCCAGGGACTGGACCCAGGTCCCCCACATTGCAGGCGAATTCTTTACCAGCTGAGCCACATGGGAAGCCAGTAACTGCATATATCAGCTCTTAAGCACTTGAAACCGAGTAGAACCTCATGGAACAATCCCCCCAACCCCTGTCCTCCAACTACCTCTTGTTTGTAGAAAAACGTTAGCCTTCCAGGCCTTCCCCAAGTTTCAAAGAGCAAATTTAATCAGAGAAGTGGAAAAATGCAGAAACAAAGGAAAGAGTCAGACCAGACAAAATAACAATACTTTGGCTATTAAACAAAGTCAGGTCCCATTAGTTCCTCCTCAAGAGCCAAAGGTAATGTCTTGAGCTATACCTTTGAACTGCTTTGCAGATGCTGAAACCCTACCAGGTGGAAGAAGTTAGCTAACAGCATGCTACGTACAAGCACATAGACCCCAAACTGGTTGGAACTAGAAGTTTGATGATATTGATCACTGATCACATCACCAACAACCAGTTAGAAGAACGTTCACAAGCTTATCATGTACCCCGCACCCTTCTCCTTCACCCTGTCTTTAAAAACTTTTCCCTGAAAGCTATTGGGGAGTCCAGGTCTTTTCAGCATGAGGTGCCCATACTCCTTACCTGGCCTGCAACAAGCCTGCACTTTCCTTTGCCACAGCTTGGTGTGGGTAGTTTGGCTTTACTATCAATACAGCGGGCAACTGGACCCAAGTTTGGTTCAGTGACAGAGGGCTGATTAACAGTACTCCCCGGAAAACACTGCTTGAGACATGCTGGAAAGATATGTTGACACCAAGTATTTTTCATTTGCAAGTTTTAGTGTTTCTCCTTATTTAGACTCAGGATTTAATAAGCATCTTCCATAGCAAAGATGGTGGCTCAGTGGTAAAGACCTCTCCTGCCAATGCAGCAGACGTGGATTCGATCCCTTTGTCAGGAAGATCCCTGGAGCAGGAAACGGCAACCCACTCCAGTATTCCTTGCCTGGGCAATCCCATGGACAGAGGAGCTTGGTGGGCTACAGTCCATGGGGTCGCAAGAGACAGACACAACTGAACCACTAAATAACAGCCACAAGAACAATTTCGATAGCAAAGCTTTTTCATCTCTGTACCCAACATTGGCTCTCATTTCACAGAGAACATTTTAACGACTCCAGCTCTTCTCCCAGGGAAGTGGTTGCTCTTTTTGCAGAGGTTTAACTAATGACTTCTCAGCAAGATTGGAGCAAACAGGTCACCGTGACCATCCAGAGGGCTCACTCTCAGATATAAGCCAAAGGGTGACAGCACAGGGAAGGCTGAGTCGCGGTAGGTGGCCAGCCAGCTGTGCGCCTGTTCCCAGTCTGTTTGCTTGTTAGTCCCCGGAAAAGCGTGGGGACACAGTCTGATCAGAGAAACAAACCCTCACGTGCCAAACACTCCACAGCAAAAAGGCCAAGGGTGGCCTGTGAGGCAATTGTGCTAATCAGACTTTCTAAATCTGGACATTTCCTCTTCATCCTTGGCAGTAAATGTGGGATGCTGCCTCAATTTCTTGCCTGAACAGCATGCAGGAAACAAGAACATCAAGCACTTATGCGTCCATCACAGTATGATCTGTCTCTAAAAAAACTCTCTGTAGCCACTTGGGAGTAGGGATTGTGGTAAAGGTATTCAAAGTGGCGCTCAGTCGTGTCCAACTCTTTGAGACCCTACAGACTTGTAGCTCACCAGGCTCCTCTGCCCATGGGATTCACCAGGCAAGAATACTGGAGTGGGTTGCCAGTTCCTTCTCCAGGGGATCTTCCTGATCAAGAGATCGAACCTGCATCTCTTGCATCTCCTGCACTGGGAGGCAGATTCTTTACCATTGCACCACTTGGGAAACAAAGGGAAAACGAATATTAACCAGATCAATCCATTCCAAAGCTATTAGGTGCTGGAGGAAAAGGTGAGGCCCATATGAAGAGGGAGCAAACTGCCTTTACGCCTGTGTAATACTAAGGGAAATGCCACATGCAACACACATATCATCCTCGTTCACTCACCAAACATTAATTGAGGACCTAGTATATGCTAGGGAGAAGGCAATGGCACCCCACTCCAGTCCTCTTGCCTGGAAAATCCCATGGACGGAGGAGCCTGGAAAGCTGCAGTCCATGCGGTCGCTGAGAGTTGGACACAACTGAGCAACTTCACTTTCACTCTTCACTTTCATGCATTGGAGAAGGCAATGGCAACCCACTCCAGTGTTCTTGCCTGGAGAATCCCAGGGACGGGAGAGCCTGGTGGGCTGCCGTCTGTGGGGTCGCACAGAGTTGGACATGACTGAAGTGACTTAGCAGCAGCAGTATATGCCAAAAACTGTTGGAGGGGGAGCTGGAGTGAGCAGAACAAATAAAATAATTTCAGTGATCTCACACTCTCAGAAGATAATCACACACATGAGCTGCTAACTAGGATACAGTGGGATAAATGCTAAAAGAAGGGAAGCCAGTCAGGATGGGCTTCAGAGAGGAGGTGACGTTTGATAGAGGTTCTGAGGGATGAATGCACTTTGCCAGATACAGAAGAAGAAAGGCTATTTTAGGCAGAGGATGTAGCAAGAGGTAGAGAATTGGTAAGTAACTCAGTGAGGTGAGACTTGGCAGTGCCTGATATGTGCCTGAGGATACATGAGGGAAGTCTGGATGGTTGCAGTGGAGTCAAGGTCCTGGGTACATACTAGGCTGCGTGCATGCTAAGTCACTTCAGTCGTGTCCGACTCTTTGTCAGACTATAGACCATAGCCTGCCAGGCTCCTCTGTCCATGGGACTGTTCAGGCAAGAATACTGGCGTGGGTTGCCCTGCCCTCCTCCAGGGGATCTTCCCCACCCAGGGATCGAGACTGCATGTCCTGCATTGCAGAAAGGATCTTTACCACTGAGCCCCTGGGGAAGCCCACACACTAGGTTACTAGTTGCTGCTGCTGCTGCTGCTGCTGCTAAGTCGCTTCAGTCGTGTCCGACTCTGTGCGACCCCATAGACGGCAGCCCACCAGGCTCCCTTGTCCCTGGGATTCTCCAGGCAAAACACTGGAGTGGGTCACCATTTCCTTCTCCAATGCATGAAGGTGAAAAGTGAAAGTGAAGTCCCTCAGTCGTGTCCGATTCTTAGCGACCCAATGGACTACAGCCCACCAGGCTCCTCCGTCCATGGGATTTTTCAGGCAAGAGTACTGGAGTGGGGTGCCATTGCCTTCTCCCAACATCAGTTCAGTTCAGTTCAGTTGCTCAGTCGTGTCCGACTTTTTGCGACCCCATGAATCGCAGCATGCTGGGCCTCCCTGTCCATCACCAACTCCTGGAGTTCAATCAGACTCGCGTCCATCGAGTCAGTGATGCCATCCAGCCATTTCATCCTTGGCCATCCCCTTTTTCTCCTGCCCCCAATCCCTCCCAGCATCAGAGTCTTTTCCAATGAGTCAACTCTTCGCATGAGGTGGCCAAAGTACTGGAGCTTCAGCTTTAGCATCATTCCTTCCAAAGAAATCCCAGGGCTGATCTCCTTCAGAATGGACTGGTTGGACCTCCATGCCGTCCAAGGGACTCTCAAGAGTCTTCTCCAACACCACAGTTCAAAAGCATTAATTATTTGAATCTAAAAAGAAGCACTATGACTCAGCCACTGTGGAAAGCAGTTTGGGGAATCCTCCAAAAATAAAACACAGATCCAGCAATTCCACTTCAAAAGAATTTAAAGCAGGGACTTAAAGAGATGTTTGTATACCAAAGTTCATACAACAGATATTTGCACACCAGTGTTCAGAGCGGCATCATTCCCAATAGCCAAAAGGAGGAAGCAACTCAAGCATGCATCAGTGAATGAGTGGATGAACAAAACGTCATCTAGCCATATAATGGAATATTATTCAGCCTTAATAAGGAATTGTGCTCCATGCTACAATATGGATGAAACTCGAAAACAGTTAAAGAAGGCAAGACAAAAGAACAGACTTCCCTGGTGGTCCAGTGGCTAGGAGTCCATCTGCCAATGCAGGGGACACAGATTTGATCCCTGGTCCAGGAAGATGCCACATGCTGTGGGGTAATTAAGCCCGAGCCCCCCAACGATTGAGTCGGTGCTCTAGAGCCAGCGAGCTGCAATTGCTGAGCCTGCGTGCCTACAGCCCATGCTTCACAACAAAAAAAGCATCACAATGAGAAGCCCTCGTACTGCAACTAGAGAGGAGCCCCCACTCAACACTAGAGAAAGCCCACGCACAGTCCCAAAGGTCCAGCACAGCCAAATAAATAAGTAATGATGATAGCAATAAAAGTTATCTTCCCAACCCAGGCACTGAACCCAGGCTTCCCGTGTTGCAGGCGGATTCTTTACCAGCTGAGCCACAAGGGAAGCCCAGGAATACTGGAGTGGGTGGCCTATCCTTTCTCCAGGGGGTCTTCCCGACCCAGGAATCCAACGAGGGTCCCCTGCATTCAGGTGGATTCTTTACCAACTGAGCTATCAGGGAAGCCCAATCATAAAAACACAAAAGGACCAATACTGTAGGATTACCTAGAAGAGACAAATTCATAGACACAGAAAGTAGAATGGTGGTTGCCAGAGGCTGGCGGGGATTCAGGAATGGGGGTGGCTGTTAAACAAGCACAGTTTCCCTTGGAGATGATGACAAAGTTGTGGAGATGGATGGTGGTGATAGTGGCTCAAGGATGTGAATGTAATTTGTGCTACTGAAAAGTAACCTTAAAAATGGTCACAATGGTAAATTTTGTTGTGTGTATTTTAGCACAGTAAATGTAAGGAGAAGGGGGAGACAAAGAAGAGATGAAGGGAGACGAGGAAGGAGAAGGAGAGAAAGGGGTGGGAGAGAAAGGGGTGAGGGAGAAAGGGGAGAGAAATATCCCAGTGAGGCACTTGCTTTGCAGAAACTTTGGTATCAGTCCTTTCTCATTTAACAGATTGAAAAAAAAAAAAAAAATCCGTGATTTCTGCTGGGGACCTGCATGGGTCTCACCCTGGTTGAAGACCCTGAATTGTGATTCTTTGCTGATCCTAAATAAACTTCCTTTTGCTGGAAAAAAAGAAAAGAAAAAGAATCCAGGAATTTGGAAATACTCTGCTAGGCAGGCCTAGGGAGAGAGAAGGCACTCCTAAATAAGCGTGGTGAGAATGTTTCCCTGATGGCTCAGCGGGTAAAGAATCCGCCTGCCAATTCAGGAGATGCCAGTTTGATCCCCGGTTGGGGAAGATTCTCTGGAGGAGGAAACGGCAACCCACTCCAGTATTCTTGCCTGAAAAATCCCAGGGCCAGAGGAGCCTGGCAGGCTACAGTCCACGGAGTGGTAAAGAGTCAGACATGACTGAGCAACTAAGCACACACACACAGTCCCTGCAGAGAGCTAGTGGGCGGTACTATTAAAACATAAGTGCATATAAATACATCCTTTGGCCCAGCAGTTTGTGTCATTTAGCCTGACTAATACCATCCCTGCCTGCTCCTTTCTGGTCTTGCCATCCTTTCTGCTACCTCTGGATTTTAGCGGGAAGAAACTTCAAGGAGTAGGAATGACCGTGGGTACTCAACCCTCATATCCACGGAAGTGGACTCTGCAGGTGGTGGTGGGGGGCAGGGCACCCACTTTCCTATGCCTTTTATAAAGTGACTTGAACATCCCTGGTATTTGCATATTGCTAGAGATCTTGGAACCGATGCCTTGTGGACACTGAGGAATGACTCTGTATTAAAGTTGACATTGCTTCCTCTGGAGTAGCTGAACGACATGAGATGCCTGCTTAGGAAAGTTTCTACAAATCCTTCATCAGGAGGATGTTCAGGAAAGGTGACAGTAAACCTTGTTAAGGTGACTTTTTATACACCAATTAAATGCCCTGATTCAAGGACTGCAAGGCATGAAGGGAGCTGGAAACAGCCTTGCGTGTTCTGATCTGAGCTGCTCATCAGCACCTAATAACTCCTTTGCTACACTGGATACAAATGACCAATCTCAGGCTTTTTCAAGACCCTCTCCCCTAGATTTTCCCTCCCTGAGCAAATATGAAAATTTCACCGGTGGCTGCCTCTACAGCCTACAAGTTTATGTCTCTGTTTTATGTTCCAGAGGGAGAAAAAGCTCACGGTCAGTGAAAAAAGTAATTTTTCTTGTTGCTAATAAGCTATGTAGGCACAAAAGGTTAGGTTCTGAATTTATTTCAAAGATTCTCTGATTCAAAGTAAGAGATTTGGTAAGCTATAATAGATAATTGTGAGAAATGAGAAATTAAAGGGAGTTTGGCATTCTCTATGTATTTCTAGTTTAAAAACAATTTGGTCCCTGCATCATTAAAACTAAACTTTCACCTGCTGCAAATTTCCTTCTTTGTTCCAAAAGCTATTGTTTGTTTGAACAGAGAGGAAGGGAAGCTGGCAGAGGCTTTTTACGTGGTGCAAATGAGAGCAAAAATCAGCAGGGCCACAAGTGTTAATGAGAGAATGGTTGCTGATCAAAAGGGTAGATTCGGACACAGAAACTTTACTTTGGATGTAGAAAGTTTTCCAGTTGGTTATTGGGGGTCACAGTAAAAAGAACTACTTTTCATATAAATATTGAATGACCAAGATATTTTAAATTACTGTGACCACACTTTGTAGATCATGTGTTATGACTTATACCTTACATTGAAGCAATCAACTTGCACTCAGAATTTTTAGATCTTATGTGTTACTACACATATATTTTAGAAAATAAAAACATAAGCATATAGTATTTAAGTGAATACGTACAAAAACATATTTCTTTCAAAGGTAAGTGAATACTATACTTTCTTCACCCATGGATTTGTTGAAGTATGCTTCTTAATCCTCTTTTTATGAATTTACCATACTAAGATCATGGCATCTGGGACCATCACTTCATGGCAAATAGGGACAAAGTGGAAGCAATGATTTTTATCTTCCTGGGCTCCCAAATCACTGCAGATGGTGACTGTAACCATGAAATTAAAAGACAGTTGATCCTTGGAAGAAAAGCTAGGACAAACCTGCTGCTGCTGCTGCTAAGTCGCTCAGTCACGTCCGACTCTGTTCTACCCCACAGATGGCAGCCCACCAGGCTCCCCCGTCCCTGGGATTCTCCAGGCAAGAACACTGGAGTGGGTTGCCATTTCCTTCTCCAATGCATGAAAGTGAAAAGTGAAAGTGAAGTCACTCAGTCGTGTCTGACTCTTAGCGACCTCATGGACTGCAGCCCACCAGGCTCCTCCGTCCATGGGATTTTCCAGGCAAGAGTACTGGAGTGGGGTGCCATTGCCTTCTCCAGGACAAACCTAGATACAGTATTAAAAAGCAGAGATATCACTTTGCCAACAAAGATCCATCTAGTCAAAGCTGTGGTTTTTCCAGTAGTCTTGTATGGATGTGAGAGTTGGACCATAAAGAAAGCTGAGCACTGAAGAACTGATGTTTTTGGCCTGTGGTGTTGGAGAAGACTCTCAAGAGTCCCTTGGACTGCAAGGGGATCAAACCAGTCAATCCTAAAGGAAATCAACCCTGAACATGCATTGGAAGGACTGATGCTGAAGGTGAACCTCCATTACTTTGGCCACCTGATGTGAAGAGTCAACTTATTGGAAAGGACCCTGATGCTGGGAGAGATTGAAGGCGGGAGGAGAAGGGGATGACAGAGGATGAGATGGTTGGGTGGCATCACCGACTCAATGGACATGAGTCTGAGTGAGCCCCAGGAGTGGTGAAGGACAGGGAGGCCTGGCGTGCTGCAGTCATGGGGTTGCAGAGTCAGAATCAGCTTAGTGACTGAACAGCAACAACCACAGGGAACCACATGGCCGGCGATAACTGGTAATAATGGCTGTGTGTTAGAGAACTAACTGAGGGGTGTGGCTGAGGATTTTTTTTTTTTAAAAAAACAGCTTTATGAATATATAATTTGCATACTGCACAATTCACACACTTAAAGTGTACAATACAATGTTTTTGGCACATTACATAATTAATTTTTAAAATTTACATATATCACAAAATTTGCCATTTTAACCATTTTTAAGTGACATTATTTAAGTACAATTCAGTGACATTAATTGTCTTCACGATGTACATCCATCACCACTATCTATTCCCAAATTGTTTTTGTCATTCTAAACAGAGGCTTTTGTAATCATTAATAATAACTTTATATTTCCCCTCCTTCCAGCCTGGTAAATTTTAATCTTCTTTCTGTCCCTAGGAACTTGCCTCTTCTATACATATATAAGCAAAATCAGACAATCATACCACATTTGTTCTTTCCTCTCCTTCTTGAGAATGTAATATTGAGGGGTTGAGATAGGGTGGTCCACGTGAGCAGTCCATCCAGGTGATGCAAGAGAGTGTCTTCTGATGAATTCATCACTCATCTCACATTTCTTCTGTGATGCCCACAGGTAAAGACTGGTTTAAACATACCAACATAGTCCTGCAAGGGAGGATTAGGGATGAGTCTTGTATCCACACCTGAATCCAGTGCTAAGAGGGAGCAGAGCTCCCCTTCCACAGGGGTGAGTGGCAACTCTAATTCATAACAACTCTTCCTCTGGGAACATGAGTTCCCCACCCAGACTGACTTGACGACAGACTTGGGGCTTAAGACAAGAATTAACGATGGATGGCAAAATCTGGGGATGGAAGTTTGAAAAGAAACAGAGTATTACATAGTCTGAAAGTATTTCCCCAAAGACTGTTTATTAATGACAATGGGAGTCAGAGTAATTACAGTGGAGAAATATGGCAGATGCCACTCTGCCCAGGTGACCTGTGTTGACATCACATGAGAGAAACTGGCATCACGTGTCCCCCGACATGACCCATTGTAAAGAACACACAGCGCGTATGCAGTGCTCCTGCCAGAAACGCAGAACCCAACCCTACTCAGCTCAAACCCAATCGTGGAATATTCTACAAAGCAACTGATCTGCACTCTTCAAGAATACCAACGTCATGAAAGCTACTGGAAGACCAAGAACCTTTTTCAGATTAACAGACACAAGACACAGTCAGGATTGGAGTTTGAAGAGGGGGAAATTTGCCACTAGGAGCATTTTTGGGATTCCCAGGTAGTGCTAGTGGTAAAGAACCCGTCTGCCAATGCAGGAGATATAAGAGATGTGGGTTCGCTCCTTGGGTCAGGAAGATCTCCTGCAGGAGGGCATGGCAACCCACTCTAGTGTTCTTGCAGGAGAATCCCTATGGACAGAGGAGCCTGGAAGACTACAGTCCATAGGGTTGCAAAGAGTCGGACACAACTGAAGCAACTTAGCACACAAGAACATTTTTAGGGTGATTAGCAAACAAAGGAACTTTTTGGCCAACCCAAGAATATGTCAATATTCAATTTTCTGAATTTGATATGTATGTATTTATGTCAGATAATCTCCATGATCTTAGGAACACACATCGAAGGGGTTGACACCTGCAATTATCTCCATTTAGGAAAAAAGGTGGGGAAGGGAAACAGGTGATGGGTGAATGAAGGATGGGAAGAAAGAATGATAAAGGAAATCTGAGAAAACGTTAAGAATTTGTCAGTCTAGGAATTTGTGTACTATTCTTTCAACTTTTCTGTAAATTTGGGAATTATTTCAAAGCAAATACAAAAATAAAAAGAACAGGATGAAGCATGCAAGCAGCCTGTAGCCTCTAGAATCCAAGGCATTTCTCACCCTGTATGGCCTCCTCCCTCCCACGCTGCTCCTATCCAGGACAAGATGGAAACTAAATACCAAGGGGGAGGTGGATGTGGAGAGGAGCAAAAGCACGAGGTGGAGAAACAAAAAAGAAACCAGCCAAGTCCATCCGGCAGCCACGGCTCCCAGCCTGAAGCAGGGCTGAGCTGGGGGTGAGACAAAGGTTAACATCACAGCTGGAGCCGTGATCAGTACGTGATGTGGACATTCTAATATCTGAGATGAGACAGTGTTTGCCCCTTAGGGTGACTGTCCAACTCCTGGGGCTGGCAGGAACATTTATTCAAGGACAGAGGAAGATTATTAGCCCTGAATATTCAGTTGAGGGAATGGGGAGAAGCCAGAAATAAAGTGTCAACCTGTCTTGTGAGTTAAGCACTTTCCCACTGCTGGCCCAGGAGAAGGAAGTTATTTTAGGAGGAGGTTGGGGGGAGGTCATTGTCTCTCCTTGGAGAAGGCAGTGGCAGCCCACTCCAGTACTCTTGCCTGGAAAATCCCATGGATGGAGGGGCCTGGTAGGTTGCAGTCCATGGGGTTACTAAGAGTCGGGCACGACTGAGCAACTTCATTTTCACTTTTCACTCTCATGCATTGGAGAAGGCAATGGCAACCCACTCCAGTGTTCTTGCCTGGAGAATCCCAGGGACGGAGGAGCCTAGTGGGCTGCCGTCTATGGGGTCGCACAGAGTCGGACACGACTGAAGCGACTTAGCAGCAGCAGCAGCACTGTCTCTCCTAGGGCTTCCCTGGTGGCCCTCCTGGTGAAGAGCCCACCTGCCAATGCAACAGACATAAGAGATGCGGGTCTGATCCCTGGGTCAGGAAGATCCCTTGGAGGAGGCATGGCAATCCACTCCAGAAGTCCTGCCTGGAGAATCCCATGGACAGAGGAGCCTGGCGGGCTACAGTCCACGGGCTCACAGTCAGACACAACTGAAGCAACTAGCGCCCACACACACACTGTCTCTTAATGCTCACCACAAAATGACTTCTAGAAGCCCACACGTAAGAGCATTCTCTGCTTGCTGTAAACTGCTATGAAACTGTGCTGGAAAAATCCTTTAACTCTTCAGTTACCAGGGGACATCTGACAGGGGTTCCTAAGAATATGGTGCTTGAGCTTCAGATTTTGGGGGCAGAGGAAAGAGGGGGCCAGGAGGAGGACTGAGGAGAGGACAGATGATGGACAAGTTCTGCCCCCTTATACTCTGCACTAGACCTGACCTACACTCCAGATACCACACCGTGGCTGGACCCCAAAGGCACTTCAGCCAGAGGACTGCTGATTAAAGCTCATACAGTATGATTCCCTGGATGAGAAGGTCCTGGCAACGCAAATGTGCGTGCCTGCTCAGTCACTCCAGTCGTTCACTCTGTGCGACCCCATGGAGCCCACCAGGCTCCTCCGTCCATGGGGTTCTCCAGGTGAGAATACTGGAGTGGGCTGCCATGCCCTCTTCCAGGAGACCTTCCCTGCCTAGGGATCGAACCCGCATCTCCTGTGTCTCCTGCACTTCAGGCGGATTCTTTATCCACTGAGCTACCTGGGAAGCTTGGGAATGCTAATGTCTTCCCCCAGTCTCTCATCTTGTTATTGGATTTCACTTTTTGTGATTACAGCCTAACACCCAGTACAACCCCGGGGGTCATTCAAGAGATAGAGGCAGATGGAGAAGGGCTAGCAGCTCTGGGAGAGGCCACTGCCCAACCTCTGCTTGGCCAAGGGACCTTGGATTTATTACTACAAAGGCAATGGCACCCCACTCCAGTACTCTTGCCTGGAAAATCCTATGGATGGAGGAGCCTGGAAGGCTGCAGTCCGTGGGGTCGCTGAGGGTCGGACACGACTGAGAGACTTTACTTTCACTTTCATGCATTGGAGAAGGAAATGGCAACCCACTCCAGCGTTCTTGCCTGGAGAATCCCAGGGACGGGGGAGCCTGGTGGGCTGCCGTCTATGGGGTCGCACAGAGTCGGACATGACTGAAGCGACTCAGCAGCAGCAGCAGCAGCAGCACGATTGGTCTCAGAGAAACCACGATTGTCTCATCTGTGAAAGGAATGTTGTCCCATCAGTATCTGTAGTCCTTCCTGGTTCCACGAGTCTTTGATAATCTCCAAAGAAATCCTCAGAGAGTTTAAAGAAGCCCAAATCACCCTACATTATTCATGGTGCAAGCAAGAAACAGTGTGTCACACACACATTATGGTATCTGAGGAAAGTTTAATAAAGGGGTGACTTACAAGGATGTAAGGGCTTTCAGTTTCAGATAGGAGCCCTACAAAGGGCTTCCCTGGTGGCTAAGCTGGTGAAGAATCTGCCTGCAATGCAGGAGACCCAGGTTTGATTCCCGGGTTGGGAAGATTCCCTGGAGAAGGAAATGGCAACCCACTGCAGTATTCTTGCCTGGAGCATCCCATGGACAGACGAGCCTGGCGGGCTACAGTCTGTGGGGTCAGAAGAGTAGGATACGACTTAGCGACTAAACCACCACCGCCGCCTCCACCACCAGCCTCCTCTCTTTCTCTTACAAAGATGTGGGCCGGGAGAAGGGCAACCACAAGGAATGATGCGGCATTTCTGGGCTAATAAGCCACCGTGGGAGGGATGGGGGGCAGGAGGAAAAGGGGACCACAGAGGATGAGATGGCTGGATGGCATCACCGACTCGATGGATGTGAGTTTGAGTGAACTCTGTGAGATGGTGATGGACAGGGAGGCCTGGCATGCTGCGATTAATGGGGTTGCAAAGAGTCGGACACGACTGAGCGACTGAACTGACCTGAACTGAAGCCACGGTGGATGCTGGTATCACTTGCGTGCCTGAGAGCTGGGAGCTTGAGGCAGAGGGCTGGGTGCTGAGGGCCCTTGGCCAGGCTGCCTCTGTGGTGCTCCGTCAGCCTGCAGTGTGCCCTAGAGGGGGTCCGGAGGGCGCAGGGCCTGGCCTCACGTCCTGAGCGCCCTCTGTCTCGGCCCCATTGACTGACGACCACCAGAAGTCCATTCGTGTTTCCACACCATCCTCCCCGCTCAGCCTCCTCGGCCCAAAGCCATGGAGAAGGATGGGGAGCAGACCTGGGGGTGCCAAGGAAGATATCCGGGACGGCCTCCCCAACCCCCGGTTTTCCCTCTTGTCTTTCATCCGGTTGAAGAATGCCCGTTCCTCCCCCCGGCTCTCTATAGGGAACAAGCTCGCCCCGCCCTTTGTGAGTGAGCCAGCAAAGGAGCCCTGTTGTTTGTTCGCGTTCCCCTCTACTGCAGCAGGAGCCCCGAAAAACCTTGCCTGAAGGAAAAAATAGCACGTTGCGCCTCCCACGCAAGGGGGTCGAGGAGGGGCAGAGCACACAGTACCAGCAGTGCCCGTCTCACGGTGGGGTGACATGCGTTCAGCCACACTCCTACCTGAAACTGAAAACATTTCCTGCTTCCTTCTTTAAGCTCAGTGAGCCTGCGTTCTTTACTAGAGGGTCACCTGAGCCTTCACACTGGAAGGATCCAGACCTTGGCGATCGCTTTTGCACTGTTCCAGTCTGCTGGACGAGGAAGTGCTCACAAGTATCCCAGTGAATCCCCTGGGTCAGCACAGAGAACTCCATTCCCCTATTAGGTTACTTGTCCCTTGGCTTTCGAATCAATCACCTTGGTCGATACAGTGATCCTTTCTCTGCCTGTTGGTTAGGCAGCATGCAGTTCCCCTCAAAACTCATAACTCATGAGTCATGGCTCATCTCCTTGGCTAAGTCATCTCCTCCACCCCTGAAACTGTATCAGTCAGGGTTCTGCCAGAGAAAAAGAACTCTTTAAAAAATTTTTTTTGGCAAAGAATCAGCGTACTTGGGGGCTTGCCAGGTGGCTCAGTGGTAAAGAATCCACCTGCCAATGCAGGACCCACAGGAGATGCAAGCTCATTTCCTGCGTGGGGAAGATCCCCTGGAGGTGGAAATGGTAACCCACTCCAGTATTCTTGCCTGGGAAATCCCATGGACAGAGAAGCCTAGAAGGCTACAGTCTATGGGGTTGCAAAAGAGTTGGGTGAGACTGAACATGCATGTGAGAGTTAATTCTTAGGCAGGTTGATAAGGAGTCCAGAGCCCTAAAGAAGGAGATAGGGGTCCAGAGAGAAGGAAAGGACCAACTTTTTTCCTACATTGCTTTGTCTTAGTCACATTATTTTCTTTAAGCCCAGAGCTAATGATTACACAACAAAACAACTCATCTTAAACTCTGTACTAAGGATTATAAAATAACAATGTATCTTGCCAAAGGACATGTTTCTCCTTCTTAACAAGAACCTTCTGATTAATCTTGTTATCTTAAGATGTATCTTGTGGGAGTGGGTCTGATTAGACCTTTCTATTGTTGTAATCTTGTTAATTTAAGATGTATGTTGTGGGAGTGGGTCTGGTAAAAGTAAATAAGGCCTTGATAAGACTAGTGAGGGGGCACTGTCTGTCCCCTGTCCATGTCTGTGTTAGAAGCTCTCTCTGTCCCTTTTTATACTTTACTAAAACTCTGCTACACAAAAGCTCTTGAGTGATAAAGCCTGGTCCCTGGTCCAAAGCTAAATCTTCTTCAGATCTGACATTGTCCACCATAAGCTAGCACATGCATGCAGCTTACCTGAGTGAGGAGACTGGCTAGGTGATTTTTAAGTGATATTTGATTCAAACCAAGGAATAATAACCACCATAATAACAGCAGACATTTACTGAGGGCTGACTCGGTTCCAGAATCTATGGGAAGTATTTTTATACAAATTATTTAATATAATCCTCATGATATCCTTAGGAAATTAGACTACTGATGTGTTCCACAGAAGAGGCTTAAAGCCTTTAAACAACTTGGCCCAAGTTTCCAAAACTAGTTAAGTGGTACACCTGGGGTTTGAACCCAGGCAGTTTGACTCAGCCCATACTTTTGACTACTAATACAGTGCTTTTTAAACCCAAGCTAACAACCAGAAACTATTCCCTGTAGGGAGATTTTTGATAAAATATTGCAGAATGGTGGCGAGATGTATGTACCACAGGGAGCATCAAACTCCATCAAGATTCGGGCTTGGAGCCTTCCACTGGCACCAACACGGAGTAATGACAGATTTAAAAAGCTGCCATGCTCACAAAAAGACAACGTCTCCATCAGCCAGAAAACCCGACGTGAAAGTGGGACTGAAGACGCCAGCCTGCTGGCTTGTGGGCCTGGAAGCAGAGGAGGCAGGGAGCTTGTTTCCTACACAGTGGTTGAAACTGAACATGGCTGATGCAAGGCAGGGAACAGGGCCAAGGATGGGGAGCAGCTCCCTCCTTATAGAGGATAAAAAGTGCTTCTATCAACCACTGCCTAGACTCCAGATACATACCTATTAAGATGGGGAAAAGCAAACAACAGGCTTGCAGCCAAGAAAGATCTGGCCAACTTACCAGATGAGTCAGAGACTGGACCTGCATTATTCCCAGTTATCTCCTTAGGATACACTCTCCCAAAGCGCTGGACCTGCATTATTCCC
Organism: Redunca redunca; assembly: GCA_006410935.1. Classification (NCBI taxonomy): domain Eukaryota; kingdom Metazoa; phylum Chordata; class Mammalia; order Artiodactyla; family Bovidae; genus Redunca; species Redunca redunca. The sequence goes on from SJYQ01006998.1 coordinate 300,756, forward strand.
AGTTATCTCCTTAGGATACACTCTCTCAAAGCACTGGATCTGCATTATTCCCAGTTATCTCCTTAGGATACACTCTCTCAAAGCGCTGGACCTGCATTATTCCCAGTTATCTCCTTAGGATACACTCTCCCAAAGCGCTGGACCTGCATTATTCCCAGTTATCTCCTTAGGATACACTCTCTCAAAGCGCTGGACCTGCATTATTCCCAGTTATCTCCTTAGGATACACTCTCCCAAAACCCACTGTAAGATGTAGTGTTGAACTGGAGACTCTAAGAGTATATATAAAGAAAACAACCCCCACCCCCACCCCAGAAAGGGAGTGGTGGGTACAAAGCTGCTACAGCTACAACAGAATGAAACAAAAAATTAACTAACTCTTGAAGTTACACCAAATCAACAAAAACAACAATCAGGAGATGAGATCACTTTAGAGAAAAGGAAAATGACAGTGTGATCTGAAAATGATTTTTAAAATTACAATGTTGAATTCTTCTAAGAGTTAAAGGCAGAAGTAACAGAGATTAAAGAAAAAAAAAAAAAAACTAAGGAGATAAACCAGGCAGAAATGAGAAAAGAAACATTTAGAAATCCTGAAAACAAGGCAGCTTATCACTAAAATTTACAAAGCCTGATAGAATCGATTGAAGTGTAAGTTGGAAGGCTAAAGAGAGAGTTGATAGACTGGAAGACCGCTATGGAGGAGCTCATCTAGAGTGATGAGGGGTAAGGTATCCAAAGATCAACAACATGAGCAAGTATTTGACGTCAGTATTCTCAGACTGCATTTTTTTTAAAAAATAGCTAGATATTGGTTACAGCCCTGGAACAGAATGAGGCAGAAATGTTGAAAATATGAGAAATAAGAAGTTACCATGGGTAAAAGCTAAACAAACTGCTACACTAAGGTGCTCCAGAGAGACAGAACCAGTAGGGTGTACATGGGCAAAAGGATGTATTATAAGAAGCTAGTACACATGATTATGGAGGCTGGGATGTCTGAAGAGCTGCAAAGTGGGTTGGCAAGTTGGACACACAGGAGAACCAGCTGTATGTTTCCAATCTGCACGCTGGCGGGCTTGAGGTCCAGGAAGAGCTAATGTTTCCATTTGAGTCCAAAGACAGGAAAAAGCCGATATCTCAGTTCCAAGACCATTAGGCAGGAAGAATTCTTTCTTACTTGGATAGACTCAGCTTTTTGGTCTATTCATAACTTCAACTGGTTTAGCGAGGCCACCCACACCAGGGAGGGCAATCTGCTTTAAGTCCACCAACTCAAATGCTAGCCTCATCCAGAAACACTCACATAGACAGACCTGGAATAATGTGTGACTGAATATCTAGGAATTCTGTTGCCTGGTCACGCTGACCTGTGAAATGAACCATCATACATGCTCTTGGGTAAAATGACCAAGCACAGAATCCTGGTCAGCCAGGGAAATACAGGGAGCAATTGTCCTTTCTTTTTGGAAAGAGAGGTGAATGACAGGGGTCTCTGCAGATGTCTGGAGGTCTCAGTGCTGTTGTGGAGAACATGGACCTTGAAACCAGAGAGACTGGGGTGAGACTGTCTCCTCCCACTAGCTGTGCAACCGTGGACGTCTTACTCTATTCCTCTGAGCCTCAGTTGCCTTATCTCCGCAAAGAGAGCAATAGTAGTATCTGTCTCAAAGGGATATTGAGAAGATTTTGAAAGAAGATGTAAAATCCTTAGCAAAATACTCAGTCTACAAGAGCTCTGCCACGGTCAGCACTGGGGATGTAGATGGCAGCCCTGCCTCTGGTCGGGGCCAGATCCATCTTCATCACAACCAGGGAAGACTGCGCAACGGATGAGCCAGGGCGCGCGATCTGATGGACTTGCAACTAAATCCTGCCCTGCCTCCTGTGTCCTAGCTTCAAGAGTTTGAGTTCCCCCTTTACATGCTCAGCATTTGCTTCTCATCTACAGCCAGAGGGTGACACATCTCTCTCTAGAGCAGAGGTTTCTGAACTGGACACCACTTCCCCCCCAGGAAACATTTGGCAATGTCTGGAGATGCTTTTTGAGCATTGCAGTTGAGTTGGGTTGCTACTGGTAACTGATGGGTGGGGCCTAGGGGTGCTACTTAACATCCTACAATGCCTAGGACAGCCCCCCACACAGCATAGAGTGCTCTGGCCCCAGTTGTCAACTGCGCTGAAATTGAAAAACCCTTAGAGAAAAACCTTAAATGGGATTATCTTTATAAAAATCTTGACCTAAGAAATAAAAATAAAGGGAGTCATCGTTAACATTCTCATCATCACATGAAGTGGGCAGGTAGACAGTGGTGGGTTTCTGCCCTGATTCCTCTCCTTCTCCAACCTTCTCTTATGACTTGGCATTTGCTAGGAGAGGAAGTGTGACTGCTGGCAGGCAGCACACCCCCTGCTCAGCACCTCCTATAAAGAGAGCCTGGGGCTGCAGGTTCTATGTACCAAGTTCTGGAATGAAGCTTCCAGGCAGCTATCTCCGGAATGATTCCTGGCTCTCTCTGCAGACCCCCAGCCTCCTGCAGCAACTCAGCTGACCTAGGGAGACCCTCAGGCCAGTCAAGATGCTGCAACTCACCCCAGCCCCCAGATGGCCCTCTTCTCCAAAGACTCCCACCCACCTCTGAGATGCCTTTGGTGGTGGTGTGGGGGTTGGCTCCTGGGCACAGCTCTCAGCCTCAGCCCTTTCCTGGAGCCTTAAAGTGGCTGTTTCCTTACGATCCTGTATATGCTTGTTGTGTGTTCAGCATCAAAGCAGGAGCCAGCTAGGGAGAAGGCGCCGAAGAGTGCCATCCAGTCTTCCCGCAGGACTGCCATGCCCACGGTCCGGGCTCAGCCTCCTGAAACTTCCCAAAAGTTCTTCCTCCTGCCTCTCTACAAGGGAGGCCAGGAGGAAAGACCCAGCCACACACCCTCAGACAAAAAACACAGACCAAACCAGGGTGCCCCTCCAACATGCACGTGAGCCCCCCCAGGAGCCCAGTGTCCCCAGGCTGTCTTGGATTCCAGCTGATTGCAGTTGAGGACTGCAGACCTCAGGGACTGCAGACCACACTCACAGCCCTCAAGTGCAGCAAGGCTGTTTCTCATCTGTTTAGCCACAGTCGAGAAAAGTCTAGTCGCAAAACCTCCCCACCCCCGCCCCGCCCTGCCCAGGCTGCAGGAGATTTCGCCTTTGAAGTCGTTCCCAACGATAACACTGTAATCGGAACAAAGCCCACTCTTCTCAGGCGGGATATATTTCCTCCTGCAGAACCACAACTGGGATTGCCAGTACAGAGCAAGATGTCCTTCCCAGAATTTGCTTTCCTGGCCTGTGATGGGTTGAATTTTTTTTTTTTCCACGAGAGAACCATAAACACAGAGATACCAAAGAGTTAATTCACGTTTATTTTAAACCTTCCTTCCCAATGCCCGCTCTCATTCCTGCATAAAATCCTCCTGTCCAGACATCAAATCAGTAAGCCCTGTTGCCTGTCAGAGAATACAATGTCAGGCCATTAGTATGTTAATAAGTCCGGAGGGCGACAGGTGGCCTACTAGACAGCTCAATTAAGCTGCTCATTAAACACACGCTAACGAACAGCCAGCCAGGGCCTGAGCAGCACCATTCTGTAATGACATGATGTCAGAGTGAACAAATGAGGAAAAATAACAAAAACATTACAGCAGGGACAGACGCCACTAATAAGGACCCCTCACACTACATCAGCCCGCAAATCAATGAGCCACAGGGATCAAAAAACTCAACCCAACATTCTCAGGAGACTGAATGGAGCAAGATTTTTTTGGTCAGTACTTAAAAAAAAAATCCACCCCCACCCAACTGAAAATTATTGCAGAATATCCCAAATGAACCACTAAAAAAAAAAAAAAAATCAAAAAGAGAGCCAAAGTTTGACACAGAGCTAATCGCAAAGTCTGAGAAATTTGTGTTGTAGAGTTTGAATCAAAATCATTTTTTAATGGGATCATCATTTACATTTGATTGGCATTTATTTTTTCCAAAACCCACACGTTCAAATCATTTGCCTGCCAGCATAAGGGCAGAGCGGAATGTAAAAGAGCATGGAGCCAAGTTTCTTAGGTGAAGATTCTACTTGTTATCATTTGAAAAGAAGAGATTTCCAGAGGTTGCTAGAGGTTTCTCTCATTTTCAAGGAAGGGGCTTCCTGAATAATGAAAAATCAAATCGCCACCAGGCATGGCTCTGACACTGGAAACACATATCGCTAAACTAATAGGCTGGTTCACCATTAGAAGGTCATGACCTTGGCTCTTATCTTTGTCAAGTTAGCAGCTGACACCTCCTCTGTGTGTAGACTTTCTTCAGGCCTCATGGAGGTACCGCTTCTCTCGAGGGCAGGGATGGTGAGCTGAAGGCAGGCAGGAAACTCCTGACCAAAGTGCCAGGTTTGCTTTTGTGAACTGGAGCAGAGATCTCTGGAAGCAGTCTTTTCCCCATTTGTGGAACTTCCTCTGCCCTCATCTACAGTCCCATTCTACAATGGGCCAGCAAGGCTCGAACTTGTGTGTCTCTCAGCAGGTCTTGGTACCTCCCTGACTCTATTTATCTCTCTTATTCGTAAATGAAATTAGCCTGGAAGGTCCTTAGTATAAGATAACTGCAAGATGCTCATGGAATCGGCCATTTGGTTGGAAAGACAAAGCTAGTATAGTAACTGAAGATAATCTGAATTCAAGAACAAAGTACAGGGTGTTCCTTAGGGGTACACTAAGAATTAAAAAACGGAAGACACCAGTGGTTTGTAAGGCTCTCTGTCAGTTCCCCCTGACTCAGTTGGGCCTGAGTAGACTGAGATGATGCAGGGTTCTGCTGGCTTCTCAGACAAGAGCAGGATCAGGAAGTGGAAGGGTGGGAGTTATTCCAGGGTGATGCCTTTTTTTCATACACATACACTACTATCAATAAAAATAAGCTAGAGTATAGCCCAAATGTGTGTGTGCATGCTCAGTCGCTTCAGTCGTGTCTGACTCTTTGCGACCCTATGGTCTGTAGCCCGCCAGGCTCCTCTATCCATGGGATTTCCCAGGCAAGAACACTGCAGTGCGTTGCCATGCCCTCCTCCAGGGGATCTTTCCAACCCAGGGATCGAACCTGAGGCTCCTGTGTCTCAAGCATTTCCAGTGGATTCTTTACCCACTGAGCCACCCAGGAAGCCCAACACCCCAAATATGTGTATTTAATTTACAAATAAGCATCTATTACTGTATTCGTATATTATTAACATATTAAAACATATAGCAGAACAAGATAATTTTGAATGATGAGATTTAAGAAAACCCAGAAATCTAAGCATTTTTTCTCTACATTTCAGAAGATCGTATCGGGCAAGTCCTGGGGATGCACACACCCCGGTAATGGAGACCACTCTGCCAGGTATGAGGAGGGAGGGGAAAGGATGTCAAAGAGAGAATTCAGAGGCTGCATGTGTGTGTGTGTGTGTGTGTGTGTGTGTGAGTTGTGTGGGGGTGATGGTGATCAGACCTCATGGGGAAGCAGCAAACAAGTAGCGAGGGGGATGTGTCCAAGCCTCAGGAGACAATGTGTGTGAAGACAGAGATGCGGGGCTTGGTGAGTGAGGCTGGGAACACAGCCATCCAGCTTTTTGTCTCAATGCTGAGGCTGGTCCTTAGGCTGGGAGGTGTGAGAGCAATCCATCAGACGTTTGCTGAGGTTCCCTCTTCGCTCAAGGAACTGAGGGGGATACATAAATGAGGATTTTTCATGCCTGCCCTCAGAGAGTTTACAATCAAGTCATTCATTCAGCTAACATTTATTCCAGAACTGCTCTTTGCCTGTCTCTCCTCTAGGTACCAGGAGTAATAGCAGATGACCCAAGCTTGGTCCCAGCCCCTATGCACTTATGGTCAGGTGGGAGAGACAGAGCTATCACGTAACTGATTCCATTTAAGTCAGACTGTGATGGATATCGCCACAGAGGTGGGACCACGACTTATAGCAACATGGGTGAGATTGTGGCAACTTCTGTCTGGGAGAATCATCTGGGTGCCAATAGGAGCTCAGGCAAGTGCCGTCACACCGAACTTTCTGCAGCAGTGGGAATGTTCTGTCTGAGCTGTCTCATGTGGTAGCCACATGTGGCTAGAGTTAACTGAGAAACTGAATTTTTAGTTTTAATAAATTGACATTTAAACAGTCATACATGGCTTCTTGTTGTTCAGTCATTAAGTTGTGTCCAACTCTCTTGGGACTGTCGCCTGCCAGGCTCCTCTGTCCATGGAATTCTCCAGACAAGCATACTGGAGTGGGTTGCCATTTCTTCCTCCAGGGGATCTTCTTAACCCAGGGGGCAAACCTGCATGTCCTGCTTGGCAGGCAGATTCTTTACCACCGAACCACCAGGAGAGCCCCCACACAGGGCTAACGGCAACCCTACTGGACAGCACAGCTGCAGAAGGTCATGGAGTGAAATTATTGCAGGCGAGATTCATGTGGATGTACATCTTCTTTCTTAAAACTGGTACTTCCCCTTTGTGCAGGGTAGTGACAGCCGAGAAGTTGGTCAAATAGTTTTCCCACAGTAATGCTAAATCCCCAGTGATAGTTACTGGGCCATACACAGGGGGTGTGCTGACTGATGCTGGCATGGATATATTGATTTGGAAGAAACGCAGAAGTTTAAATTCAGAACATCTTTCCCTCCTCTTCTCTCCTGATTTGGGTTCGAGTCTTACCTCCTCTGGCAGGAGTATCATGACCACGTTGTCACCTTGGAAAGCGTGGAGAGCTCTAAAAGCAGTACCAGCTTGTCCACCAGGGGGCAGTGCGCGCTCCTCGAGAGCACACAGATCACGGTCTCTTGGACCTTTAAACTGCTTGTTTTCTAGAAAATGGAGAGAACTACCTAAGCCCAACTTCAGATCTTTTTATCCTCTCTTCTCTACTGGGTTGAAAGTGAGCCGTGACCTACTCTTTGTGGGAGACCCAGGTTCGATCTCTGGGTCAGGAAGATCTGGAGAATGGAATGGCTACCGATCCAGTATTCTTTCTTTTTTTTAGATTTTTTAAAAAACACCCAAACATTTTGTATCAGAGTATAGTCAGTTAACAATGTTGTAACAGTTTCATGTGAACAGTGAAGGGACTCAGTCATACCTAAACATCTCTCCATTCTCTGCCAAGTCCCAGTCCCATCCTGCCTGGCACATTACATTGGGTAGAGGTCCATGTCCTATACAGTAGGTTTCCGTTGATTATCCACTCTAAATACAGCAGTGTTCCCCAAGTCCCTGCTCCGGTATACTAGCCTGGAGAATACCGTGGACAGAGGAGCCTGGAGGGCTACAGCCCATGGGGTCTCAAAGAGTCAGACATGACTTAGTGACCAGATCACAACAACAATACCAACTCTATCTCAATAAAACTAGAGAAAAAGAAAATATGATTCTAATAAAAATCATTCAGAGAACAAATGAAAGTGCTTGGAAAGAACTGAAATGAAAATGTCAAGGACAGTACTCAGAAGGTGTAGTGAAAACAAAAAGAAAATATAGGAGAGAAGAGATGAAATTATAGGAGTACACCACAATGTCTAACTCAAATTTGGAAAGCAGATGCAGAGACAAAGAGAGAAAATTTCCCAAAGAAATAATTCATGAAAACTCACATATCAAGACCCTGAATTTCCCAGTTATATTCAGCACCACAGATGAACACTGATTCACCAAGACACGTCATTGTGCAGTTTCATCACACTGAAATAGAAAATGCTGAGTGTTTCCAGGGAGGAAAAAGAAAACATGCTTTCTGCAAAGGGTCAAGAATCAGAATAGCATTGGACTTTGCAATAATAAGATGATAGAAGACAGTGGATAAATGCTTCAGAATCCTGAAGAAAAAATATTTCCAAAGGCAAAATTCTATACCCAGCAAAACTATTCATTAAATGTGAGGGTGTAATAAATATGTTTTCAGATATGCAAGACCTTACTGAAGAAGCTGGGCTTCCCTGGTGGCTCAGTGGTAAAGAGTCTTCCTGCCAGGGCAGGAGAAGGAGGTTAAATTCCTGGTCAGGAAGATTCCCCAGAGAAGGAAATGGCAACCTACTCCAGCATTCTTGCCTGGGAAATCTCATGGATAGGGGAGCCTGGTGGGCTACAGTCCATGGGGTCACAAAGAGTTGGACACAACTTAATGGCTGAACAACAACAAACTGAAGAAGCTACTGGAGATATTTTTATTTAAAAAGAGGTAAAATTTTTTAAATTTTAAAAAGAAATGTGGGATCTGGGAAACAGGGACTCTTTCGCAAAATAGAGGTAAGTTCAGTTCAGTTCAGTTCAGTCGCTCAGTCGTGTCCGACTCTTTGTGACCCCATGAATCACAGCACACCAGGCCTCCCTGTCCATCACCAACTCCCAGAGTTCACTCAGACTCACGTCCGAGTCAGTGATGCCAACCAACCATCTCATCCTCTGTTATCCCCTTCTCCTCCTGCCCCCAATCCCTCCCAACATCAGAGTCTTCTCCAGTGAGTCAACTCTTCGCATGAGGTGGCCAAAGTACTGGAGTTTCAACTTTAGCATCATTTCTTCCAAAGAACACCCAGGGTTGATCTCCTTCAGAATGGACTGGTTGGATCTCCTTGCAGTCCAAGGGACTCTCAAGAGTCTTCTCCAATACCACAGTTCAAAAGCATCAATTCTTTGGCGCTCAGCCTTCTTCACAGTCCAACTCTCACATCCATACATGACCACTGGAAAAACCATAGCCTTGACTAGACAGACCTTAGTCGGCAAAGTAATGTCTCTGCTTTTGAATATGCTATCTAGGTTGGTCATAACTTTTCTTCCAAGGAAGAAAAGAAAATTTACCTCTAATACGTAGTAGACACAGTTGCTTAATAGACAGAAAGGGTAACCAATCCAAAAGATTCTTGAAGAAATTTCTTCAAAAAGATGGACTTAGTATGTGAGCACATTGAAAGGAGGGAAGAGTTGAGGGATAAATTATTAAAATAGACCAAAAATATAAGGCAATGGTTAACTTCAGGCATACACATCAGTTGTTGAGGAACACAAAAACATAATAGAGTTCCACTATTGACAGCATTTACAGAATTATAATAATGTAAAAGCTTAATATTAGTCTCCACAATTTCGATGAAACTATAGAGGGAGAATGGAGAAAAGGCACCTGTGTGTGTGTATGTGAGTGTGTGTGTACACATGTGCTTTATGTAAAAGAGTTAAGGACATTAGCCCCCTAAAACCGAAAAACCAAGAAACAGCAATACCCTGGTGGCTTAGATGGTGAAGAATCTGCCTGCAATGCAGGAGAGCTGGGTTCGATCCCTGGGTTGGGAAGATCCCTGGAGAAGGGAATGGCTACCCACTCCAGTATTCTTGCCTGGAGAATTCCATGGACAGAGGAGCCTGGTGGGCTACAGTTGTTGGGTTTGTAAAGAGTTGGACATGACTGAACGACTTAACATTTCAACACATGTTATATAGGATGTAAACATCAAAAGAAACTGTTAAATTGAAAATGATTGCCTAGGAGTAGGAATTGGCAGAGGAGAAATGAATCGTAAAATATATCTACTCAAAATATTTGGGGCCAGAACACATTAGCAGTGGTTTTCTGTAGGTGTTGGGATTATAACCGTGATTTTTTTAAATGCTTTTTTTTTTTTTCATGTATTCCACATTTTCTGCAAAGAGCCCATATTCCATTTGTTACTTATTTACTCAGTAATTTGAGCAATACTGAATGATTCTATGAGCCTGCCTCTATTCTGGGTGCTGGAATACAGTGACCAGTGACAAAGCTAGTCCTTCCTTTGGGGAGCTGTGGTAACAGTGAGCCTTGGGGACACAGCAGGTTTTCTGGAGAGCCTGAGTCTGAGTGAGCACGCTGGTCCCGGAGGGCGTCACGCCCAGCTCCCTGCTGCGAGGAGCAGCCCTGGAGAGGCGCCTCCTGCATTTCACTTCCTGTGCGGCAGCGTTCCAGCCAGTCCCTTAGCCTCTCTGTGCCTCGGTTTCCTCATTTATAAAGCAGGTAGAATGGTGATTGTACCTAGTCCTCAGGGAGATATTTGAGCCCTGCATGTGTGCGAGCCCCCTCTCTGTTTGCGACCCCACGGACTGTAACCCCCCAGGCTCCATGGGATTTCCAGGCAGGAATACTGGGGTGGGTTGCCACTCGTTCTCCAGGGATCTTCTTGACCCAGGGATTGAACCTGGGTCTCCTACATTGCAGGAGGATTTTTTACCCACTGAGCCACAGAACATTTATGAGAAGAATGCTTCTGTGGTTCCCCGGGCCATCATTTTAATCTTGGTATATATACCTTTGTGAGCCTCCTGTTAATGGAAGGATCTAGGCAAAGGATAGTTTGGGTCACTTTATAATGATGGCAATGATTTTATGCAGACCAAGTTGCTGGAAGTCTGGGATAAGGCAAGACAAAAGGGATAAGGTAAGACAGAAGCCAGTGATCTGAAAGAGTAGTCTTCACATTTTGATTTTTCTAAAAAGCCCACCAGTTGATTATTTTTTTAAATATATATTTTTCTTTTTACAGCTCGGTGACAGCTCGGAGTCTTATTTGGCAAACAAAGGATAGTATACCCTCGAGGCGTGAGGGCAGGCAGACCCCAGAGGAGAGGCCTCAGTCTTGGCTTCCTCTTTTTATATGTTTCGTCTCCTCCACTGCCTTCTCCCTGCCCCGCCCCATTCCGAGTCTGCTCTTGCAAACTGGGCTAGCCAATCTGTTTGGTTCACCTGAGATTCTCACTGTCGTCCGTGGATTTTCTTTTGTTCCATTTTTTCAGACTTTTCCCTTTCTTTGTCTTTTAGCCACCACTATTCTGGACTCCTGTTTCCTATTCTAACTACCTAACATTCCCCGCTCAGGAGATGGGAGGCCCAGTCCTTTGGGAATAGGGCTGTCGAGATCTCTCTGGCTACTTCCTGATGAAGGGGCATTGGGCCTCCCCCTCTTGCTGGTCTCAAGACTCAGTAAAAGATTTTTTAATGTGCCCCATTTTTTAAAGTCCTTATTGAATTTGTTACAGCATTGCCTGTTTTATGTCTTGGTTTTCTGGCTGTGAGGTCTGTGGGATCCCAGCTCTCCAACCAGGAACTGAACTCCCACCTCCTGCTCTGGAAGGTGGAGCCTTAACCACCGACTGCTGAGGATGTCCCTAGAGAGAGCTTTCAAGTTACTTGAACTTCATGTGAAACGTATTGAATCTAACACCAGATGGGTCCCAGCACCTCTCCTGGGCTGATCCCCTGGAGCAATCTGAGACAGCTCATGGATAGTTATACTCGGGCAGAAACTTGGGACTTCAGGCTTGGTTTCCTGAGACAAGCTGTTGCATCTTGTCTCTGCCTCTCCTTTCAAAAGTAACTGTCATGTGCTGTGTGTCCTTCTCTGTCTGGTATCACTCATATATGGAATCTAGAAAAATGATACAAATGAACTTATTTACGAAACAGAAGTAGACTGACGGATATGGAGAACAACCTTCTGGTTATCAAAGTGGAAACTGACAGTCGCTCAGTCGTGTCTGACTCTGCGACGCCACGGATGTGGCCCTCCAGGCTCCTCCAGGCAAGACTATTGGAGCGGGTTGCCCTGCCCTTCTCCAGGGATCTTCCCAACTCAGGGTTGGAAGCCATGTCTCCTCCACTGCAGGTGATTCTTTCCTGTTTGAGCCACCAGGGAAGCCCGCAAAGGGGGAAGTGTGGGGTTCAGTTAGGAGCTTGGGATTAACAGATACACACAACTGTATGGGAAATAGGTCAACAGCCTGAGAAAGAATAGACATACATATATTTGCATGGCTGAATCACTTTGTTGTACACCTGAAACACTGTAAATCAACTATACGTCAACTTTTAAAAAAGGATGTCCCCTCTAAATGCCCACTGACAGATGAATGGGTAACGAAGATGTGGCACACACATACAATGGAATATCGGTGGTGAATCACTAAGTCGTGACCGGCGCTGTGACAGCATGGACTGTGGCCCACCAGGCTCCTCTGTCCACGGGATTTCTCAGACAAGAATACTGGAGTGGGTTCCCATTTCTCTCTTCAGGGGAATCTTCCAGACCCAGGGGTCGAACCTGTGTCTCCTGCATTGGCAGGTGGATTCTTTACCGCCAAAGCGACCTCGGACGCCGGGGAAGTGGGTGAGACCCAGCAGGGAAAACTCCAGACCCCTTTGCAGGCCCACACAGAGGACTCTGGCGGCATGAAAGAGCCTGCCTCCTTCTGAAAAAGGATTAGGTGCGACAAAGTGCTTGAGCCCTCAGCTCTTTTGAAAAGAAACTCAGTCTTAAGTGTTAAGCTCGGATTCCGAGAAACCAGGCCCATGGCTTGCGCAGCTGCTCACGGCTCCCGCTGGTGGATTTGTGCCGGCTCTCGGGGTGGGGGTGGGGGCAGACCAGATGTTTTAAGGGGATCAGTGCCTGAAAGAAAAGTCCAGTCTTCCTGTGTGTCACCCACTGCTCAGGGGCAATTTTTCCATCTAGTGCCACAAGAATTGGAGGGAATGGAAAGCAAGAGTTTGCAACTCCTGATTGCATCCAACACCCCGAGCATCAAGTGTCCTATCTGATTGTCCTCACGATGACCACATTACTTCTGTTAACAGCTGAACTGTGTCCCCCCCCCCCAAATTCCTGGGTTGAAATCCTAACCCCCCAGGACCTCAGAATGTGACTGTATTTGGACATAGGGCCTTTAAAGACATAATTAAGTTAAGATGAGGTCATTAGGGTGGTTCCCTAATCCAGTGTGGCTGGTGTCCTTGTAGGAAAGGGAATCCGGACAAGGATGTACGCAGAGGTAAGACGACAGGACATGAGGAAAAGACAGGCGGCTATAAGCCAAGGCATGAGGCCTCGGAAGAAGCCAGCCCTGCCGACACCTTCATCTTGGACTTCTAGCTTTCAGGACTGTGAGGCAATGAATTTCTGTGGTTTAAGTCATTCAGTCCACAGTTTTCATAAGGTAGCCTTAGAAAACTAATACAACTCCCACTTTACAGATGGGCAAAGCAAGGCTTGGCCAGATTAAATAACTGGCCCAAAGATAGATTGCTCCTATGTAACCCATCTTGGGTCTAGGTTTGGTTTCCAAACTTATTTGCAAATTAAAATTGTGGAAACAGTTTTGAAAAAAAAAAAAATCAAGAACCACTTTTCTGGGCCTAACTAAGAGCTACTTGGGGTGGGCACCTGAAATCTGCATTTCGGACAGATGATTCTAAGGCATAGTCTAGTTTGAGAATCATTTCAGCAGAGAAAGTGCTCACAGGGCATAGCTCCTGATGGAGAACAATTTTCATATGTGAAACATCATTTATGTGAAGTCATTTGACAGCCCTCTCCCTCCTCCACGACTGGTATGGTCTGGAGTCTGTGAAGGGACATCAGGAACTCGAGGGCCTCTGCTGGCCTTCAGAGCCTCCTGTCAGAGTCAGGCTCATCTATTCACAGAGGCAGAGCCACCACAGGCCTGAGAATGGGCTCCCGGTGAGGGGGAACCCCCAGCTGGCTTGCCTGCTTGCAGGCGGCATTGCAGATGACAATCCGTTGCCTGCCAGCCCCTTCTCGCCCTGCCTCTGGCCACCCACCTCCACCTGCATGGGCTCACTTCCCTGCTGGAGTCAACCCTAGCTTCTAGCAGGATCTGTGCTGCCCACCTTCCAGGCAGCTATACATCTTCCTCGAAAACCGCTGTCCTCCCTTGGAGAACCTCAGTGGAAGTGCTGCATACCCTGGTCATGACCCTCCCAACGTGCCTCTGAATCATTAACAAGATTACCAGGCGGTAGGCCAAGCTCCGCAGATGGGCCTGGGCACAGCTTCTTCGGCTCAGAGCTTGCTGTTGGCTACTTACTTAGGATTTAGAAAAGTACCTGTTGCTCGGGGCCCTGACTGACTAAAACTCACAGCTTCATGGCAAAGGGGTTCTGCTCCGCTGAAGTCCTTTAGATTGGAAAGGACCCTTTGGGTTCTAATTTCAACCCTGAGGGGTGTTTTCTCAACAGTAAACGCTGTCCTAACTGTCTTGTGGCATTGTGAGTAACTGTATTTGTGACCCACGCCTTTGTAACAAAACACCCTAAAACTTAGCTGCTTCACACGATGACAAATGCTTCTCACCTTGCAGTGCCAGTGGGTCAGGAATTCTGGAGCAGCTTAGTAGGGTGGGTCTGGCTCAGAGTTTCTCATCTGATTGCAGCAAGATATCAGCTGGGGCTGCAGAGTCATCTGAAGACTAGACTGGGGCTCGAGGACCTGCTTCCAAGGGCGCCCCACATGCCTGGCAAATGATGCTGGGGGTTGGTGGGACATCTCAGGTCCTCCCTTTTGGGCTGCCCACAAGCTACCTGAGTGTCCTTGGAGTGTGGCAGCTAGCTCCAGCCAGAGATGGTGAAGGGAGAAGCCTCAAGAACTTTTATGACCTGGCCTCAGATATCACACTGAACTATTCTGGATACACACTGGGGATTCCCCAACGGCTCAGAGGTAAAGAATCCACTTGCCATGCAGGAGACACAGGTTCGATCCCTGGATCAGGAAGATCCCCAGGAGAAGGAAATGGCACCTGGTCCAGTACTCCTGCCTGGAAAATCCTATGGACAGAGAAGCCTGGTGGGCTACAATCCATGGGGTCACAAAGAGTTGGACACGACTGAGCATACAGGCACACACATCAACCGGATTCATGTGGGAGGCCAACACAAGAGTGTGAACACTAGGAAGTGAGAGGCCCTGGCAGCGACCACTCCACTGAGATGGGTGGCTGAGAGAATTTGCCATCAGGCAGTACAGTTGACTGATGTCGGTGCGCCCAAGGCCGTGCTGGGTGGTGAATGCTTCTGGCCCAGCGGTGAGGAGCCTTGCTTCCTCCAGTTTGCAATCAGCATTGGTGACTGTTTGCATCTGGTGACAATCCAGGAGAGCAGGGGGTCTCTGACAGGAACAGCCAGACAGTGCAGAGAAGGCACAGTGTGTCCATCCTGCATCCAGCTACCAGAAAAGAAATCCGTAACCATGTACCTGGCTCTAGCCCCAGCTGGGTCAAATCGCCCAGGTGTGTGCCATTCCTGCAACATTTATGCCCACTTCCTCACCAAACAAACCTGCCTCTATGTTTCGCAGAGGGATGAGGAGCAAGGGACATTTTCTGTTAATTTCTACTTCTTTCCTTCTTGAATGTTTATGGAAACAGGCCAATGTCTCATATGCATCCTCACCCCCAGTTCAGTTCAGTCACTCAGTCATGTCGGACTCTTTGTGACCCCATGGACTGCAGCACACCAGGCCTCCCTGTCCATCACCAACTCCTGGAGTTTACCCAAACTCATGTCCATTGAGTTGGTGATGCCATACAATCATCTCATCCTCTGTCGTCTCCTTCTCCTCCTGCCCTCAATCTTTCCCAGCATCAGGGTCTTTTCAAAGGAGTCAGCTCTTCCCATCAGGTGGCCAAAGTATTAGAGTTTCAGCTTCAACATCAGTCCTTCTAAAGAACACCCAGGAATGATCCCCTTTAGGATGGAGTGGTTGGATATCCTTGCAGTCCAAGGGACTCTCAAGTCTTCTCCAACACCACAGTTCAAAAGCATCAGTTCTTCGGCCCTCAGCTTTCTTCACCTTCCAACTCTCACATCCACACATGACCACAGGAAAAAGCATAGCCTTGACTAGATGGACCTTTGTTGGCAAAGTAGTGTCTCTGCTTTTTAATACTCTGTCTAGGTTGGTCATAACTTTCCTTCCAAGGAGTAAGCGTCTTTTAGTTTCATGGCTGCAGTCACCATCTGCAGTGATTTTGGAGCCCCCCAAAATAAAGTCAGCCACTGTTTCCACTGTTTCCCCATCTACTTGCCATGAAGTGATGGGACCAGATGCCATGATCTTAGTTTTCTGAATGTTGAGCTTTAAGCCAACTTTTTCACTCTCCTCTTTCACTTTCATCAACAGGCTCTTTAGTTCTTCACTTTCTGCCATAAGGGTGGTGTCATCTGCATATCTGAGGTTATTGATATTTCTCC
>SJYQ01006998.1:320440-407582 GCA_006410935.1 Redunca redunca
CCAATGGTATCATAATAAGTTAGAATATGATTAATTTAAAATGCAAAAATAGATTAAGTATGGCAGCCAAAATAAAAGAACTTTATGATCAATGACTTCATTTTCATGGAGTGAAAGATACTTTTTTTTTTAATGTAAGGAGCACTGTGTTATCAACGGGAAGACTTTTTACCCCAAAGTACATTTGACAATACCTGAGAACATCTTTGGTTGTCACACCTTGGGGAGGAAATGCTACTGGCATCTAGTGGGCAGAGGCCAGGGGTGCTACAAAATGTTGCCACACAAGGACACCCGTCACCCAAGGATGAGCTGCGGTGTGCATTCTCATCATGTCTGACTCTTTGCCCACATGGACTGTAGCCCACCAGGTTCCTCTGTCTATGGAACTTTCCTGGCAAGAATATTTGAGTGCACTGCCATTTCCTACTCCAGGGGATCATCCCACACCTCTTGCATCTCCTGCCCTGGCAGGTGTATTCTTTACCACCATGCCACCTGGGAAGCCCACACCAAGAATGACCAGGACCAAATGTCAGTGTCAGTCCAGGACCAGGATTGAGAAACTGGCTATAGAAACTAACCCAGCTCTCACAATGGGCCCAGAAACTGGAGTCAGAGTTGCATTTATTTGTGTGTGTCTGTGTGTATAGCATGGCTTGATGTGAGGGTATGGGAAAAGTTTGCAGAATGTGGACAAGCTTTTTATATACAGTAGCAAGATTTGAGGTTAGAAACAGTGCTGGGAGCAGCTGGGAAAGTAAACTAAGATCTGAGCTCAGAACTACCTCTGTGTCCTTGGAGAGCTGGAAGATTCTTACCAGGTGAGTTCCCCCAAAGAACTCTTCTAGCTTTCTAAAGGAAGAAACTGTGAGTGGCTTCAGACCTTTGGATGAAGTCAGAGAGACAGACCTTTTGGACTGTTGAGTGAATTCTGTTGTCATCACCTCAGAACACCAGAGGGTGCTCAGAGAGGACAAGATGGCCAAGGTGCTCAGAGAGGACAAGGTGGCCGGGCAGACCACCAAGTGCTCTGGTGTTTGTCTTTAGATGGCGCATCCCAGGGCTGGGGGAGAAGCTACAGATTCCGCCCTTACTTTCATCTCAGCTGCTTCCCTTACCAACATCAGGTCCTCCCATACTTCTGCCCAATTGGGTTCATCAAACCTTCCTGAATGAATGAATGTAGTTGCTCAGTTGTGTCTGACTCTTTGGGACCCCCTGGATTGTACCCTGCCGGGCACCTCTGTGCATGGAATTCTCCAGGCAAGAATACTGGAGTGGATTGCCATTCCTTTCTCCAGGGGATCTTCTCGACCCAGGAATCGAACCTGGGTCTCCTGCATTGCAGGCAGATTCTTTACCGATTGAACCACCAGGACATCAAAGCTAAACAAGGCTTTGCCACAGAGAAATCTCCTGGCTGAGGGGCTGAATCTCAGTCACCTTCATGTTCTCAGCACTTCGGTGCTAGAAAAAGAGACTAATTTAAAAAGAAGCCTTGTGGAGTGATGCTACAATGATTGATCTCTCAAGGCAAGGCTTAGGTTATTTCCTTTGGCAGTGAGATGATGGTACAATAATGGAAAGATAGTTGGCTGCAATTCATGTTCTAAGAAGGCTCAGTTTTTCCCTAACTGCTTATTTCTATGGGACTCTCAGGACTCAGAGGTTCATCTGTAGACTTGAATGGATGTGTGTATTAATCCCCCAGAGTTGCTGTAACAAAGCACCACACACTGGATAGCTTAAACAGCAGAAACATATTCTCTCACAGTTCTGGAGGCTGGAAGTCCAAGATCAAGGTGCTGGCAGGGCTGGTTCCTTCCGAGCCTGTGAGGTACACGCTGTCCCCAGCCTCTCCTCCAGCTTCAGGTGGTTTGCTAGTTGCCTTTGGTGTCCCGTGGCTTGTAGGAGCATCACCTTTGTCTCTGCCTTCATCTTCAGATGATATCTCTCTGTGTGCCTGTTTATCCAGCACCCAAATTTCCCCTTTTTATAAGGACATCAGTCACGCTGAATCTCATCTTAACTTGATCATCTGCAGAGACCCTATTTCCAAGTAAGATCACATTCCCGGGTGCTGGGGGTTAGACTTCGGCATTTTTTGGAGGTATGTAATTCAATCCATAACAGATGGCTTCTAAAGACTCTCCCGGTTTCCTGCCATTATGGCTATGGAGTCCCGAGCCTAGGACTGATTCCACGCATTACTATCTGTGTGTCCAGAGAATGCTTCCCAGGAGGAAGGTGTAGTGGTTTCAGGCAGGGAAACCCAATCCCAGCTCAGCGGCCACTGGAATCTTCAAGTTGATTGGCGACGATCCTTCCCAAGGGGTTGTTATCACTGTTTATTGCCACCCTCAGTGTTTCAGAATCACTTTGGTACCAGTTGGAATGAATGGAAAACGTGTTAAACTTAAAAAGCAAAGCGCACAATGCTATCATATTGCACAAGCAAGCGTGCAGCAGGCCAGGGGGCAACTACTGTTTCAAGATGATTGAGGAATTTGATCCAAGGATTGGCTGCACAACCGCCTGCTTTGAAAGGCACCTCACAGATGGGTTTCATCACTGAGAAATGCATTTGTTCTTTGTTGGTGTGTGAAAAATAATGTGATTCAAAGCTTAGGGTTGGATGTCTTTCTGAAAGTGATTGCCTTCTACCGTGCACACATACTAGTACGTTTTTGCAGGAATGACATGCAGGTGGAAAGGTGGGGATCTTACTGCAGTCTTTAGGAAGGAGTGCACATCCATCAAAAAAATAAAAAATAAACATTAAAGCATTTGTAAGCAGACACCGCAAAAGGATAACAATAGCCAAATAGAGCATCTTGGAAGCCTTGCTTTGTGTTTAGAAAACTAGCCACAGGGAATCAAAGGTGTGGCATACTCTTGATGCTGAGAGCATCACAGAGGCTGGAAATACAGGCTTGATGAATTTTCAGATTCTGAGACATTCGGTATAGAGCAAACTTTTTTTAAAAAGTTAATTAATTCATTTAGTGAGTTATTTATTGGGGGGGCCCTTCTGTGTCTTCGTCGCCACACGGGCTTGTCTCTAGCTGCAGGGACCGAGGGCTACTCTCCAGCTGTGATGTGCGGGCTCCTCACTACAGTGGCTTCTCTTGTTGTGAAGCACAGGCTATAGGGCGCACAAGCTTTAGTAGTTACAGCACATGGGCTCAGCAGTTGTAGCTGCCGGCTCTAGAGCACAGGCTCAGTACTTGTGGCGCATGGGCTTAGTTGCTCCATGGCATGTGGGATCTTCCCTGGGCAGGGATTAAACCCGTGTCTCCTGCCTTGGCAGGTGGGCTCTTTACCACTGAGCCACCAGGGAAGCCCAGAGAAAGCTTTTATTGTAATTAGTTATTCCACACTCACCATTTTCCAAAGCCTGTAGTACATGACCCGCTTCACACAATATTTCAGTGTCTCCATCAGCCAGTTGGACCATAAAGAAAACTGAGCGCTGAAGAATTGATGCTTTTGAACTGTGGTGTTGGAGAAGACTCTTGAGAGTCCCTTGGACTGCAAGGAGATCCAACCAGTCCATCCTAAAGGAAATCAGTCCTAAAAATTCATTGGAAGGACTGATGCTGAAGCTAAAACTTCAATGCTTTGGTCATCTGATGCGAAGAACTGACTCCTCAGAAAAGACCCTGATGCTTGGAAAAATTGAAGATAGGAGGAGAAGGGGACAACAGAGGATGAGATGGTTGGATGGCATCATCGACTCAGACATGAGTTTGAGCAATCTCTGGGAATTGGTGATGGACAGGGAAGCCTGGTGTCCTGCAGTCCATGGGGTTACAAAGAGTTGGACATGACCAAGCGACTGAACTGAACTGAACTGAACAGATCATCCAGTGAAAACAAATGATTTACTTTAGAAAGGAAGAAGTAAACTTGTCCAAGAATCACACGATTAGGACTTCCTACTGATACCTGGAAAGTGGGACATTTTCCAAAGCCCAGTGACTCTTAATCTCATCCTGTTGGGCTGGTTTTGGATCCCAAGATATCACACGGGTTTTCAATGTTCCCAGGATTACTGACTTTTTCATAGAACTAAAAGGAAACTTGTGTGATATTTTCTCTCTTGAAAGACCTACATACAAGAAGGTTCTGTGGGTCTTTCTGGGATGGGGAACACATGGGTTCCGGTTTTCGAACACCTTCCTTTGATCTAAACAAGTTCCTCAAATCACAGTTTGTGACTAAATGTCTTCACAGGGGGCCTCGCCTGAATCCCTGTCAGCTCCAAGACATAGGACCCACTGGGTTACTGACTCACAGCGGATGTGAGAGCTGAAAGGGTGCTGGTGATTCAGTTACCCGGAGCAGAAGTCCTCCAAAGCCAGCGAGCAGGGGAATGACTGGCAGGGCTATGAAGCAGACTGCTGGGCCTCGCTCTGGACTTTCCATTTCCACAGGACTTGGGCGGGTCCGAGATTTTGCTTCTATAACACGTCCCTAGGTGATGCTGCTCTGATGCCTGGGGACCACACTTGGTCCCCGGCGACAAAGAGCCCAGGTCTAATGCTGGTCTAATGCCTCCTAAGGCTCTCGCACCAAAGGTCTCACCAGAGTCACCAAGCCCACTCTAAGACTGCCGGCCCAGGTTTCCCATTTCTGCCTGGGAGCCAGGCTAGTGCGAGGGATGCTGGAAAATGACGCAGTGACAGGCTACCTTACCTGGATGACTTAAAAACAGGCACACTCACCTGTGGTTAATTGCCATCTGGCTCAACACCTGATTCAGTCAGCTCAGTTCAGTCGCTCAGTCGTGTCCGATTCTGTTACCCCATGGACTGCAGCACACCAGGCTTCCCTGTCCTTCATATCCCCCAGAGTTTACTCAAACTCATGTCCATTGAGTCAATATGCCATCCAACCATCTCATCCTCTGTCATCCCCTTCTTCTCCTGCCTTCAATCTTTCCTAGCATCAGGGTCTTTCCCAGTGAGTCAGTTCTTCGCATCAGGCGGCCAAAGTGTTGGCGTTTCAGCTTCACCATTAGTTCTTCCAATGAATATTTAGGACTGATTTCCTTTAGGATGGACTGGTTGGATCTCCTTGCAGTCCAAGGGACTCTCAAGAGTCTTCTCCAGCACCACAGTTCAAAAGCATCAATTCTTTGCTGCTCAACTTTCTTTATAGTCTAACTCTCATATCCATACATGACCACTGGAAAAACCATAGCTTTGACTAGACTTTTGTTGGCAAAGGAATGTCTCTGCTTTTTAATATGCTATCTAGGTTGATGATAGCTTTTCTTCCAAGGAGCAAGTGTCTTTTAATTTCATGGCTGAAGTCACCATCTGCAGTGATATTTGGAGGCCCCCCAAAATAAACTTTGTCACTCCTTCCACTGTTTCCCCATCTATTTGCCATGAAATGATGGGACCATATGCCATGATCTTAGTTTTCAGCATCTGATTAAGACAGTGTAGTAGAGACAGACCCTCCAGGGGGAGCCATGACTATCAGAGGTCATCAGAGGGTAGGATATAAGGTGCGATGTCTGTGGCTGAGTCAGGTCACCTGCTACAGGGAGAGGAGTCCTCTAACTTCTCCTTGAAAACGGGGTTTCAAATACTGTTTTGGAGCAGCAGATTACTTAAAGACGTGCAAAATGTGAAGACAGAGCTTCTCTGGCTGAAGTGGGAAGAGGGTGAGTGAGGACCCTGGAGGCAGGAGAAGGTTACAAGAAAGGCACCCCCCCCCACTCCCAACAACTTGGCATTGCCCTTCTCTCAATTCGCCAGTGCTGAGCCTTGCAGTACCCTTAGGGACCACCTGAATTCCTCAGAACACAGTTTGGAAACCACTTAGTGGTTCTTTCCCTTCTCCTTCATCCATGGATCTTCCAAAGACTTCCCAAGCTCCTCGCTTGGAGGCATATTCAAGGTGCTATGAGACACGAAAATGCCCACATCATCCTTTTCCATCTTCAGTAGAGCAGAGTCTGTCTATCTAGAAAAGGCTGGATCAGAGCTTTGTTGGAGAATCGCTGAACAATGCAATGAAATGAGTATGTCTCGGGGGGCAACAGCAGGAAGTAGTTGTTCTGTGTGGGTTTGAGAAATAGCAGCTCTCAGAGATGAGAGTAACTCAGATGCTGAAAATGAAGATCATGGCATATGGTCCCATCACTTCATGGCAAATAGATGGGGAAACAGTGGAAACAGTGAGAGACTTTATGAGTTAACCAGAGAGGAGTAACTCTGGGCCCTGGGAGCAACCTACATGAGTGTGTACATGTGCACACACAGGGGAGGGACGACCTTTCAGACCACCGGACTTCTGCACATAGCAGACCCTCAGGAATAAGGCTGGGACTGCTCCCTTGGCTTGCTCATAAGACCACCCCCTCTGCTACATTATAAGGAGGCGAGAGAGCCTCACAGTTGAGAGTGGAGACTCCAGGCTGCACTAACCAAGTTCAAACCCCAGCTCCACTCTTTCTCCCTGGGTGAACTTGGGCAAGTTACTCAGCATCTCTGACCTCATCTGTTCATCTATAAAAATGAGACTGACAATGTTGACAGTGCTGGCTTCATAGGTTTATTGAGAAGATTCGATGAATTAATATGTTTCAGGTACTTTGAGAAGACCTTAGTGTTGACAAGGACTATTATAAATATTTGACATTTTATTTTATTACAAAAGGTTTTTTTATACTTATACATTAAACTCTCAATAAATATGTTATTTTTATTTTTAGGGGGCAGGGCAGATAAAGCATTGGAAGCTGGCTTCTTAGAGGTCTAAATGTAACTTTTCTCAAAATCTTAAAAATCTGTTCTCAAAATCTCAAAATCTTTTCTTAAAAATCTTTTGTAATGGCAGGTGGCACCTTCAAGGCCAGATGTGAGCACTGCTGGATAGTATAAGAGCAGGTTAGCTCTGTAGAGAAGCAGACAGGGGTAGGGCCCAAGACTGATCTAGTTTTCTGCTCTCTCCACCTCTTTCTTGTAATTCAAGAATTGGTGCTTGAGGTGGGGACCTCCGGAAAGGTGATGCTGGGGGAGTGGCAGCAGGCAGCCCTGCCTGGCTGGGTGCTGGGAGTCCCCGCTCGGTCCCCAACCTCAGGACCGACCTGGCCATCATGGGCTCTGTGGAGGATGTGGAGAGCATGGGTTGGGCCGTAGCTCGGCCCTGAGCATTCAGGTGACACGGGGGTGGCAATGCTTGTAAATTCAAGCAATCAGAGGAGAGAGTTCTGGAAGTTTCTAGCCCAAGCTAGAAGCCACTGTGGCTTCTGGCTGCTAGACATCCAGACCCAGGTGGTGGGGTGATTTGGGGATGGCAGCCTGCCTGTCCTATGGAGTGTCATATGCATGAATGGGTGGTGGGGGTGGGGGACTCAGGGCTGGACCAGCGTCCTGGTGGACCTGATGTGAAATTTTTGTCCAATAACAAAGCTTTTGAATGGTTTGCTGGGATTATTTCTGTATTGAAAGTTTCTAATTATACTTTTTTAAAAACTGAAAATAAAGTTTAAAAAAACAAAGTTGTTTTTCAGTCACTCAATCGTGTCCAGTTCTTTGCAACCCCATGGACTGCAGCACGCCAGGCTTTCCTGTCCTTCGCTATCTCCAGGAGTTTGCTCAAATTCATGTCCATTGAGTCGATGATGCCATCCAGCCATCTCACCCTCTTTTGCCCCCTTCTTCTCCTGCCCTCAATCTTTCCCAGCATCAGGGTCTTTTCCAATGAGTCAGAAAAGAAGTAGTGCTAAAACTGAGGGTCAAGTGGGAGATGAGGAGGCTGCCTTCAGAGTCTCTGGTCGCTAGGACAGCTAGGGTCAGGGCTGCCTAACGTGCATGCGATGGGCTTGGGGCTGTGCTCAGGGCTTCACCCGCATCTGCCCCAAGCTAGCCTTCCCAGGAGACCAGAAGCAAAGGCTCATGGGCCAGCAGTCTAGCAAGGATAAGCTCCCACAGGAAATGGGTAAGGGGGTGAGAAAGCAGGACAAGGCAGGAGAGGAAACCAAGCGAGAATATGATCTCACGCAAGACTGTTCAGAGGCTGCTTCCACCCGATCCTACAGGGGTCTGCAGGGTGTCAGTTACACCTCAGAGTTGTCCCCAGTAGAGGCAGGGAGGCTGGGCCTTGCTTAATCACACATCGTCAGTGAGAGGATAAAAGCCACCTTGAAGTCTAAGTGTCAATCATTCAGTTGTGTCCAACTCTTTTGAGACCCTATGGACTGCAGCCCACCAGCCTCCTCCATCCATGGAATTTTCCAGGCAAGAATACTGGAGTGGGTTAGCCATTCCCTTCTCTAGAGGATCTTCCCGACCCAGGGATCGAACCCAGGTGTTCTGCACTGCAGGCAGATTCTTTACTATCTGAGCCATCAGGGAAGCCCAAGAGCCACCTTGGGGGAATAGCAACTCCCAGACACTTCAGCACTACAGTTTTGAGCAAAGTGGGCCTCCAGTAGCCACAGGAGGCCACAGGCACTGGCTGTGGGAAGCAACACAATCTTTAGGGGGAAGAGTGGGAAAACGAGAAAAAAACGATCCAAGGAGATCCCAGAGGGGAAGGGCTCAAACAGCCTAGTCCTTCTGCAGTGGTGGGACTTTGCCCCAAAAGATAAGACCCAGACATCGTGATCTCAGCCTCCACCAACCCTCTGTCAGCAAGTGCCAGCTGAGGCCAAGTGGTACCTGGCTGTCCCTTGAGTTAGATTTGACACCTGCTTCTCCATTTACTCCCCATGTGAGCCTGGTCATCTCGCTGACCTCGTTTTCCATGTCTGTCAAACTGAGATCACAACAGAGAGCATGACAGCTCTCACTATGCGGATGTGATGTAGGCACACCAGGATAGGCACAGTGAGAGAGGGGCTGGCCAGGGCACAGACAGGGGCTGGCAGAATGAACAGGACACTAGTGCAGGGGAGTCAATCCAGGCAGGAAGGCTGAGGCACCACATGCAGAAGGGGGAAAGGCCTTTGGACCCATAGCTGGGAGATGAGGCAGTTAGCATCAAGAGTCCTGGGAGAAAAACCCCAGATGGTGGCTCCAGGCTCTTTGCTCTTGGGCCCATTTCATTTTGGTTGTTGGGTCAACCCCACTTCCCTTTAAAAAAAAAATCTTTATGCTTTTTCCCAAAAGTATTCTATTAATTTATTTTGTAAATGTTTTGATCATTAGATTAAAAGGAAATAACATAACACTGAAAATATTTTTTCATACAGTTCATGGGGTTCTCAAGGCAAGAATACTGAAGTGGCTTGCCATTCCCTTCTCCAGTGGACCACATTATGTCAGACCTCTCCACCATGACCCGCCCGTCTTGGGTTGCCCGATGGGCATGGCTTGGTTTCACTGAGTTAGACAAGGCCATGGTCCTAGTGTGATTAGATTGACTAGTTTTCTGTGAGTATGGTTTCAGTGTGTCTGCCCTCTGATGCCCTCTTGCAACACCTACCATCTTACTTGGGTTTTTCTTACCTTGGGCGTGGGGTATCTCTTCACGGCTGCTCCAGCAAAGCACAGCCACTGTTCCTTACCTTGGACGACGGGTATCTCCTTACCGCCACCGTTCCTGACCTTCAACGTGGGATAGCTCCTCCAGGCCCTCCTGTGCCTGTGCAGCCACCGCTCCTTGGGTTGCTCCTCCTGGCCGCGGGCCCTGGCCTCCAGCTCGGGGTGGCTCCTCAGGGTCACCACCCCTGGCCTCGGGTGTGAGGTGGCTTCTCCCGGCCGCCCCTGGCCTCCAACGCGGGGTAGCTCCCCTCGGCTGCTGCCCCTGACCTCGGACGCAGGGTGTCTCCTCCCGGCTGCCACCCCTGACCTCGGACACAGGGTAGCTCCTCTCCGCCATTCCTGCGCCGTCGCGGCCTGGCACTCTAGGCCACTGCCCCTGACCTCGGACGTGGGGTAGCTCCTCTCGGGCATGCTCAGTGCACCGCCGGCTCACAGCTGCTGAAAAGGCAAAATGATAGGATACCAAAAGAGGAACTCCCCAGGTCATTAGGTGCCCAATATGCTACTGGAGGTCAGTGGAGAAATAACTCCAGGAAGAGTGAAGGGATGGAGCCAAAGCAAAAACAATACCCAGCTATGGATGTGACTCATGACAGAAGCAAGATCCGATGCTGTAAAGAGCAATATTGCATAGGAACCTGGAATGTCAGGTCCACGAATTAAGGCAAATTGGAAATGGTCAAACAAGAGATGGCAAGGGTGAACGTCCACATTCTAGGAATCAGTGAACTAAAATGGACTGGAATGGGTGAATTTAACTCAGATGACCATTACATCTACTACTGCAGGCAGGAATCCCTCAGAAGAAATGGAGTAGCCATCATGGTCAACAAAAGAGTCTGAAATGCAGTACTTGGATGCAATCTCAAAAATGACAGAATGATCTCTGTTCATCTCCAAGGCAAACCATTCAATATCACAGTTATCCAAGTCTATGCCCCAACCAGTAACGCTGAAGAAGCTGAAGTTGAACAGTTTTATGAAGACCTACAAGACCTTTTAGAACTAACACCCAAAAAAGATGTCCTTTTCATTCTAGGGGATTGGAATGCAAAAGTAGGAAGTCAAGAAACACCTGGAGTAACAGGCAAATTTGGCCTTGGAATGCGGAATGAAGCAGGGCAAAGACTAATAGAGTTTTGCCAAGAAAATGCACTGGTCATAGCAAACACCCTCTTCCAACAACACAAGAGAAGACTCTACACATGGACATCACCAGATGGTCAACACCGAAATCAGATTGATTATATTCTTTGCAGCCAAAGATGGAGAAGCTCTATACAGTCAACAAAAACAAGACCAGGAGCTGACTGTGGCTCAGATCATGAACTCCTTATTACCAAATTCAGACTTAAATTGAAGAAAGTAGGGAAAACCGCTAGACCATTCAGGTATGACCTAAATCAAATCCCTTATGATTATACAGTGGAAGTGAGAAATAGATTTAAGGGCCTAGATCTGATAGATAGAGTGCCTGATGAACTATGGAATGAGGTTCGTGACATTGTACAGGAGACAGGGATCAAGACCATCCCCATGGAAAAGAAATGCAAAAAAGCAAAATGGCTGTCTGGGGAGGCCTTACAAATAGCTGTGAAAAGAAGAGAGGCGAAAAGCAAAGGAGAAAAGGAAAGATATAAGCATCTGAATGCAGAGTTCCAAAGAATAGCAAGAAGAGATAAGAAAGCCTTCTTCAGCGATCAATGCAAAGAAATAGAGGAAAACAACAGAATGGGAAAGACTAGAGATCTCTTCAAGAAAATTAGAGATACCAAGGGAACATTTCATGCAAAGATGGGCTCGATAAAGGACAGAAATGGTATGGACCTAACAGAAGCAGAAGATATTAAGAAGAGGTGGCAAGAATACACAGAAGAACTGTACAAAAAAGATCTTCACAACCCAGATAATCATGATGATGTGATCACTAATCTAGAGCCAGACATCTTGGAATGTGAAGTCAAGTGGGCCTTAGAAAGCATCACTACGAACAAAGCTAGTGGAGGTGATGGAATTCCAGTTGAGCTATTTCAAATCCTGAAAGATGATGCTGTGAAAGTGCTGCACTCAATATGCCAGCAAATTTGGAAAACTCAGCAGTGGCCACAGGACTGGAAAAGGTCAGTTTTCATTCCAATCCCAAAGAAAGGCAATGCCAAAGAATGCTCAAACTACCGCACAATTGCACTCATCTCACATGCTAGTAAAGTAATGCTCAAAATTCTCCAAGCCAGGCTTCAGCAATACGTGAACCGTGAACTTCCTGATGTTCAAGCTGGTTTTAGAAAAGGCAGAGGAACCAGAGATCAAATTGCCAACATCCGCTGGATCATGGAAAAAGCAAGAGAGTTCCAGAAAAACATCTATTTCTGCTTTATTGACTATGCCAAAGCCTTTGACTGTGTGGATCACAATAAACTGTGGAAAATTCTGAAAGAGATGGGAATACCAGACCACCTGACCTGCCTCTTGAGAAATCTGTATGCAGGTCAGGAAGCAACAGTTAGAACTGGACATGGAACAACAGAC
Organism: Redunca redunca; assembly: GCA_006410935.1. NCBI lineage: Eukaryota > Metazoa > Chordata > Mammalia > Artiodactyla > Bovidae > Redunca > Redunca redunca. The sequence goes on from SJYQ01006998.1 coordinate 332,479, forward strand.
TGGTTCCAAATAGGAAAAGGAGTACGTCAAGGCTGTATATTGTCAGCATGCTTATTTAACTTATATGCAGAGTACATCATGAGAAATGCTGGACTGGAAGAAACAGAAGCTGGAATCCAGATTGCCAGGAGAAATATCAATAACCTCAGATATGCAGATGACACCACTCTTATGGCAGAAAGTGAAGAGGAGCTAAAAAGCCTGTTGATGAAAGTGAAAGAGGAGAGTGAAAAAGTTGGCTTAAAGCTCAACATTCAGAAANCATTCAGAAAACAAAGATCATGGCATCTGGTCCCATCACTTCATGGCAAATAGATGGGGAAACAGTGGAAACAGTGGCTGACTTTATTTTGGGGGGCTCCAAAATCACTGCAGATGGTGACTGCAGCCATGAAATTAAAAGACGTTTACTCCTTGGAAGGAAAGACCAACCTAGACAGCATATTAAAAAGCAGAGACATTATTTTGCCAACAAAGATCCGTCTAGTCAAGGCTATGACTTTTTCAGTAGGCATGTATGGATATGAGAGTTGAACTATAAAGAAAGCTGAGTGCCAAAGAATTGATGGCTTTTGAACTGTAGTGTTGGGGAAGACTCTTGACAGTCCCTTGGACTGCAAGGAGATCCAACCAGTCCATCCTAAAGGAAATCAGTTCTGAATATTCATTGGAAGGACTGCAGCTGAAGCCGAAACTCCAATGCTTTGGCCACCTGATGTCAAGAACTGACTCATTTGAAAAGACCCTGATGCTGGGAAAGATTGAGGGTGGGAGGAGAAGGGCACAACAGAGGATGAGATGGTAGGATGGCATCATCGACTCGATGGATGTGAGTTTGGGTAAACTCTGGGAATTGGTGATGGACAGGGAGGCCTGGTGTGCTGCAGTCCGTGGGGTCACAAAGAGTCAGACACGACTGAGAGACTGAACTGAACTGAAGAGTTCTTTATGCCTTCTGGATACTTCCCTTATTAGATAAATGATTTACAAATATCCTATCCCAGTCTGGGGCCTGTCTCTCACTTTCTTGACAGCAATATCTGTAGCACAAAACTTTTAAATTTTGATGCAGTCCAATGTGTCTATTTTTTCCTCCTGTTATTTGTGCTTTTGGTGTCATGTCTAAGAAGTTGTTGTCTAATCCGAGGCCACAAGGATTTACCCCTATATTTTCTTCTAAGAGTTCTCTATTTAATCTCATATTTAGGTTTATAAATCCATTTTGAATTGAATGTTATGTATGGTGTGAGGCGGGGTCCAGCTTCATTCTTTTGCATGTAGAAGTCCATTGTTGTTGCATGTGGGTGTGCTCATTGATTCAGTGGTTTATACATGTTCTTTTCACCAGTAAAAGCCTTGTTTTTATTGTGGTAGAAAACATGACATTGGAAGCAACACTCTTGAATGTATGTCCTTTCCATTTCACAAAAGAAAATTAGTGAAGTTGAAAATATTCACCCTTTGGCATTTACCTTTGGAGACCTCTACCCTTTATTATTTATTACTTATTTTTGTCCAAAGGTGTCTGAAGCATCTCCCTTCTTAGTATCTCTTAGGGCTGGTGTAACCAGATAAAGAAGTAGCAAAAAGCAAAAAAATAGCAGAAAATAAAAAAACAATTGAGAATCAATTTGCTTTATCTATACAACTACCCACCTGAAAGACCAGTGTTCCTGGGTGATTTGGCTTCTTGTAGGGACAACTCTGGGCTTCCCAGGTGGCTCAGTGGTAAAGAATTCACCTGCCAAATATCAATCTCTGGGATGGGAAGAAAGGAAATGGCAACCCACTGCTGTATTCTTGCCTGGGAAATCACGTGGGCAGAGGAACCTGGTGGGCTACAGTCCATGGGGTCACAAAGAGTCCGATACTGAAACAACCACAAAACAAGGGGCAGCTTTTGCTCACAAGAGCTTTCGGACACAGACGACTTGTCACCTGGGGCTGGATTCCCTTGGAACCCATTTAAATTTTCATTTTGCCTTTCCAGTTGAGTCCAGAGATTCCGATTGAAATGCACGTTATCAAACTTTGATCTGGACTTGGCAGAACAGAGAATTCCCTGCGTGCCTGCATTTGTTAGAAATAAGTTCATCTGTGTGAAACCAAGGCCTCCAAAGTAAAGTGGCTGGAAAAAGACCTGAGGTTGCCTCTCTCTCATGTGTACAGAGGTGGTGGGATGTCTCTGTTTTCTTGGTCCTGGGGGGTTGCTTTGCCTCCTTGTCACAGATTCAATAGAGTGTGAGGTATCCAACCATTTCATCTGCATTCCAGTCAGCAGGAAATAAAGGAGAGCAAAGAAGGGAATTTCCCTTCCTTTAAGGACTCTTTCTGGCAGTTGTACACCATTTCTACCTTCAGCCTTTAGCTAGAATTTAGTCACAAGATCACACTTGGCTGTGAGCAATTCTGTTAAATATGGTGGTGTTTTTCCAGGCTGATATGTACCCAGCTATGAATTGCCATCTCCATTGCAAAGGGAGGGCTTCCCTGGTGGCTCAGACAGTAAAGTGTCTGCCTGCTATGTGGGAGACCAGGTTCGATCCCTGGGTCGGGACGATCCCCTAGAGAAGGAAATGGCAACCCACTCTAGTACTCTTGCCTAGAAAATTCCATGCGTGGAGGAGCCTGGTAGGCTACAGTTCATGGGGTGGCAGAGTCGGACACGACTGAATGACTTCACTTTTTTTTCACTCGCAAAGGGACCAGAATAGAAGGGACATTGCATGGTGTCTAGACTTCTCTATCAGAACCCAAAGGCAATCTTTCTCAAGACTCAAGGAATCTGCTCCCAATTGCAATTCTGCAAATGATCTATCCGCCCCGTTGGGGAGCTGGCTGGGGCAGTGTGTGCTGCTGCTGTCTTGCTTGATTTAACCCTCCTTCATTCCTGCATTTTCATTTCATACATTCGGATTTAGTATGGAGTGGAAGACTAGAGTTCTAGACACTGAAGGAAAGGAAACCTTCCTTTTTCAAGCAGCGATTTTGCTGCTTGAAATAGGGTTGTACTCTCCACTTTCAAACGAAAATGCTGACATTGTTTTCCAGAACAATTGCACCGTCCAGACCAAGGGACCCACAAAAGTGTCAATTCACTGCAGGTTAGCTTTTTCTTTTTTTTAATATATGAAACTAATCATAACAAGTGGTTGCTGTTAAAACAGCAGGCTCCCTAAGGCTGCCCTTCCAATGATACATACCCTGACCTGGACAGACCACCTTCTTTCCAAGAGAGGAAAAGTTTTGTTCCTAGATCAGATGAAACTCTGGCTTTACCCCTGGTGACCAGTAGGATTAATCAGACACCAGTAAAACAGCCGACAGACACACTAAGCCAACAGACAATAATGAGCACACACACCAGGCAACATCCGTCCAAGAGGCTCACTTGGTCCCTGTCTTTGCCCTAAGATGTAATACCTGTTTTATGGCTTGGCCCTCCGTACTCCATTAAGGGAGCACTTGTAAGCTAAGACACTGCCCGTTTTTAGGATCAATATGGTACTCACAGGAGCCGGTTAGGAAACACAATGCCAGGGATAGAATTTGCAGTGGGGGCTTGTGTGGGATTAGGCTGTTTCCTCAAGATTTATGTCCCAGTGCACAGCCGGCGCTGAGACCTGCATGGCCCGCCCTGTGGCTCCAGATGAGGCGAATGGCGGTCTCTTTGGGTTTTGGTTTTTTCAAAGTAAAATCTTCCCAGTGTGCAAAAATGAACCACTATCACTGAACCACATGCAGATGCAGAGAAAAGTGAAAGTCAGCAAAAGGAAAACAAACTTCTGACATTTTACTTAGGAGGTTCTTGTAAGAGTCTCGGAGAAGCCGTCAGGCTTGGGATGTCTGCAGCAGTGTAAGGGTCAGAACTTAACCTTCCAAAGCCAATTTCTTCATCTTCCTGCCTTCTTCACTCAGCAACTGTTTGGGTTCTGTTTTCTCTTTTCTTCTTTCACTCTGTTCTCTAGGGCAAAGCAGAAAGCAAATGAAACCTCATTTGTGCTGAGAACTTACATCAAATTGGTTTTATTTCCAAATGATTCCCATCCAATTTTATTTTAAAACATGTTTGAAAAGAAACTTAGATTTTATTTCTGGTCCAAAATATGGCTATCTCAGATATTGTTAATGGAAACCTTGGGGGTATCACAGAAGGATGAGCTTGAAGCTTAAAAATATGGTGACTTTAACAGACAGGGAAAGACAAGGAACATACAGTATTGCTTATACTTGAAATTAAAAAAAAAAAAAGCCACAGAAAGAAACTTAATTATCCTTAGAAAATAAATGAACAAGCTTAGTTACAAAGCAGAAATCAAGTCACAGATGTAGAAAACAAACTTATGGTAACCAAGGGAGAAGGAGGGAGGGATAAACTGGGAGACTGGGATTGACATATACACGCTGCTGCTAGGTATAAAATAGATAGCTAATAAGGACCTACTATATAGCACAGGGAACTCTGCTCAGTACTCTGTAATGGCCTATATGGGAAAAGAGTCTAAAAAGAGTGGATATATGTATACATACAACTGATTCGCTTTGCTGTACAGCAGAAACTAACACAACATTGTAGATCACCTATACTCCAATTAAAAAAAAAAAGATGAAATCATTTAGCTCAGGAAACACACACAAAATAAAGTGACTTAGAAGGGAGGGCAAAATATCACTCAGTGACTGTTTTTGAAAGTGTTATACTGAGGACAGGAGAGAGAGTAGAAAACAGTGGTATCTGAGACATAAAGATGAGAGGTGGGGAAATGTGGTTCTATGGGGGAAACAATTTAGTGAATTTAAATCAGCTGCTAAACAAATTCCTTCTGGGGAAATAAAATCCATTTTTCTGATGTGTGCTTCAGAGGAAATGATTCAAAGCAAGACAAACTCTATTTCCAAATGCCTTCTGGAATAGGTTCTCCCCCAAGGAAACAACACCAGTGCTATTAATCTTGACTTAGTGAATGAAAGTATTATACGGACTTCAATCCAGACCTTCAAGCCTTAAAGAGCTCTGAAGAGCCTGGATAAAGCAACCCTGTTTTTCACTTTGGCAATTCCACAGAGGTAACTCACTCTAATTTCCCTTTCATCTCTATGGGAGGGACTCGAGACTTGAAAAGCAAACAGGTTTCCTTTTCTAATTCCTGGAGAGAAGTCTTCTGTTGCTTTCTTAGGCTGCAAGGCTGAAGGTGGGTGACCCATCTTCATCTGTTACCCTGGAAGATGTAGAGAAGCAGAAGTAAGTCCGGAATAATAGGCGACCGGTAGATTCCTCCCATGTTCGAGAAAAGTTATTGCCCTTCCGAATGCCAGTTTGTTTTTTGATTTTCCACGGTCCAGCCCTGTATTTAGCACAGAAAGCCACGACACTGATAATAACCCCTCAACATACATGAGGACAAAGCCAGAAGGCCTGGCTGTTTTGTTGTGTCAGGCAAATTATGATCTAAGTTTTCTGCCAACAGCAGTTTACCCGGATTGTTTATGGCAACCCCAGCATGTGTGTGGAGATTCTAAAATGCAATAGAATTTTCTGAGATTAAAAAAAGAGACTGCGTGCTTATTATGTAGAAGTAAACTGCTTCATACGGAAACACTTCCCATTGTGGGGAAAAAAAAAAAGAAAAAGTGTTGTGGAAAAGGATACCAGGTTATCTAAGCTGAAGGAAAGATCTGAAGCTTCCGTGGGTGTCTTTTTAGGGACCAGAAAGAAAGGATATAACAGGAATTGTATGAAAATGAACAACTAAACCAAGATGCAGGAACGAGGTTTTGGTCCTGTTAGTCCTGCTGGATCCATGCAAGGTCGTTACTTTGCAAACAAATGCCCAGGAGGAAAATACCTCCAGTAGGTCAAGTTTTACATAAAATTAGAAAACAGGACCCACATCAGCATTTTTCCCCCTAAGGCATTACTAAAAGACACCAACTAATCTAAAGATGGTACGAAAGTTGAATGATATTTTAAATTGATGCCACGTGTTTTGTTTTTCACTGTGTCCAAATCCTGGGCTAGGCAAAGAGAAATAGAACTTGGAGCTTCAAATAATTTTTTTTCTTTTTTTGCTTTGATGATAGTTGTTACATGCATGTGAAACTGGTAGGAAAGGGGAAAAAAATTTGGGAAAATCTGGCATTTTTAGTTATGGAAAGAAACTCTGAAACTGCTAACATTTCTATGACAGTAATATAAACCAGATAGCTAAATCACTAAATGCTGATCACATCGTGGGGAAACATGAAAATGAAGTCAATTTTAATGAAAAGTCATTTAAATTAAAAGATGCTACTTCTCATTTGTTAAATGTGGTTTGGCCCTGTGTATATTTTTTCACCCAAATAAAGGAATTTCTCAAATATCTGGCCTACAATCATGCAAGGAATACCAAAACATAGAGATTGTACAACAACACAAAAAATTGCTTTTCTCTAATTTCGTTAAACTCTAAAAGGCTTATTTCTTATGTGAATTAATCAAAGGGCCTACAGTACTCTCTGTCCACCCACCAAAAATATCTGTGAATTAAATTCTTTAAAAAGGAGGTCCTCAAAAGCTGAAGTGTTGCTACACTCCCCTCCTCCACATGAAATAGTCACATATGAGTTTCCAGAAGAGCCTGTGTGTGCATTTTTCAGCAAGCAGAGTCTTCTCTGGGTGGACTCGGAAAACAGCCCCTTCCCAGCGACTTTATGAGATGTGCCAGAGGCCAACACATGTGACCAAGAGGTCTCTGAAGTTGTAGCCTTTTGTATTTACACTTTTGAAATATCTCTATTGTGATGCAAATCTTGATTTTCAATCAAAATTGGCCGGAGCAAAAAAAAAAAAATCTTTCTCTGGAAACCATGGTAGGAAGTAAGAAAGCCTAAATCTCAATTTTCTCCCTCCTGGCTTCCTATTAAGCCAGAAAACAATGATACAAAACACAAGCATCTTTTGCAAATGCTGATGGAAAACTCTATTATGTCAACCAAGGCTTCTAACTGACTGGTGTTAGTCTCCAAAGATACCGAGTTTATGCATGTTAAATGACTAACGTCTTTTTCTCCCCCACCCCTTTTTCTAATTTAGGTGCGGATGTAAATAGCACCTAAGAACATTTTTTGCATTTGTTGACTGTTCAAAATCAAATCCATTTTAGAGAGTTGGCCTTTGCGGGCCTGGATCCTTTCTTTCAGTCTAAACATAAAAAAAATGGAAACAAAAGGCTAAGCGTCATCATTACCAAGAAGGCCTCCCCCTCTGTTTTTAAAGCTGAATGTTGAAATACCGAATCCTGTACTTCGCAGAAAGTCGGAAGACTTTTAGGACCGAGGGCCTGGTCTCCTCATGGAACCTGTTCATCCGCTCAGGTTAAAGTGGTTTGTGTCTGTGCGTGCGCACGCCTGTGCCTCTTACTGTACCCTTCGAGATGGCGTTCCGAGGAAGCATTTCTCCTGCCAAAATACACACACAGCCTGGGATTAAAAGGGCTGAAACCTACCAGCAAGTTCTTACCGCCCTCCCACAATCATTAGACCAAATCCACCATCATTCTAGATTCATTTTTCCCTTATTCATCTGTCCAACTAATTCCTGCCGCATTCACCAGGCTTATATCTTAATCTTTTCTGTTACATAGAGAATACATAATGAAAAGCTGCATTTTCTGGGTACATGCACACATTTGGAGCGGATGAACCATATGTGAAGTGACATACAATGCTGAATGCAGGCTGAATGGTGTCCAGCGCTAAAAACACTGCGAAGGCAGGAACAAAAAGCAGCGAACAAGAGCCAGAGCGGGGCCGGTCTCCACTAGAACACCAGGGGATTCGCCGCTAAAACATGGGTATAATTTCACTGTTTTCACTCACACAAGCTGTGGGAAAGGAGTCACCATCTGATGTTTGATTGTGTGGGATATGTTTTTGGCAGTGGCCTTGTATTCCGCATTGACAAAAAAGAAAAAAGAAAGAAAGGAAAAAAGGGGCGAAAGAGGGGGTGGGAAGTGTGGGTGGNAAGTGTGGGTGGGGTGGGGTGGGGTGGGGAGGAAAAGAAAAAAGAATAGAGCTACATTTGCTGTTTTTAATTTGCCGTCTGGGGGCCAGGCACAGCTGACGGAGCTCTGACCAGTGGTCACCTGCAAAGTAGGGCCGGGGCCTGGCTAGTGGCCCCACCGCCTGCACCCTCCCTGGGCCCCTTTATGCTGATATTAACCACCAGGGGACTTTTATCTGCCCACCCCTGTCGTCTGGTTAACTTATTCTTGAGCAGTGGGATTGACGTTTGCCTGATTTAATAAAGCCTTTTATCTGAGATAGTGACTGGGAAAACACGCCCAGGAAAGCAGGCTCCTGCCCACCGACCCCGACATGGTGGCGGAAGCGGAGAGGCCCAGGCTTCACAAGGAAGCACTTCCGGGAGTCCCAAAGGGCCCTGGGAAGTGCTTCCGGGTTGCCAGCTCAACCACCAGGTGGCTACAGGGATCTCTCAGGAGTATCTCAGCTTCAAGGTTTCTACTGTGGGGTTTGTGGCTGGAGACAGGCAGGGTCCCCTACCCCAAACAGAGAATTTAGGAAGAAAGGCATGACTTTGTCCTCTCCTCCGTCCTCTTCTCATCGAGGAAATGCCAGGTGGAGCAAATAAAGAAGGATGTCCGGTTGAATCTGGACTGCAGATAAAGAAAGGATGCTAAAAAGTGGTGTGAGGTTTGTCAGCAACCCACATTTAACTGGATGTCCTGTATTTTACCTGGCAACCCTATCCCTTCCCCTCTGGGGCCCGGGGCTGGCCACTCCCTCCTACTCCCCCACCCCCACCCCCTCACCTGTCAGGGAGGCAGCCTCCTCAGCCTGCATCCCAGAGTGTTAAGAGGATAATGAGAAAATAGATGGGTAGCTGCTTTCCAGAAAGATGGCTAATTAGCCTGGCTGGTGAACATGTGGTTCCCATGCCCCAGCTGTGCAAAAAGACTCTCCTCTAACTTCCAGCTTAAACTAGGAGACAACACTAGGGCTGCTGGACGGAGAGAGGTTGTCCTTACTTCCTGCTCTCCATGGCGTCTCCTCCAGTGGATTTGGGCATCATTTTATTGGGACCACGTTTTTAAACCGACTCCCCAGAGCCAGATCCCACGCTTAATGGGAGATTTGGGAATAAAGCCACTTCATCCCCAGTTGAGAATGCGCATCCTCTTCACCTGTCCTGCCCCCACCCCTGTCAAGTCCCCCACCTGCAGCAGCAATCATGGCTACAGCTCCTGTTCGCCCAGGTATTAGATTGCTATTTTGGTCACTGGTGTTTATTTGTTTCTTATCTATTTATTCGGCTGTGGTGTGCAGTACGTGCGACCTAGGACCAAACCCGTGTCCTCTGTCTTGGATGCTTGAAGTCTTAACCACTGGATCACCAGGGAAGTCGCTGGTGTCTGTTAATAGGCTGCTCCCAGGATTTGCCCCGAGATGAGCACTCTGCTCTGAGGTTCCCCTTTGCCGGACTGTGATGCATATCTGATTAAGGATATTGGGAAGGAGGAGTTCTCCTCTGCAAGTGGTGGGTGGGCAGGCCGGGGAAGGCAAATCTCTTGGCTGGTCACGGCCTGGGTCCACGTTGTACTTTGTCTGCTGGTGGGCAGGTGGAAACAGGTACAGGCTCCCTGTGGTAACCTGGTCCAAGCTCTGATACTCAGAAGTGCAGCTGGAAAGATTTCCAAAGGAGCGCCTCTCTTTTGAATCCTTCAGGGGCTGGAGGCAGGAATGGCTGCGTGTATTGGCCAAGACGAGAAGTGTGGTTTTCCCCATGTGGCGGAATCACTCTCATTTCCAAACATGATACAGGGCATAATGGCCATTGGTAATGACCACATTAGCATTATGGAGCAATATATCTACAATAAATTAAGACTGCTTTGCAATTAGTACCGATGATCACAGCTGTGGAGACAAATGGCATATGTGCTAATTAAATAATTTGTCACTTAACTGTTAAACAAATAATTCAGGCTCTTTACATTACAAATTGCCATCTCCAGAGCACCACCATGGGCCATTAACCCCAGGAAGGAATGGTGTGCCATGCCCACAATGTTGGGGGAACCCGGCCTCGATGGCAGGATAAAAAGGGACAGAGGAAAATTCACGTGGACTAAAACTCCTGGGAAGAAGAAAACTTTGGAAGTTTTCTTGGAAAACGTGTCCCAGGGGGACAGAACACTCCCTGCTACTCAGGAAATGTTTGGAAAATAGCCCATCCCAGTGTTAAGATTTCTGCGCTCTGTCAGAGGCCTCCTACTGAACTAAGTCATTGGATTGGTGGGAGCCAATAAACACGGTGTCACGTCATGTCTTGACTTGGTCTTGGTCTTTAGCCACAACCCCCTCCCCAATGGCAGCTCATTTTTCATGGTTCCTCTTTTTTCCCCATAAACCTTCCTTCCCCCACCTCCAACCGATATGCTAATCCATAAAACTGAATTGTGGAATATGCCTTTAATGGGGACCACTGCTAGCCCCATAAAATGGCTTTATGGGAACTATGGGGGATTCAGCCCCATGCAGAGTGTAGGCAAGCAGACTGGATTTCAGTCTCTGCTACCTCCTTGATCCAGGACTCTCCTGCAATGAACAACCTGCCCAACCATATATGCAATCCTATTCTCTGCTGCCTCTGAAAGCAGAAGTTTTGGGTAATTTCAAGCCCCAGAAAATCCCCAAATCAATGGTCATTATTATTCTTTCTTCCTTGTTCTTTTGTCAGAGTTGTTAACTAGGAGAATTTGATTATGCCTTCTTGTTCCTGACTTTGCTCTTATACAAGCAGCAGTTTGGTCAGACAAGAGGAGAAAGAAAGCAGTGAGGGTTTTGTGTCGTCATTCATTGATCAAATCTTTCCTCAGATGCCACATTTCCAAGGAGCGTTCAGCACTAGGGTGGTACTGAGTATAAGGAATCATGTGATGTAACCATTTGGGGCAAAATATTCTGGTATGTAAGTTTCTTGCAAAGTGACTCCATTGCAGTACATTTCTACAAGGCAGGAAAGAAACTCAAATGAAGCTGGGAAATTGAGTCTTTTGGCAGGAAGTTGAATCCTTGAATAATTTCAGGTTAGGGCTTAATAGCTACTTTGGGGTAGAATATGGGAGAAACAGAGAGGAACCCACACTGTGTTCAATTGTTTTAAGAATCTGTTTGGACAAAAAAAGACTGTAATAGAGCCAAGTTTGTCAGCAGATGATGTCTTATGTACCAAAAAGCCATTCCATTTCTTTGATAAGGTGAAATCTAGCTTTATCCCAAAAGGATTTAGGCACAAAGAATCTCAGCTAGCATCACATAGGAGAAAGTTGGGCACATGGAAAGTGCTCAGTAAAAACTAGCTCTTGTGAATGGATAAAAGATGTGGTACACGTATACGATGGAGTACTACTCAGCCATTAAAAAGAATGAAATAATGCCATTTGCAGCAACATGCATGGACCTAGAGATTGTCATACTCAGCGAAGTAAGTCAGAGAAAGAGAAATATTGAATGACATCGTTTATATGTGGAACCTAAAAAGAAATGATACAAATGAGCTTACAAAACAGCAGAAAGAGAGCCACAGGTTTAGAGAAAAATCTTATGGTTGCCAGGGGGGAGGATGTGGGGAAGGGATAGTTAGGGACTTTGGGATGGACATGGACACACTGCTATATTTAAAAGGGATAACCAACAAGGACCTACTGTATAGGACATGGAATGCTGCTCAGTGTTATGTGGCAGCCTGGATGGGAGGAAAGTTTGGGAGAGAATGGATATATGAATATGTGTGGCTGAGTCCCTTTTCTGTCCACCTGAAACTATCACAATATTGTTAATTGGCTATTCCCCAGTACAAAATAAAAAGTTTTAGAAATAACTAGCTCTTGTTATTGTCATTATTATAATTGCTATTATCAATTATAACTGAATTTTGTATCATTGAGTGTCTTCTCCAACATTTGGTAACATCGTATATCAGGCATGTGCAGAGTAGGGGAGGCAGATTCCCATGAAACAATGTTGTTTATTTTTTTAATAAATGTTTTCAAAAAAATTTTTGTTCATGTATAGTTGCTTTACGATGTGTCAGTTTCTGTGGTACAGCAAAGTGAATCAGCCGTATGTATACATATATCCCCCTTTCTGGGTTTCCTTCCCATTTAGGTCCCCAGAGCACTGACTAGAGGTTCCTGAGCTGTACAGCAGGTTGTCAGTAGCTATCTATTTTATACAGGGCAGTGCATATGTGTCAGTCCCAATCTCCCAGTCCATCCCACTCTCACCTCCCCACTTGGTATCCATAAGTTCGTTCTCCACATCTGTGTCTCTATATCTGCTTTGCAAATAGGTTCATCTGTACTGTTTCTCTCAATGGACATGAGTTTGAGTAAACTCTGAGAGTTGGTAACGGACAGGGAGGCCTGGTGTGCTGCAGTCCATGGGGTCGCAAAGAGTCGGACATGACTGAGTGACTGAACTGAACAGAACTGTACCATTTTTCTAGATGCCACATATTATGTGTTAATATATGATATTTGTTTTTCTCTTCCTGACTTACTTCACTCTGCATGACAGTTTCTGGGTCTATCTATGTCTCTGCAAATGGCACAATTTTGCTCCTTTTTGTGGCTGAGTCGGAGAAGGCAATGGCATCCCACTCCAGTACTCTTGCCTGGAAAATCCCATGGATGGAGGAGCCTGGTCGGCTGCCGTCTATGGGGTTGCACAGAGTTGGACACGACTGAGCGACTTCACCTTCACCTTTGTGGCTGAGTAGTATTCCATTGTGTGTATGTGTTGCTGCTGCTGCTGCTGCTAAGTTGCTTCAGTCATGTCCAACTCTGTGCGACCCCAAAGACGGCAGCCCACCAGGCTCCCCCGTCCCTGGGATTTTCCAGGCAAGAACACTGGAGTGGGTTGCCATTTCCTTCTCCAGTGTATGTGCTACATCTTGTTTATCTATTCCTCTGTTGATGGACCATGGCTTTCAAAGAACTGTTTCCTGAAGACTATTCACACATCAGGAAATGTAGGGGAGTTCAGGGAAACTCAAGAGGCCTTTGAAGCATCACCAGGACACAAGCTGCTTTTCCTGCAGCCACAAGACACATTATTCTCTGCACTGTTTTCTTGGCAGCCTCCCATGTTCTGGGACTTTCATCTGCCCAAATAGGACTGAGATGTGAGTAGGGAAGCACCCAAACCAGCCAGCACCCTGCAAGTGGTGGTGAATCCTTAGAGACAACCCAGAGACAACTCATTCAGCCTCTTACTTCTCCAGAGAGAAGAAATGGAAGAGAGTGTGAGAAAACAGCGACCCTAAACCAGGCTGCTCTGACCTCTGTGTGAGCTGGGCCTCTTCCTCCCACCCCCACTCCATTTGCTGACATAGATGAAGAAGTCCAAAGAGTGTCCTTTCCTCCTGACACTAATCAGGACTCAGATATCTCACCAACCACTGACTTCTTTCTGGTATAAGGTATTTTGGGTCATGTAATCTTTGCATCTCTTAAAGGAGATCTGTGGTGAGAAACCTATTGGGGCAGGGTCTTGTGTAACCCCAGTGAGAACAATGCAGGAGTCTGAAAAGGTCATTAGGAAATAAAAGCTTAGATTCCTGAACAGATTCTTGACTGTCCAAGGGCATGCAGTCCGGGACACAGAGGGCACCAGCTAGCCCCTCCCCCACTGGCCAACCCAATTAGACTACATTCTATCTTTTATGACAAGTTACTAAATTTTATATCATTCTAGGCTCTCATTCACTTTGAGAATCAAATTAAAATTTTTAATCTTCAATGTCACTTAGTCATAGTGAGTCCCTAAAGCATATATATACAGTAAGTATATGTTTAACTTAAGGATATATTAAATTTTTTAATCATATATTTCTAGAACCTTGAAAAATATTGTCAACACTGTAAAAAGATAACTCATTTTTACCAATATATATTCTCTCATTTGAAAATCAAATAGCGCTTAAATGGATTATAAGGAATGAACACAATGTTCTGTTCCCATTTCTGGAATCTCACTTTCATGCCCCTGCAAGGAATTTCAACTATTTGATCTGGGGTTTTCTTCTTCTGGACTTTATCTCCATATTTCCAGATGGTATGCTTCCAGGAGATTTCCTTGGTTATATTTTTCAACACTTACGTAAATTATATTTTTAATTCAGTTGTTCTATTTTAATTTTCAAGAACTCTCATTCTCTGACTGATCTATTTTTATATCTTCCTGTTCTTGTTTCATGAATGAATATCTTCTTTTGTATTCTGGAAAAGTCACAGTTTTATTACAACAATGTCTACTTAGAAAAGTTTACTGAATTGTCTCTTTTTCCTCTGGGCTTATCTTTGTTCATTTTGTCTTCATTTTTCCCTTTGGAGCTTTCCTCAGATTTAAGAGGGATGCCCTAGACAGCCCCCTGGATCTCTGGGTGAGGCATGATGAGGCAGAAGCCAGCTTTTATATCAAGAGCAGTTGTTAAACTTTTCCAGCAAGGGTCACCACCTGACAGAGCTATGTAATTATTTCTTTGTTTTGCATTCCCTCCTAGTCTTGAGTAAGTGCCATGAAAACAGAAGTTGGTCTGGAAACAGAGTGGAGAAGACTCTTGAGAGTTCCTTGGGCTGCAAAGAGATTATCCTTGAGGAAATCAACCCTGAATATTCATTGGAAGGATTGATGCTGAAGCTGAAGCTTCGATACTTTGACCACCTGATGGGAAGAGCTGACTCACTGGAAAAGACCTTGACATTGGGAAAGATTAAGGGCAGGAGGAGAAGGGGACAACAGAGGATGAGATGGTTGGATGACATCACCAACTCAATGGACATGAGTTTGAGCAAGCTTGGGGAGATGGTGAAGGACAGGGAAGCCTGGCACGCTCTAGTCCATTCGGTCGCAAAGAGTTGGACATGAGAACTGAATGACAGTCTGCTGTCTGGTGGTCTTATCTGGAATGAAGAATGCTGACATCTTCCATTTGTTGGGGGGGTTTCATTCTTTAAAGAGCTGGAAGATACACTGCTGTGCGTGTGCCTTGAGAAGGAACCAGAACCTTGCCCCAGGGTTGCACTATTGTTTCTTGGCTGCTCCTCCCTTGTCTCAGCATCACCCCACACCCCCCTTCTCTGAACAGCAACTGTTCAAACCTGACCTTTGGAATTCAGGGAAGGTCATGGAGGTTGGAAACTATTCCCTGCAAACAAGAAATGGAATGCTTGGAAAGGCTTCTGTGCCCAGGAGCCCCACACGTTGCTTCTTATTTCCAGCTGGACCAGAAACGTGAAGAATGGGTAGATAAATGTCAGGCAGGGGTAGGAGGGGAGAGGAGAGAAAGCAGTCTGAAAAGAGGCACAGAGAACTTGCCCTCCCAGTGCCTTAAAGATCATCCATCTGATACTCTTCAAATTGGGCATCACTAACCACTCACATATCATGAGATCAGTTTAATGGGTCTTAACTAGAATTTTAAAAAATGGAAATAGACAGCATCATAGATAGCTAGGTGAGTTTAGTGAAATTTTATTTCAGGAGCAAATGTATATATGTGTGAGTATAAATTTCAGTTCAGTTCAGTTCATTCGCTCAGTCATGTCTGACTCTTTGCAACGCTATGGACCGCAGCATGCCAGGCCTCCCTGTCCATCACCAACTCCCAGAGTTTATCCAAACTCATGTCCATTGAGTCGGTGGACATGACCATGTCATCCTCTGTTGTCCCCTTCTCCTCTTGCCTTCAATCTTTCCCAGCATCAGGATCTTTTCAAATGAGTCTGCTCTTCACATCCGGTGGCCAAAATATTGGAGTTTCAGCTTCAAAATCAGTCCTACCAATGAACACCCAGGACTAATTTCCTTTAGGATGGACTGGTTGGATCTCCCTGAAGTCCAAGGGACTCTCAAGAGTCTTCTCCAACACTACAATTCAAAGCATCAATTCTTCTGCACTCAGCTTTCTTTATAGTCCAACTCTCACATCCATACATGACCACTGGAAAAACCATAGCCTTGACTAGACAGACCTTTGTTGGCAAAATAATGTCTTTGCTTTTTAATATACTGTCTAGGTTGGTCATAATTTTTCTTCCAAGGAGTAAGCATCTTTTAATTTCATGGCTTAATCTAAAATTTAAAAAAGCTTGAAAAGCACTGCTCTAGAATGGACCTTCCTCCAAATCTAGGATCTTTCTCTTTGGGGTATATACCTCCCTGCCACATATCACCTACCTCTTCTTCTCTAGGACTGCTATTGAGTATATACTGCTTCACTGGGAGGCCACTGATAGCCTCAGCTGCTAAAATCCAGTTTAGGTCCTTTTGTTCAGTCTGGGAAATTATGTAAATCAGCTCACCTGGTCGTTTTTATTTTGAAAAGTTTAAAGACACCAAAAAGTCCACAGAATAACATCTAAACATCCAGAATTCACAACAGTTAACATATTTTCAAATTTGTTTTCAGTGTTTTTGTTGTTTTTTTTCTTAAAGGAAGACTCTTCTCACTGTTCCCATCCCATTCCTCTTCCAGCTTTCATATTTGCTTGTATACTTCTTGGTCATTTTTTAAAAAACTTGGGGTATAGTGGCTTTACAATATTGCATTCATCTCTGCTGTACCAGGAAGTGAATCAGCTATATGTATACATATATCCCATCCCTCCTGACCTCCCTCCCACCTCCCTCATCCCATCCCTCTAGGTCATCACAGATATATCTCCAAAGAAGACACACAGATGGACAAGAGGCACATGAAAAGATGCTCAACAGTGTTAATTATTAGAGAAATGCAAATCAAAATTACAATAAGGTGTCACCTCACACAGGGCAGAATGGCCATCATTTAAAAAATCTGCAATAAATACGGCAAAGGATGTGGTGAAAAGGGAACCCTCTGTTGGTGGGAATATAAATTGATATAGTCCCTGTGGAGAACAGTATAGAGGAGAACAGTATGGAGGCTCCTTAAAAATCTTGTTTAATTTTAATGCTTTCATATGCATCTGGGAACACAAGGTGTTATTTGGTTGGGGGCTTTGAGTTTTTATCAGTGTGTGAATGTATCAGTCTGGGTCTTGTTTTCTTTACTGAGAACTGAAGTCTTGAGATCACAGGCAAAGTTCTCAATCCGAAGGAAAGGCACCCAGACTTCAAGAAAATAATCTGCCCACCGATTGTGCTTAAGGGAGCCTTCTTCTGTTTCTGAAACTTGCCGATGAAGCACCTGCTTGTGTCTGCAGAATATTTCCTTCTTATTCCATTTAATTTCAAGGTTGCTCCCAGTAACCCAGGCAGGGAAAGAAACAGTTGAATTGTGCTCAACTCCACCTGAGGGAATGTGGGCATCCTCCCAGCCTGGGGGTTTGCACCGTCCCAGTCCTTACCCTGAGCATCTCACCGGGAAAATCTGGAGCCTGAAAGGCAAAAGACCAGTTTTGGCAAAGAAGGAAGGGTAGCTTTAGGATGAGATCACCTAACTCTGAGTTTTTTTCATAACCTAGACTGAGAACTCTCCTATAATGCCAAGACAACTGCACAGGTGTTTTTCAGGCATTCTTTTATTCAGCCTGCCAACATCTGTTGAGCACCTACTTTGCGCTCTGAAGCAGTGTGACCAGTGCTTAAGGGAACGGGATTTGACCTCAAGACTGGAACTGTAGCTCTGGCTGTGTGTCTTTGGGTAAGTGACATACCTCTCTGAACCTCAGTTCCTTTATCGCTATAAGGAGAGTTATCTCAGTTCCTACTTAAGAACAGCTTTAAGGACCAAGCGAGTTGATGAGTGTAAAGACTGGGCACAGAGGGAGAATTTAGTAACTATTAGCTGTTTATGTTTTACAATTGTTGCTTTTAATCAGACATTGCACTGGCCACCTGCTGTCCCCAAGCTTTTTGGCTCCAGGGAGCAGTTTCATGGAAGACAATTTGTCATGGAGGAGGGGGATGGTTTGGGGATAATTCAAATGCATTACATTTATTGTGCACTTTATTTCCAATCTAATGCCACTGCTGATTTGATCAGGAGGTACTAGTTCCTGGCCGGGAGGTTGGGGACCCCTGCACTACACTATGGAGAGATGGAAATGAATAAAACCCATTCCTGCCCTTGAGCTTCATAGACAAGTAGGCTGCCTCTAGACTCCTTTCTTCCTTAATATCTCATGATGTTTTTTCTAAAAAAAGCAGAAAATACAGACTACCTCCATAGGCTGCCAAAATGATTCTTGGAGTTTTTTGGAGGAAGGGGGTGGGAGCAGACAAGGATTCATGTTAAAGTGGCTGACCATCACCTTGGGCAAAGTCAAGGACCAGCAGAGGAAAAGTCTACAACCTCTTCCCTAGGGACTCTGGCTGTGCTGGGGTTGTAAACAGCAGAGACTTGCTCAGGATCTAAGACAACATTTGAATCCCAAATCTGGGCAACTGCGATTTTCCTTAGTGACAAACTCTATTGCTCCTGGTGGGAAAAGGGGGGTAAAAAGACAATTGCCACTTACTCCTACATTTGATAGAACTTTGGCAAGATTGAGAACACTACATTTTCTCCAGACTTTTACTTGCTCCCACTCTGACTTTGTCTAAATATTGCATTATTATTCTTTAAAAGGATATTTTTTCAAAGATAGAATTGCTGACTTTAAAACTAAATTGAAAAGTCTTGTTTCTTGGTTGTTGTAGTAATCCCTACATTTTAAAATGCATTTTCATTTGCATCCGCACCCAACCTCAAAATCTACAGCACATTTGTCCATCCGGGGAGGCAGCGCAGCAATCGCCAGACAAGGAGAACGGTGAAGCATCAGTTACAGTACATAGCTATGCAAATAAAATGTGTGGTATTATGTCTTTTTTATGAGTTTTATACTTAATTTCACAACTTACTATTTTAAATAAAGCAGTGCCAGAATTTGCCTGTTGGGAAGTCTGTTTTGTAAATAAAATTGGCCCAGATATTTATGTCAATGGTAGAGAAACTGAATCAAACCAGAAAAGGTTCAGGTGCAGGGGTTGGTGAGGTGGGGGCAGGTGGGAACATCTTCCCCAAATTTTGAATCAAATCTTTGGTCCAGACCCCAGCTGTTACACACAGTTTCCTTGGCAGTCAGACACCTTCCTGAGAGGGTACTGGGAGGGGAGGGATCTTTGAACGATACTCATGGGTCACTTTCAGATGGGATCAGACCCCAGGGCACAGAAGGAAGGGAGAGAGCCAAAAAAAAAGTTAGAATCTTCTGATGGAAGCAGCCACTAAATTCTTGATTTTCTAGTGTTATTTTACTCACAAGGTTTTCATGTTTGAAAAGAAAACACAAAAAAATCATTATAAAAAGCTGAAGGGGGCTTTCCTGGTGGCTCCGTGGTAAAGAATCCACCTGCCAATGCAGGAGACGCGGGTTCCAACCCTGATCGGGGAAGACCCCGCACGCTGCGGAACAACTAAGCCTGTGCACCACAGTTATTGAGCCTGTGCTCTAGAGCCTGGAGACTGTAACTACTGAGCCCATATGCTGCAACTGTTGACGCCTACGTGCCCTAGAGCCCTGCTCCCCAGCAAGAGGAGCCACCGCAGTGAGAAGTCCTGGCAACGCAGCTAGAGAGTAGCCCTCATTTGCCGCAACTAGAGAAATGCCCTCACGGCAACAGAGACCCAGCACAGCCAGAATTAAGTGAATGAATAGATAAAATCATTTTTAAAAAGCTGGAAAATAGAGGCCATTTTAATGCAATCGAAATACGACCATTTTAATGTTTCTGTATTCCAATGTGTTGGCCCATATGCATTTATAATTTTATAGCTATATGGTGCATAACAACTTGTGATCTCCTTTCCCCCTGAACATTGCCGGGCAGCTCCAGAGTCTTCCAAGCAGTTATTTTAATGGTGCATAATACGTTATTGAATGGGTTTATCATCACTGAGCCCCTTCCTTATAGATGGGCATTCTAAAGGAGGAAAAATAATTCCCTTCTACCTTTCTGAGTTGTTAGCTGAGGCTTCTGTAAGGAAAGACAGAATGACAAGAGAAAAGCAAACAGAAGTTCATTCATGAGTCTATCTCATGATTCTTGAGATACGAGGGAAAAATGAGTCACTCCCCAGGTGGCTTAGAATTCAGGATTAAATGACACCTTAATAAGGATAAAGGAGGAGGGAGGGCAGCTTTTTAGGAGATAGTAAGTGGTTTTTAGGAAAGATGAAGGGGCTCTTAAAAGACAGGATAGAGAGTAGGATATTTGTGACAGAGTCTGTCTGGGTGTGGTACTGACTTCCGGTCTCTCCTGTGGTGAGTCAGTTACTCTGGTTGATGAAAACCCAAAGGAAGAGGCTGATATGCTGTGTTCCTTTTGGAGGATCTGTCCAGATAAAAAGTGAGTTCAGAGAAAGCCTCTTCCTGCATTTGCTGTTTATCAAGTGCTTCTAAAACAAAGTCCCCCTCAAATCCAATCCCCTTACTCAGATTATGATTTATCTCTCTCCAAAACTGTATCCCCTTTCTTGTCCTCTCTGACCTCAGTCGTGTGCTTGCGTGCATGGGTCACGTCCGTCGTGTCCGACTCTATGCAAACCTGTGGACTGTAGCTCATCAGGCTCCTGTGTCCATGGGGTTGTCCAGGCAAGAATACTGGAGTGGGTTGCCGTTTCCTCCTCCAGGGGATCTTCCCGACGCAGGGATCAAACCCGTGTCTCTTATATCTCCTGCGCCGGCAGGCAGGTCCTTTAGCACTAGCGCCACCTGCAACCATGTACTAACCGGACACTAATCAACCAGAGCCGGGTGACTAAAACTGCTCTTGCAATAACGTGGTTAATGCACTGAAACTGTTAGTGTAGATCTCATCATGAATGTACATATTCAGGTTGTTTCTCCAGGACAAGAAGAGCTCGCAGACCCCCAAGCCGTGGGCCACCTGACCTGAGAACTCAGAACTGGGGACAACCCGGCTCCCAAACTACGATTAAAACATGCTTACAGGTAATGACTAATCCCAGCTTTTGTGCTTCTCCTTTGGTAAAAGAAAAAAGAAAAAAAACTCAGAGACCAGGTGGGAGTGGATCTGAAGCTTGTCCCCCTCTCCCTTGCTGAGTGCCTGGCAATAAACACTGTGCTTTCCTTCACCACAGCCCTGCCTCAGTAGAGGGGCTTTGCTGTATGTGGGGTGAGCAGAACCAACTTTGGTTCAGTAACACCTACAGCTCAAAATAATCAGTATACCAAAGCGGTGTATTTTAGGGTGACATGTCCTGAACTCCTAGTCTCCTTTTGAGGTGGCACATTCTGCTCTCATGCAGCACTGAGATTTCTTCTAGTTTTCCCCAATTATAAATAAATACACTGAAGGTTATACATGTATGCACATATATATGTAGCTACATAGGGTTGGCCAAAGTGTTTGAGCTTTCCATAACATCTTATGGAAAAACCCGAACGAAAATTTTGGCCAATCCAAAATCTACATACACATATATGTTTGTGTGTATTCATGTATGATTTGCATATATTTATATATATATATGCACACACTTTTCAACGAATGGGAGGTTTCTTAGCTTTCAGTGTTGTTGTTGTTTAGTAGCTCAACTAACAACTCTCTGGGACCCCATGACTGTAGTCGGCCAGGCTCCTCTGTCCATGGGAGTTCCCATCACAAGAATGCTGGAGTGGGTGCCATTTCTTTCTCTGGAGGATATTCCTGACCCAGGGATCGGACCTGTGTCCCCTTCAAGTCTCCTGCATCACAGGCAGATTCTTTACTGTTGAGCCACTAGGGAAGCCCAGGTTTCAACAGTCAGCCTTCCACAATAGCACTTCCATGGACCTTTTAAAATTTTTTATTTTTATTTTTGCCTCCCTGGGCCTGCCTTGCAGTGCTCAGGCCTTCTCTCACTATGATGCACAAGCTTCTCGTGGAGGAGGCTTCTCTTGTTGGGGGGCACAGGCTTCAGTGGTTGCGGCTGGTGGGCTCCAGGGCGCAGGCTCCATAGTTGGGTCACACAGGCTTACTCACTCCACAACGTGTGGAGTCTTCCTGGACCAGGGACTGAACTCATATCCCCTGCCCTGGCAGGAAGATTCTTTACCACTGGCCCACCAGGGAAGTCCTGCTCATTTAATTTTGACAACCACCGTAAAGATAGGTATAACCAGCATCCTCTTCAGAGCTAAGAGGACATAGGTTTAAGTAACACGCTGATGGTCAGCAGCAGGGACACGATGCCTCAAACCCCAGTCTGACTGCTGAGCCCTCTCTCCTTGACCTCAGCACTATGCAGCCTCTCACTCTCCATTGTGTGAGATTCTGTACTTACTGCAGTTAAACAGAAGTGTGGCAGAAAATTCACACCTTCCTCCTGCCGTTGTCTCTCTCACACACACACACACACACACACACACACACACACACAGTCTTTATACTCATACTCCAGAATTTCTTCCCTACAGCTGGGCTGTGACAGGAGTTTAAAAGTCAGCTGAATGCAGGGGGAGGAAGTCGGGTCTGTATTTTTATTTTTTGTTCCAATCTGTGAATTAGAAGTCCCCATTTTTCCATCCTGGTCACGGAGTAGTCCCAAATGGTCCCTGAGCAGAAGGGAGAGATTTACCAGGCTGAATCCTGGTCCAAGTCAGAGAGAAAAGTATTCTTTAGAAAGACATCTTCTGATGATTATTTTGAGAGACTTTCTGGTAATCCCCAGCAAATCTGCATGTTAATAGGAATCATTTACTCAAAGCAGGGGTCCAAGAAAATAGCTTTACATAATAACAGTAGCTTGATTTGATTACTTCAATTTGGTGCTATAGCAGAATTAAAGGTAAAGCCAAGCTTTTGGAAGTTTTACAGGACAATAAACAAAGTGGGAATAGTAAATTAAGAACTCTGGTTTCAACCTGCACATCTTTATTACTTCTAATGAGCAGGGAGATGTATACAGGCTCAGAGAGTAAAACCCATTGATAATCTCCTTAGCATTCTGGATAATTTATCAGTTTCTTTCCCACACTGAGGGCTCTAAGCCCGTCTAATATTCGTTAAGGTTTCTTGGCAGCTTCTCCATAAAAGAAGCAATTTACTTTCTCATAAAAGCAATATAGCTTTGTTCACTTGCTTCCTAAAATACTGATTGACATTTCCAGTAGTACTTGGCCATTTTGAGTCACAGCAGCATTTTTTTTTTAAACTATGTTATACTCACAGAAGAGTGGGCTTCCCAGGTAGCCCTAGTGGTAAAGAAGCTGCCTGCCAAAGCAGGAGATAGAAGAGAAGCAAGTTCTATCCCTGGGTTGGGAAGATCTCCTGGAGGAGGGCATGGCAACCCACTGCAGTATCCTTGCCTGGAGAATTCCATGGACAAAGGAGCCTGGAGGGCCATAGTCCATAGGGTCGAAAAGAGTTGGACACGACTGAAGCGACTTAGCATGCAAGAATGCTCAGAAGATTAGCAAAAATAGTCCAGAGGGTCCTGAATGCTTCATACTCAGTTTCCCTTTAACATTTGACATAATCTTAGAACAATTATCAAAATTAAAAAAAAATAATCTCCACATGATATTATTCTCTAAGGTACAGAGCTTATCACATCATCTGTTTTTCACTTACGTCCTTCTTCACTTCCAAGGTCTGGTTCAGGGTACCACACTACATTTAATCACCATGTCTTCCTAGCCTTCTCCAATCAATGACAGTTCCATACTCTTACCTTGATTTCATGACCTCAACCCTTTTGAAGAGTACCAGTCAGTTATTTTATAGAATGCCCCTATTTTAGTTTGGGCGGCTCTAACAAAGTACCATAAATTGGGTGGTTTACACAACAGACCTCTATTTCTCACACAGATCTGGAGGCTAGAAGTTCTTGGTGAGGATCCACTTCTGGTTAACAGTCACCCACCTTCTTACATCCTCATATGTTGAGAGGGATATCATATCTTTCATAGCCTTTCTTAGAGGGCACGAATCTCATTCATGAGGGCACCACCCTCAAGACCTAATCACCTCAAAGGTCCCACCTCCAAATGCTATCGCATGGGGGGCTAGGGCTGCAACGTATCACCATCAGTTCAGTTCAGTCGCTCAGTTGTGTCTGACTCTTTGCAACCCCATGGACTGCAGCATGCCAGGCCTCCTTGTCCATCACCAACTCCTGGAGTTTGCTCAAACTCATGTCCATTGAGTCAATGATGCCATCCAGCCATCTCATCCTCTGTCATCCCCTTCTTCTCCAGCCTTCAATCTTCCCCAGCATCAGGGTCTTTTCCTGATGAGTCAGTTCTGCACATCAGGTGGACAAAGTATTGGAGTTTTAGCTTCAGCATCAGTCTATATTCAGGACTGATCTCCTTTAGGATGAACTGGTTGGATCTCCTTGCAGTCCAAGGGACTCTCAAGTGTCTTCTCCAACACCACAGTTCAAAAGCATGAATTCTTCAGTGCTCAGCTTTCTTTATGGTCCAACTCTCACATCCCTACATGACCACTGGAAAAACCATAGCTCTGACTAGACGGACCTTTATTGGCAAAGTAATGTGTCTGCTTTTTAATATGCTTTGTAGGTTGGTCATAACTTTTCTTCCAAGCAACAAGTGTCTTTTAATTTCATGGCTGCAGTTACCATCTGCAATGATTTTGGAGCTGAGAAAAATAAAGTCAGCCACTGTCTCCCAATCTACATCACCATCAGGGAGACACAAACATTCAATCCGTAGCATGCCTCCATTCGGGTTTGTATGGTGTGCTCTCACGATTAGGTTGGGGTTACACATCTTTGGGAGGGAAACTCAAGGTGACTGATGTGCACTTCTCATCTCGCCACGTCCACCCCAATGACCTGGCTAAGGTGCTATCTGTCAGGTTCTTCACTGTAAACTTACTACTTCTTCCTTTGTGATTATTAAATACTTTGAGACTATGTAAATAACCCATTTCTGCTTAAACATTCACAGCAGTACTTTCTGTCCTCCAAAGCAATAGATTAAACTCAGCTAAATGTCAAAATGATGTCAGTGGGAACTTTGGGCTCTGTGGAGGGCACAGGAGTCTCATAGCCATTCACTCCTCTTAGAATCCCAACATTCCAGGAAAGGGCTAATAGAGTTCACAACTTCCTCCGCCAGTTGTCTGGCAACTGGACATTGTGATTTGGGGTTTTCCAAGCTAGGAGTGGAAACTTGCTTCCTATTGTAGCATGACTTAGTTTTCTCCTCAGAGTCGCAGCTGTGTTCGATGTGACTTAAGAATAAAATATGATTAAATAATACAAATGAACTTATTTACAAAACAGAAGCAGACTCACAGACTTAGAGAACGAACTTCTGCTTGGCTGGGGGAAGGTTGGGAGGAAGGGATATTTAGGGAGTTTGGGATAGACTCATACACACTGCTGTATTTACAATGGAAAGCCAACAAGTACCTACTCTATGGCATAGGGAACTCTGCTTGATGTTATGTGGCAGCCTGGATGGGAGGTGAGTTTGGGGGAGAATGGATACATGTATATGTATGGCTGAGTCCCTTTGCTGTTCACCTGAAACTATCATAACATTGTTAACTGGATAAACTATAATATAAAATAAAAAGAACTTAAGAAAATAATAACATACAATTGCTGGGGGAGGAAAGATGTGAGCCTAAGTAATGAAATAAAGTGTGTTCAAAGACTGAACGCTTTGGCAGTCACAGATACTGATGTTGTCAGATGTCCTAAAGAATGTAGCTGGAAAATCAATCTGCAAATCAGAAAAATGTTATCTGGGTCATAAAGGTCTTTTTTGTATAGTTCTGTGTACTCTTGCCACCTCTTCTTAATATCTTCTGCTTCTGTAAAAGTATGTCTTTTGCAATATAAGGATATTCTCACTGGATTAGAGTTAGAAATGAAGGATGAGGAAAATTATTAGAGAATGAACAAACAAATGGGGAAAATGGGAACACAGTGCCCCAGTGGGGATCCAGCTAGTGGCTGATGGAGCCAGGCCTGGGAAGCTCCTTGTTTGAAATGCAGATAAAGAAAGAAGGAATAAGAAAAATGTCTTCCCTCTCTCTCTGTCCTTTGTGTTTCTATTTTGTGATAATAAAATGATCTTTCTCTGGGTTCTGCAAAAGGAGGTTACTGGTATTTTGTTGTTTAGTCTCAGAATTGATTCTTGCACATCTGTTTGTATGGCCTTTATCCTTATTTACCAGGGGTACCCAACTAGAATCATGATGAAGTGAAGAAGGAAGAAGAAGAGGAAAAAGGGGAGGACCCAGTCTAGAAAACTAAATAGATATTTGTACAGAAGGTAGCAATACACACACACACACTCACATATATACTCACACACCATACCATATGCCATGGAATCTTCCAGGCAAGAAAATTGGAATGAGTTGTCATTTCCTTCTCCAGGTATCTTCCTGACCCAGGGATTGAACCCATGCCTATTGTGTCTTCTGCACTGACAGGTGAATTCTTTACCACTAGCACCACCTGGGAAGCCCCATGTACATATATTGGGTTGGCCAAAAAGTTCGTTCAGTTTTTTCTGTACCATTTCATGGGACAAATCTGAACAAACTTTTCAGCCAACCTAATGTATACATTGTTTATACATCCTTATCTTGCTAGAAACTTTTTACATTCTCTCTTTCTGATAGCTACCTTTCATTTGTACCAGACCAGTGACACAGCACATAAAGTATCTGTTTCTCTATTTGGATACAAAACATACAATCCAGGAGATCTGGGTGAGGCCCATGGTATTGAGCATGTTGCTAGCCGGCCAGTTAGATCTACACGACCTTCAAGACCAGCAAAGATCTGAGCAGTGGTGTCCGTCTGTGACCTCCCAGCCATGTGGCCGAAGTCAAATAAATATTTGATTTTTATGTGTTGTCCTCATGGTGAAGATCTCACATTATGTCTAAGTCCTTGACTGATGGGTTCAATAAATGTGGCTGCTTTTGAATAAATAAAAGGTATAGTTTTCCTTCTGAAAATATGAAAGAATAGATCCAGGTGCTATACGAAGGAATAGATGATAATGAGAGTCAGCATCGTTAAAACAGAACAACAACAACAAAAAAATAGAAAAACCATTCCATAAGACAAAAATCTGGCTATTCACATATGAATAAATTAGTTTAAAATTCTAATGAAAAGCCATCAGCTAAAGTTGAACCTGTGTTTATAAAACTGATTAAGAAGGCAGGGACAGGAAGTTCCCTGGTGGTCCAGTGGTCAAGACTTCACCTTTCAACGCAGGCGCAGGCGGTGTGGGTTCCACCCTTGGTTGGAGAGCTAGGATCCCACATACCTTGCAGCCAGAACTCCAAACAAGGAAGCAGAAACAATATTGTAACTAATTCATTGAAGTTGCTAAAAGTGATTCACAAAAAAAAACAAACAAAAAAAACAAACAAACCTGGGAAAAAAAAGGGCAGGACATGTACAAACTTTTTAAAGTTGTCCTTTTAAAAGTTGTTTTTGCCTAAAATTGTTAGTTTTCAAACAAATTTTGGCACCATCTAAAGTTAAGTATTGGAGAAGGAAATGGCAACCCACCCCAATGTTCTTGCCTGGGAAATCCCAAGGACAAAGAAGCCTTAGTAATTTAGAAATGTAATTAATGTGAAACTCCTTTACCTTTTATTATGCAGATAATCAGGTATTGTTTGGGGTTCCCCACAAAGTCCATGTAAATATCCCTGCTAACCAAAATGCAGTAGGAACTCTCTACTTATTGGAGCAAAGTTGTGGATGATTTTTCTTTCCCCAGATAGGCTGGCTGGGAGCACATGGCTAGACGAGGTCCCCAGCAGCATCTGGCCCTGTTCCCCATCACACACACACATCTGTGTCCCCCACTTTGCAGGCACCGACACAGACGTCTCCACAGCAGCTGGTGGGCTGGACCCAACCGGCCAGTGTGGGACAAACAGAACGTGTGATTGATGAGAACAGACCCTGGGTCTGCGAGGCAAGCAGTTCCTTGCACAGAGCAAAGGATAAGTGTGGACAGTCAGTTTGGGGGCAAGAAGCCATATCCCACCAACATGCGACGCCTTTTCTTTTCCTACACAGACTGGTACTGTCTGTGTTATAAAGCTGCTCAGTGTCCTTCACTGCAATTGTACAAGGCCCAGTCCTGTCCTCTGAGAACAACTCAAACATGAATTTTGAAAGCAGTGGGCGTTATTCACCCACCGACTCTAAACAGATTCCCAGTCAATGAGGGGAGGAAGGAACAGAGAGAGATTTTGATGCTTTTTGTTTGTTTGCTTTGAATTTGGTAGCTGGGTCTTCTTGCTTTTAAAATAAGCTTATCTGGGAATATTGAAAACCAAGACCCACAGTCTCTCCTGGGTGAAGGCCACATGGTCCAAGAAGTCACGTGGGTCAGGCGGCCAGGATGTACCGTGTGTGATTTGGGTGTAGAAGAAGCAGGGCTGGAGAAGGAATGCATTTCGCTCGTTTCACCCACGTTTATGGTCCTTCATGAGCTATACGGGCTTCCCTGATGGCTCAGGTGGCAAAGAATCTACCTGCAATGCAAGAGACCTGGGTTCGATCCCTGGGATGGGAAGATCCCCTGAAGAAGGGAATGGCTACCCACTCCAGTATTCTTGCCTGGAAGACCCTATGGACAGAGGAGCCTAGAAGGCTATAGCTCATGGAATCATGAAGAGTGACAGCACTGAGCAACTGAGCACACACAAGCTATTTGAGGGGACTTCCGTGGTGGTCCAGGAGTTAAGATCTGCTTTCCAATGCAGGGGACTCGGGTGTGATCCTTGGCAGGGGACTAAGATCCCACACGCCCCAGGACAGCTAAGCCTGGGAGTGCTGCAACTAGAGAAAGCCCCCATGTGGCAACAGAGACCCAGCTGAGCCAAAAAAAAAAAAAAAAATCCAAGACGAGCTTTTTTTGCACAAAGGCCAACCCTATTTTGTTTTGATTAGAGTCTATTAAAGTAATCATTTAATTTCCAACTAGGAACCCAAGTTACTTCACAAGGTATAAAGATTAAGATAAACAGATCAGTAGGTGAGCAAGGTTAACAGAAACGCTTAATTGAAGCTGTGCCAAAGAAAGTGTCTCTGAAAATAATACTTAAGTTTCTTGTTAGACAAAAGTGAAAATGCAAAAAATAGCCACTTTCCATTTAAGTGAATTTTGGGCCCATATTTCTGCTATCCTATGTGACAACTGTTTCATTTACTCATGTCCGCATGCATCTTCCCAGGTGGTGCAGTGGTAAAGAATCTGCCTGCAGCGCAGGAGTTGCAGGAGACGTGGGCTCCATCTCTGGGCTGGGCAGATCCCCTGGAGGAGGAAATGGCAACCCACTCCAGTACTCTTGCCTGGGGAATCCCATGGACAGAGGAGCCTGGTGGGCTACAGTCCATGGGGTTGCAAATAGCTGGACATGACTGAGCGACTAAACACACAATGTAAAAAGCACACACAATGTTTTCACTGGATTTTTACTTACAAAAGTAATATTGTAACATCATTTCAGTCAGTCGGTAGACATGATATTGTTCTTTTCCACGGCCCAAAAAACTTAGCAACTTTATCATTCTCAGTAGTAGATAATATTCTGTTATATCAACATTTCATGTTTTGTTTATCCATTGCCTATTGCTAAATTTTTAGATTATTATATTCAGTTTTTCACTGTCATAAATAAAACTGCTATAAATTATCAATACATACATCATTTCTTCTTTTAAATTACTTCATTGAAATAAATTCCAAAGAATGAGATGACAGGGTCAAAGAGTACAAGCATTTTTATGACCTTTGACCTGCATTGATTGCCAAATGCCCTCCAAAGGCATTGTACTAGTTTCTAAAGAATGAAATATCTGCTTCCCCCATGGTCTTATTAGCATTGAGTTATGGGATTTTCTTGTATTTTATTTCTCCAGGCTCAACAGATTGAGATTAAATACTATACTCACGAGAGTATTATTATAAGTATAAATAGCTACAAAATTTATTGATTACTTAATAACACTTAGGATTTAAAGAAAGGAAAACAGAAAAAGCAAGCCAAATCAAATACGTGCTTAGTAGTGCTAAATGCCTTTGCACATTAAGTATCTGTGAACACTCCAAGCTTCAATACTGAGAACAAAGGAATCGGCCCTGAAAGAGTTAGAATCATTTAGGTACCCCAGAGTCAGATAACTCAAATTTAATTTTATGAATACCTTCATACACTCACAAAGCTTGAAACTTTATTAAAAGATTAAGACTAAGGGAAATGAACGCTAACTTATTTTATCAATGCCTAACGTACTAATTTTAAGCAGCAAAGAGTTTTACTCTCTGTGACCTCTTGCAAAGACTTCCAATTATTTCACAGTGGCTTTTCTGTTTGGTTTTGTTTTTCCACTATGTCTCCAGTGATCTTGAATAGGGGGAGGAAAGATAAATGGGTGAAAATAAAATAACAGGAGCAAGAGTTTCTGGTTCCTTTTATAAATTTTGCATCAGCTCTGGCCCTGTTTTATGAAATACTGTGCAAACACAGAAATGGGTAACTCATTTGTCAATGCACTTTGCAGATGCCATGGTTAAAAGAAAAACCCCTAAACATCTAATTCTTTGTGACCAGCCCAACTCAAAGACAGTTCCTTCTTAAGTGTGCCTTTGGATTTCCGTGGCAGACTGGCTTAGAGTAATGCGTGCACACTCAGTCCCTTCAGTCGTGTCTGACTCTCTGCGACGCTCTGCTCTGCAGCCCACCAGACTCCTCTGTCTACGGGATTCTCCTGGCAAGAATACTGGAGTGGGTTGCCATGCCCACCTCCAGGGGATCTTCCGGACTCCAGGGATCGAACCCGTGTCTCTTACATCTTACATCTACCTGCATTGACATTTACCACTGGTGGCTCAGAGTAGACATACTATTAAATATACTGTTGTTATCATAGAGAGAAATCTGCTTCAGCTGGGTGGGCATCCCTTCCTAGCCCCACCATATCACAGCCAGGGTACTTGGCGCTTGTAGCTAGGAGGACAGGAGAACAAGAACATGTAGGCTCAATACTTTAAGGCCCCACCCATACTAGTCATGGAAAGGTCTCAGACCCACCCCTACCTTCCATCAGGGCTGGCTAGGAGGAAGGGCTGGAACCGAGCCCAGGGCCATCAGAACAGGAGGGGACGGGTGTTTGTATTAGATCTCAGGGTGGACAGCTCAGCACAAGCTCACGGCTGGACCTGGACGTGCTGAGTCCAGTGTGGCTGTGAATTTCCACCCCATCCCCCTGCCCCCCATCTTGCTTGCTGCTGAACTGTGCCGTGGGTGGTGACCCCTCAGTGAGAGAAAGTCTTTCCAGGCACCCTGGGGCTGGGTTAGGGGACAAGTCGGAAGGTCAAGTACTGAGAAGGGTGAACTAGAGAGGCGTGGTCATTTGCCAGAGTGGACCCTTCACTTGGAGAGAGGAATTGTGTGAGCGAGGCCCCTCGGGCTGGGAAAGAGCTTGTTCAAGGAGAGGATCCATCAGTGTCAGGGGCCGATTCAGAACATGGCAGCCCACTGATTTCCATGCCTTAAATTACACACAGTGGCTCATCGCTGGGAACCCTGCCTTACCAGGCATTAAGCTGAAGTACCTTTATTTAGCTCTCAAGAAACCTCCTGACCAGGTCCACCTGTGAATGGCCACAGGGAGGAAGAAATGAACACAGCCCCTCTGGAGACTGATGGGAACCAGTAAGTGTTTGACTGCATTCCATCCCCTTTTAGTATAAATGGAACCTGAATTCTAACTCAGGCAAGATGGTTCTTTGGGGGCATGAGCCCACTGTCTTCTTGCTGGCTAGCTGGCTTCTTGCTTCTAGCTGGCTTTCTGAATAGAGTTGTTATTCCTTGCCCCAGTGATTTGTCTCTTGATTACTGGCTCTAGCTTAATCACCCTCATTTGCATAGTCCCTTCCAAGGCTTGGAAAAGGCCTGACCACCGACTCCTTCACATGGTTGTGATTTTGTAAAATTTGCATCTTTTCAATGTTTTCACCACAATCCACAGGGATCACTGTCTTTTTCTTCTCTGCCCCTTTCCCACTCCCCTGTGTCTGTCGGTGTTGGAGTGGCTGAGAACATTTTGGGGAGATGGCTAAGGGGCCCTTGACTTGGAGGGTAGGTGTAGTTCAGTGGGATTGACTCATTTGCCTGGCAGTCACTTCTCTACAGTGAAGTTACCAGCCCCCGGGATATGGAAATACCTTCTAGGGCAACCCCTGCTGCCAAGTCCCCAGGTGTGGAGTCCCCAAGCAGAGTGACAAGAGAGGGCAGAGTCAGAGATCACTTCATGATACAGATGCAGCTTTGGTCCCCAGCATCTCGCTGGTGGTGGAGGAGAGGCAAGGTTTTTTTTGGTTTCTTTAAATTCTTATTTATTTATTTATTGTTTGGCTGGGCTGGGTCTTTGATGCTGCACACCGGCTTTCTCTAGTTGCGGCGAGTGGGGTCTACTCTCTAGGTGCGGTATGCAAGCTTCTTGTTTCGGTGGCTTCTAATGCTGTGGGGCCCGGGCTCCAGAGCATGGGCTCAGTAGTTGCAGCACACGTGGGATCTTAGTTCCTGGACCAGGGATGGAACCCACGTCCAGGTGTGCTTTTAACCACTGGACCACTGGGGGACATCCCGAGACAAGATCTAAAATGTATCAAGCTAGAAGCAGTCCCTGGAAAAGCATCGCAGAGGGGTGCCCTAACTTTGCATTTGTGTTTTACCCAGTCTTCTAATCTGTACAAGCTAGATTGGCTTAGCCTGCTCAGGGCTTATCCTGGAGGGTCCAAGGGGGAAGCCTGCATCCAGAATGCCATCTTTGTGCTTCATCCCAAAGTGCTGTCATGGAGACACATCCCTGGGCCATGGGGACGCTGGCTCTGGTCTCCTAGCAGAAGACGTTCCTAGGGGAGCAGCAGCTGCTTGGTCCCTTAGGGACACTGGGACCCAAGAGCCTGATACCTGTGAGCTGTGGTCTGCCTGGTCGCCTTCCTTCCTGGCCACATGGCAGCTTTGGGCCAACAGCTGCTCGTGCGCGGCTCTCTCCCAAGAATCTGTGTGGCCATTCACCACAGGCCTCCTCTTGGAAAGGCAAAGAAGGTTGCATTATATTAGGTAAAGCTTATCTTTCGCATCTGCCAAGGTCCACGAGTTTCCCCTCTCTCCGCCCCCAGCTCCCAGCCCCTCTCTCCTCCCTTCTTCCTTTACCCTCTCTGGTGGGTTTTCAATAGTGTGTGCTTTTTTTTTTTTTTGTCTTTCTCCTTTCTTTCTAGTCAAGACAGGGTTGTCTCTCTGGGTGGAAAAAGGCAGTGTGTTTGTGGAGTGCAGCTGCATTTCAAAGATACTTTGTTGGCCAGTTATGAATTTGCCTTTGCTAATGTGGGGAAACAGGGAAATGCTTTAGCTTCCCTCCTCCTCCCCCCAAACTGAAATTGATGTTATTTCTTTGCCAGTGGTACCCAAGGAAATGTTTTGTTTCATTTCCTCCCCTTTCAGGCCGAGCCCTATTTATGTTCAGAGCTGGGGCCCTGCCACTAAGAATCATTGTCGTTACCACCAGGGTCTGAGGCTGGCCAAATTCAGCAGCTGTGGTTTCATGCCTACCCTCACCAAGGTTTATTTCCTTGACAACATGTTCTTGTTTGGACCAACTTTCTTAGTCTTTCTCTCAGTGCTATTTTTTTCCTCCTTCTTTGCGAAACCTCCCTTACAGTTTTGTGGGGCTTAAAATTAGAAGAGAAAAAGCGCGTATGTGTGTGTGTATCTGTGTGTGCACATGTGTGTGTGTGTGTGTGAGCTTTAGGGGCAATGGGCAGAGGACTGGAAAGGAGATAAAGACCCTGAGAGTTGAAGAAAGGGTACAGGGGGCCGGAGCAAGGGCTGAGCGGTGGGAAGTTTTCACCATACATAACGGCATTAAATTTGTGATCAATTTGACAGCCACCACTCTCCTCCAACCCCCACCCCTGCCGAAACTGAGACTCACCCTCGGCCGCCTCACCCACCCTAGCCTTTCAAATGGAATACCTAGGTGGCCCATGGGACCCCTGACCCCTGTATCCTGTTCCTTTCTTCCTGCCCTGCTACTTTTTCGCTCTGATAAAAGGAGAGAGTGAGAGATAATTAACAAAAAACATGGCCCCTGGACAATGAAACAACTGGCCTTGGCCGGCCAGAAATTTATCCTGGTTTTCTAGGTGAACTTTCTTCCATCAATCTTTCCTTTAACTTCCATGTTAGTGGAAGCAATAGGAACAGCCCTCCCTCCCCTGAGCAAATGCTTTCTTTTGACGGGAAACAAAAAAGGGGGCTCAGCGAAAGCCGAGGTGAAATCTGGGTGGTATGGGGCACTGCACAATGGGGCCGCTGTGTTTTACAACAGGGGAGGGGCGGGTGTGACTGGTCTGATGATGGAAACAGTCCCCCCCACTCCCCGATTCAGGCCTGCAGACGCATCTTCTGTTCTACACGGACCCGGACAGAAAAGAGCAAAGCTACAAAGAAAAGGGGAGGGGGCGGAATTCAAACAAAACGCGTGAGGCTGAAAAATCTCCCTGCTCCTACACGCCCCGAGAAAGGAAACGCATCAGAGAGGCTTCGGGACTCCTCGGGGCCACGTCTGAATAGCTCTGGCTGGACTCTGATTTATCGACAGAGCTTGAGCGACACGTTAGAGAAAGGCTCGGGGCCCTTTGTCTTTGGCAGAGAGGACAATGGGCCACAAGGGCCTGGATCTCTCGGGAGGCTCTCGGGGCATGCCTTCCTCTTGCCCTCTCCTCTCTGCAGACGCCAGCGGTAGTAAAAGCGATTGGTGGTGTGTCCGGAAGAGCTGGTGACAAGGCCGGGCCACTTGAGGTCTCCTTAAGAGGGTATTATGGTCAGGGAAAATATTTGCGCTGTGAAGATGGCACACTCCATTTCGTTAATGGCTCTTACCCGTGTGGGATAATCGCTACCCACCACCCCCTCAACCCTGCTGCCCCGCTGTCAGGGGTGCAGCCATGGCCAATTCACGGCGCCCTCGGAGAAAGCCCCTTCTCCGATGCAACTAAGATGGAAACACTGTGTTCACCTCCTTGAGCCGAGGGGAAGGTGAGCACGAGGGCTGCCTGAGTTGTAAATTATCATTAAAACAAAACCACACAGAGCCTTCTCTGCCTGGGGTGGGACCCTGTCCAATAAATGATGGCTGGACCAAGAGGAGGACCCCAGGAGAGACTGGGCACTGGGGAATCCATTCCCCTCAGGGCTGGGAGTGGGAATGGCTGAAGGATCAGGAGTCTGGGAGGACAGGCTGGAGAGTCCATGAGGTTCATGGGTTGCCTTGGAGAGGTGAGATGGAGACCGTGCCATCTCCCACAGTTGCTAGGTCAATTAAGTTGGGCCCTTTGTGGCCCAATACCTACGTCTTCCCGCACATCTTCTGCCAGGCTCCAGCCTTAGTCATTATCCAAGGGAGAGGAGAGAGGAAGGGAGAGGGGAAAAGGAAAGAAAAAGAGAGAGAGCCAGATAGAGGAGGGAGGAACATAGGGAGGGAGGAAGAAAGAAGGAAGGAAGGCAAAATCGAAAGGCTTGGAGAGAAAAAGGGAGAGAGAAAGAATGATAATGGAAAAGTGGAAAAATGCTAACAGTTGGTCAATCTGGGTGAAGGACAGAAAGTGATGAAAGAAATGTTCACATATTGAGATGTAAGTCAGTCATCCTGGCTTCCGTTCAGTTCAGTCGCTCAGTCATGTCCGACTCTTTGTGACCCCGTGAACTGCAGCACGCCAGGCCTCCCTGTCCATCACCAACTCCCAGAGTTTACCCAAACTCATGTCCATTGAGTCAGTGATGCCATCCAGCCATCTCATCCTCTGTTGTCCCCTTCTCTTCCTGCCTTCAATCTTGCCCAGCATTGGGGTCTTTTCCAATGGGTCAGCTCTTTGCATCAGGTGGCCAAAATATTGGAGTTTCACCTTCAACATCAGTCCTTCCATTGAACATCCAGGACTGATCTCCTTTAGGATGGACTGGTTGGATCTCCTTGCAGTCCAAGGNCTCAAGAGTCTTCTCCAACACCACAGTTCAAAAGCATGAATTCTTCAGTGCTCAGCTTTCTTTATAGTCTAACTCTCACATCCATACATGACATCCTAGCTTATACATGCATTAATTTGAATTTCATGCTAACTAAACCAGCCCCTTTGTGGTCTAGTCAAACATACATTGTACATCTTCCCTAATTATTAAAGAAAAGGGCACACTGACCAGAGTTTAAAAAAAATTTCCATGTTAAAAATTTCCATGTTAAATGCCTCCCTTCCTGGGACACCAACGCTGATGCTCCTTGAGTGATAAGACTGCCTTCCCAGGTGTCAAGGCCATGCTGACTCAACTGTGTACATGCTGATCTGTTAGTGTTTTTAAACCCTGAAGGAATGTATCCCCGATTTCTTTGATATTCCTTCTCTGACAAGATAGAAAACCAGACTTCTTGGAGCAGCTTCTCAGAGTTATCTAAGAGGCTGTCTTCTGGGTTATAGTCCTCTGTTTGCTCAAATAAAAGTCTTTTCTATCTGTATTATAGGTTGTTAATGGATCATTTTTGTCGACAGAAGAAAAGGAGGAGAGAGACAGAGACACAGAGAGAGACAGAGAAGGGAGGGAGGGAAAGGAGGAAGAAAGGAAAGGCCACCATACTTAGCTAAAAATGACGGAGGACCAGTTTTACTAAAAATGGGTTCCTCATCCTTGTTCTGAAGACACGAGCTCTGTGTCTATAACATGCTAATACCAAACGGATGCTGGCCATCAACAAATAATGGCATCACCATGTACATGTCAGACTCATTATAACCATCACCTGTATTATACTGTTTATCCAAATTAATTCCAGAGTAATGGATAACATTTTTTTGTCTGTTAAAGCAGCAAGTTCTCAAGACTGTCATCGCTCTTCTTCAATTACATTGCATACATCCTTGGTTTTAAACAGAAGTTACCAAATTGAAATGAACTCTGTTTGTTGGCTCAGGGTCAAGTGAAACAGAGTGAAAATGTCCTGTAATCTATACAACACAAGGCAGGCACGGACCAATTTTCCTTCTAGTTCCCTGGTGGCTCAGACGGTAAAGCGTCTGTCTACAATGCAGGAGACCTGGGTTCAATCCCTGAGTTGGGAAGATCCCCTGGAGAAGGAAATGGCAATCCAGTCCAGTACTATTGCCTGGAAAATCCCATGGACAGAGGAGCCTGGTAGGCAAAGAGTCGGACACGACTGAGCGACTTCACTTTCACTCACTCATTGTATCCCCAGGCCATGCTGGTTTGGAAGGTCTGGTGTCCGCCGTCACTTTTGCAAGCTACCTTCACTTTGCTTTGCTTGTGAAACCAGATTACATGTCCATTGACAAGATCTTTGAGTGACTGTCAAGACTCTGGCTTTGTGACCCCGGTCAGATCATTTAACATCTCTGTGCCTCAGTTTCCTCCCCTGCAACGTGGAGATGGAAACAGTACTTACTTTGGGGCGTTGTTGAGAAGAGGAAATAAAGTGACACATCGAGTGCTCAGAGCAGGGACTGAAGTATAGTAAATACACATTAAAATATTAGCTACTATTAAAGTGATGATCTAGCATAATTAGGAAGGAAAGAACTGTCTGGTGAGTAATGGCACGGATTTCAGCGCCTGCATTTTGCATAAGAAGGTCTTTAGTATTTGCTGGCTTGCTTCTGACTTCTTGGCGTTGTTCTCTTCCATACAGTTACCTGGGTAGCTGCCTTCAGAAAATTCAAAACCAGCGTCTCAGCCCTCTGGGGCTGGACTAGTCTCATCAGCTGACGATGTTTTCTAAAGTGCACCAGCTCAGACCTGTACCCACCCTGTGCTCTACCTGCACTCATCCCCACATTTGTGTTTCTCCACGAGCAGTAGGAATACCAACCACGAAAACGACTGTCCCTCCTTTAGCACCCGCCCTGCACCAGGCACGACGCTCAATGCTTCATCTACACCCTGACTTCTGTAGCCGCAATGGTGGGTTTTCTCTGAGAGTCCATAGATACTGGAGACACATTCATTTCCCCTGGGAGGTCGAGGCATGCACGGGATCACCCAGCCGATTCTGAGAGCCCAAGTCTCCTGACTCTCATTAGGTGCTGAGCCATATTCTCGGTCAGCCTCCTGGTTTCGCTTGTAGTCTCACTTGTGCTGTGTGTTGAGGTGCCTCAGTCACATTTGACTCTTTGCAACCCCTGCAAAGAGTCCTCTGTTCATGGGATTCTCCAGGCAAGAATACTGGAGTGGGTAGCCATTTCCTCCTCCAGGGTATCTTCCTGACCCAGGGATCGAACCTGTGGTTCTTACGTCTCCTGCACTGGCAAGCAGGTTCTTTACCACCAGTGCCACCTGGGGAAAGACTCTTCAGTCATTTCCAGCAGTCTCACTTCAGGTATGTCTTTTCTGAGCACTTTGGTAAAGCAGAAGGCACATGGGGATGGGTCGGGGTTGGGAGGGGCTGGCTGGAAAGTTGGGGCTCAAAACTAAGGGGATCATTATCCCAACACAGAACACAGACTCCCCTGCCTTGGGGCACCCAGAAGGCTAATTCTCAGAGGAGCAGAGGAGGGTGACCCAAGTGACCTTCACTCTTCCTCAAGCTTATTTTTTAATTGACTAAATAATTTGGTTTTACTGATAATGCATGATTACTCTAAATTAATCTCAAGTGCCAGAAAGAACCACCAGTAAAAGCTTCATAGATTCATTCTTTTTTTTTTTTTCTAGCTTTCTAGTCAAAAGTCAAAAGTCTTTTGACTTTGTTTTCTGCTCCTTCTGCCATATAAAAGCAAGGGTGGTGGGAATGTCCTGGAGACAGCACCACTTCAGCAGTGATAAATAAGCTTAGTCTTGATTCATGAGTAAGCATCTTCTGAGCAGAGAGCATGGAGGGCAAGTGTCATTCCAAGCATACAGAAGATCAGGTTGGGTTCCAAGTTGATTACAAAATAAACTGAAACTATTTTTTTCCTGTCGTTCAAAGTCAGATGAAATTTATCACCTGAGTCCTTGTACAAGGATGCTAGGTCCCCTTCTATTCCCATCCTTTCCCTACCTGTCCCCCCTCCCATCCCACATGGAGGTGGAAGCAGCAACATGCCTGGTGTCCAAGATGCTGGGCATCGTGGGTGGGGTGGGCAGTAGGTGTGGTAAGCAGGGAAAGTTGCCCAAGTCATGTAGAGACTGGTTACACTAAACCAGTATGTTAAATGAGCAAATAAGCAAATACATTGAGGATGGTGGGAAGCTGGTTTCTCATGGCCAGAGAATGGATTTACAAAGATGTTAATGGAGAAAGATAGAAACAACTCTGGGGTATTAGAGGAGAATTAGAACTACATTTTAAAATAAGTTTAGTATGTATATTTACATATTTTACTGATGTATATATAATACAAACATACTATATATGTATATTATATATACACACATACTGAAAGGGAAACAGTTAACAGATGTGTATGTACCCTTGCACATGTATATACTTAGTGATTCTTCCCCTGAGATAATGACACCTCAGGAACAATAGACCCACTGAGTACCCAGATCCTAGTTGGTAAATACTCCTACACCAAAAGGGAACAAAATCTCTGTAGGGAAGGAGTGATACAGGGCTGGGACAGAGAAGGTATAAGTGAACCTGGAATACCTTATTGTCCCACAAAGTAATGAAATGCTCAAAAAATGATGAAAACGGAAGTCAGCTTGAACTCAGCTCCCAGTTGGCCAAAGCTAGGACAGCTGAGGGTCAAAATAAACAATGAGATTATCACATTAGTATCCACTGAATAAAATACATTCACTGATATAAATAAATGAGCAATAAACAAATGAAGAAGAGAAAGATTTTTCTTTACAATAGAATGCCAACTAACAAATGTAGAATGAACAAATCATCTGTCTGGCAAGGGGATTATATCTAGAACATATAAAAAGTTATTGCAATGTAATAATCAAAAAGATAAATAACTCAATTTAAAAATATTTGTAAACTATATGACCGACAAGGGATTCATCTTCAAAATTTACAAACATCTCATGCAACTTGATATTTTTTAAAAAAGCCAATCAAAAATGGGCAGCAGACATACATTTCTCCAAAGTGCACACAAAAATGACAAAGAAGCACATGAAAAGATGCCCAGCATTGCTAATTACTAGGGAAATGCAAATCAAAACTGCAATGAGATATCACGTCATACCCCTCAGAATGGCCATCATCAAAACAAAAACCAAAAACTACAGACAATAAATGCTGGAGATGGTTTAGAGAAAAGGGAACCCTCCTACATTTTTGGTGGAACGTAAACTGGTACATGGACTACTGAGAACAGTATAGAGGATCCTTAAAAACTAAAACTAGAGCTACCATATGACCTAGCAATCCCACTCCTGGACATATAAAAGAGAAAACTTTAATTCAAAAAGATGCGTGCACCCCAGTGTTCCCTGCAGTGCTGTTTATAACAGCCAAGACACTGGAAACAACTTAAATGTCCATCAGCAGATGAACAAATAAAGAATATGTGGTATATATATACAATGGAATATTACAGCCACTAAGAACAAGAAAATAATGCCATTCGGAGCAACGTGGATGAACCTGGAGATTATCACACTAAGTGAAGAAAGTCAAAGACAAATATCATCACAGGATATCACTGAAATGGATCTAGAATCTAAAGTAAAAAGATACCAATGACTTTATTTCCAAAACAGAAACAGATTCAGAGACTTAGAGAACAAACTTCTGGTTACCAAGGAGGAGGGGAGGGGGAGGGATAGATGGGGAGCTTGGGGCTGACATATACACACTACTATATTTAAGACAGACAACCAACGAGGACCTAAGGTATAACACAGGGAACTCTGCTCAATGTTCTGAAATAACTAAAACAGAAAAGGAATGCGTATGTGTAACTGAATCACTTTGCTTCACACGTGAACCGAGAGCAACATTGTTAATCAACTATGCACCAATATAAACTAAAAAACTAAAGGACCAGAGGAGATATTTGTTATGAGTTGAACTGTGACCCTCCAAAAATAAATTTTGAAATTCTACCCCTCAGAACCTCAAAAATGTGACCTTACTTGGCAACAGGGTTGTTACAGATGCAATCAGTTAAGATGAAGTCAAACAGGAGGAGGCATCGTATGCATGCTCAGTCGCTCAGCCAAGTCTGACTCTTTGTGACCCCATGGACTGTAGCCCACCAGGCTCCTCTGCTCCCATGGAATTACCCAGGAGAGAATACTGGAGTGAGTTACCATTTCCTCCTCCAGGGGACCTTTCTGACCCAGGGATTGACCTCTCATCTCCTGTGTCTCCAAACAGGAGTATGGCGGGTCTTAATCCATCTGAGTGGTGTCCTTATAGGAAGACAGCCATACGAAGACACAGTCACAAGGAGAAATCCGTGTGAAGACGGAGGCAGAGATGAGAGTGACAAGCCAAGGGATGCCAGGAGTTGCCAGTCATCACCAGAGCTCACAGAAAGCTCAGACTCTCGCTCAGAGTCCTCAGCAGGAGCCAAGCTTCCCAGCTCCTGACTCAAGCCCACTGTTACTCTTGACTCTCACGAGCACTCTATAGGATGGACACACTTAATGTCTTTGCTTCATAGATGCATAAAAGGAGGCTCAGAGAAGTTAAGAAACTTGGCCAAGGTCACACAGCTAATGAGTGAGGGAACTGAGATTCAAAGGCAAGTCAGCTTGGTCCGGAACCGAAGTTCATTACCACTACCACCCAGCTCTTGACGCAGCAGTTCAAGAAATTATTTGCTTCTGTGGAATAGTTTGTTGATTATTAACCATGCACCCAGAGCCAGGCTAGGATCAAACAATCTTATGATAGCCCCAGCCCTAAATAGAGACCTAACTCTCTAGTTGAAGAGATTAGTCAAGGGTCCAAAGGATTCCAGTGCTCCCTTCCCACCATTCCCTGCAACTGCGTCTCTGAAATAGTCTGGGCAGCTCGTCCCAGTTACATCTGTAGCCTTCCCTTTCTTCTCCCCCCCTTGTTGGAAGGTCTTTAGAATTCTCAGGCTGGAAGGAGAGGGAATGGTAACTCCATGATTTTCACAAAGTGGTTGATTCTGTGGCAATGATAAGCCATGAAAGTGAAAGTGAATTCTCTCAGTCATGTCCAACTCTTTGCTACCCCATGGACTGTAGCCTACCAGGCTCCTCCATCCATGAGATTCTCCAGGCAAGAGTACTGGAGTGGATTGCCATGCCCTCCTCCAGGGGATCTTCCCAACCTAGGGATCAAACCCAGGTCTCCCACATTGCAGGAGGATTCTTTACCAGCTGAGCCACCAGGGAAGCCCACAGTAGTATGAAGGTTGGACTTCCTGGAGCAGATGTATTCTTGGAAAAGGCTTCCTGGAGCTGTGGGAGTAGTTTGGCAGGATTAATAAAAGATATAGCCAAAGTGTGGATAAAGAAAGATGGCATCAGAAGCCTTCTTGGGAAGGGAACAAGGAAAGAGGTGAGAATCCAAAAAAGAGGAGGGGCATGAGTTTGAACAAGTTCCAGGAAATAGTAAAGGACAAGGAAGCCTGGCATGCTGCAGCCCACGGGGTCACAAAGAGTTGGACACAACTTACTGACTGAATAACACAACTGCCCAGACAAGGGGACCCTGGGTTTTCCAATGAGCGTGTAGATGAAACCCTCAGATTCCCTAGGTCAAAGACCAGGGCTGCTCCATACGCGCTTTTGGTGCCTCACACCTGCCTCTGCTTCATCACACACATGGGCTTTTGCTCTTTTATTCACTTCTTTCCATCTAATCTCCTCCCTGTTTTAGAATAA
This sequence comes from Redunca redunca, assembly GCA_006410935.1. NCBI lineage: Eukaryota > Metazoa > Chordata > Mammalia > Artiodactyla > Bovidae > Redunca > Redunca redunca. The sequence continues at coordinate 375,361 of SJYQ01006998.1, forward strand.
TATATTCCAAACACAGGAGAAAAAAAAATCTCAGAAAATAAAATAACAAACATCTGTGGACTTGGCATGAAAATGTAAAAAATAGTTACATTTTGGGCTTCCCTGGTGGCTCAGTGGTTAAAGAATCAGCCTGCCAATGCAAGAGACACGGGTGCCATCCCTGACCCAAGAAGAGCCCACGTACTGCGGAGCAACTAAGCCCATGAGCCACAAAACTGAGCCTGGGAGCTGGAACTACTGAGCCTGTGTGCCACAAGTACTGAAGTCCATGTGCCCCAGAGCCTGTGCTCTGCAACAAGAGCAGCCACCACGGTGAGAAGCCTGAGCGCCCCAGCTAGAGGCAGCCCCCACTTGCCACCACTAGAGGAAGGCCAGCGCAGCAATGAGGACTCAGCACAGCCAGAAATGAATATAAATAAATACCTAAAATCATGTTTTAAATGGTGACATTTTGTCTCAGTGCTGGAGAGCCTTTCAAGATAGGGAAGATTCTAGGTCCTGTGGGTGCATCTTTGGAGCCCCTCCCCACCACTGCTCCAACCTGCAGGCCAATATGTGTCCTCACTAATTTGGAGATATTCTTCTGTTGCCTCCTGATATTCATTTCTGCTAATGTGATGTCTATTCTCAGCCTAAGTTTTTTGGTTTTGCTTTTTTTAAAAAACTATTTTATTTACTTATTTGCTTTTGGTTGTGCTGGGTCTTGGTTACTGCGCGGGCCTTTCTCTAGTTGCAGAGAGCGGGGGCTACTCTCTAGCTGCCGTGCATGGGTTTCTCAACGTGGTGACCTCTCTTGTTGTGGAGCACGGGCTCTGGCCTGTTTGGGCTTCAGGAGTTGCGGCACGTGAGCTCCGCAGTTGTGGCTCCCTGGCTCAATAGTTTTGACGCACAGGCTTAGTTGCCCTGCTGCATGTAGGATCTTCCTGGATCAGGGCTCAAACCTATCCGTCTCCTGCTTTGGCAGGCAGATTCTTTCTCACTGGGGCACCAGGGAAGCCCCATTCTCAGTCCAAGCTTTATTCCTATTCATCTTCTTTCTAAAATCTTGTAAGACTCTTCTCTTTCTCTCTGTCTCATTACACCTAAGCGGGGATTTACTGATGGATGGGCCTTGGTACAGCATTTTCTGCGCACTTGTAGCTGAGGATTTCTGTCTCTCTTTAGTTGTGAACATTCTCTCCTGTATTCTTCTGAAACACCCATGAGATACCTATGGGAGCCCCTCAATCCATTTTTCAGATGGCTGAATTGCTCTCACAAATTTGTATTATTTTTATCTCTCTAAGATGCATTCTCCTCTTCCTGCAATTTCAGTTTGAAGTTGTTGATTAAGAATAACATGGCAGGCGTTCCTTTTCTGGTAAGTGGCCTGAGGTGACTTCAAAAAATGACTGTGCTACTCACCTGACCCAGAAAATTCCACAAAATCATGCAAATCAAGAGGTTCAAACCTTCATATTCACTTTAAGAACACTCGTGAAACTGCCCAGGCCATTAAGTGTATGCATGTCAGAAGACCCACCGAGTATCTGGCAAGGTGTGCCATTCCACTGCTACCGCGGCAGAGCTGGTAGGTGTGCACAGGCCACACAGTGGGGCTGGGCCCAGGGTCGGTGGCCCAAAGAGAGTGTTGAATTTATACTGCACATGTTCAAAAATGCAAAGAGTAATGCTGAACTTAAGGGCTTACATGTAGATTCTCTTGTCACTGGGCACATCCTGGTGAACGAAGCCCCCAAGGTGTGGTGCAGGACTTAACAGAGCTCACGGTTGGATCATTCGATACAGAGCTCTCCCTGCCACACTGAGATGATCCTTAGTGAAAAAGAACAGACTGTTCCAAAACCAGAAGAGGAGCTGCACACAAGAAAAAGATATCCCACAAGAAACTGAAGAAACAAAAACTTCTGGCCTGGGAATAAAGGCAGCAAAAAACAAATGCAAGTAAAACTGAAAAAAAAAAAGAACGTAGGAGATGGTTTAATCCACTTGAAGGGTTTGGTGGCAACTGATATATAGCAATTGCTATAATTTATATAGTCCGATAAAGCATTTTTCACAGAAAACAAGGATAAATAATAATCACATCAGAGACCGAAGAATATTTCACTTATACTTAACCAAACAACATCTTAACAAGATGTATAAAAGTAAAGTAAAGATAAAGATAAGGAAAAATATAAATATATCTATAGCTGAATGAAAATCCCAGAAAATAAAAAGAATTAGGCAAATAATATTAGAAATCATAGAGAGTAAGACAAAACTGACACATATATTTGTGTCTGTGTGTTTAGTTGCTAAGTCATGCCCAACTCTTCACAACTCCCCAGACTGTATTCAACCAGGCTCCTCTGTCTATGGGATTTCCCAGGCAAGAATGTTAGAGTGGGTAGCTATTCCCTTGTTCAGGGGATCTTCTCCACCCAGGGATCGAATCCAGGTCTCCTGCATGATTCTTTGCTCTCTGAGCCACCAGCGAAGCCCCATTGCTTGCACAGTTGGCTCCTAGATCCTTTCTCTTTTTTTGATAGAATCTCCCTGATTCTACTCTGTCAATGGACTCTGAAAAGTCACTTCCCTTCAGTTTGGAATTTGAAGGACCAGTTGGTATCTGATCATCTTGAGGGATGCTAGTCCCGGAAAGACACGTTTATTTGCCCAGCTTAGACAGCCACACTCGGGAGAGGTTTGCCATTCATAGGTTGGTAGGGAGAAAACAAGGGACAGAGAAGAGGGAAGTCTTAACTCATGTTCACATCCGAACAGATTTTTTTAAATTGCAAGTAACATCCATTCAGTTTCTCTAATCAGCTTCAAAGGCCTTGCAAGGCTCCCTCTACCATTGTGGGGCTGGTAATTCTGTGTCACAGCTAATTACCGCTTAATAGCCATCGTGGGTGCAAAGTCTCCAGTTTAAAAGCCAAGTCGATTTCTTCCCGCATTCAGACCTCAGCTGCCCCTGAATGGTGGAGATTACAGGAGGTAATACTGGCATTATTTCTACCTGCTGTAGTTCATCAGCTCCATCTCCAGCTGAGTGAGCCACCCCGCTCCCCCTTGGACAAAGATTACTTGTCATTAAAATGCTCAGGCTCACGTCGGCTCTCTTTTTACAATCTGGATGTTGCCTACACTTTGAGAAAGGTTTTTGAAGGCAGATTAGCAGGATTAGGAAAGGTTCACATATGTTCAGCCTCACTCTTGGTATTCAAGACATCACAACCCTGCACCACCCAGGAAGCTCGAGAAAACCAGTGAGCCCAGGCAGGGAGGGGGAGGGGACGAGAAAAGGGAAGAGTGGGAGGAGGGAAGCAGGGCAACTCTCCCCTAACAATGCAAAGCTGGTGTCAGATGCAAACCTGGGAATATTGAATATTAGCGAATTCCCAGTCACTTCACTAGAAGTTTGGAATTTAGCTTTGCTTTCCCTTCACTTCTGGTGTAGTTCTTTTTTCTTTCCTTGAGAACCTGGCTAGTGGAGGGGAGGGGAGGTGTCAGAGGCAGAAGTCAGCATTGTGGCCTTTACGCAGGTTCTAAGAGCTATGCCTAAACTACTGCTGTTCCTTGGCATCCCCTGTCCACTTTTTCTCACCTTGTCTGCTTTCCTGAAAACACTGAATGAAACAGGAGTCATGGCTCCTGTGAGAAAGCCCATCCCTGAGCTGGGCTATTTCACTGAGTTGTTGTTGCTGCTGTTAATCACTCGGTCGTGTCTCTTTGGGACCCCATGGACTGCAGCACGGCAGGCTTCCCTGTCCTTCACTATCTCCAGGAGTTTGCTCAAACTCATGTCCATTGAGCCGATGATGCCATCCAGCCATTTCAATCTCTATGGATCCTTCTCCTGCTTTCAATCTTTCCCAGCATCAGGGTCTTTTCCAGTGAGTCGGCTCTTCACATGAGGTAGCCGAAGTACTGAAGCTTCAGCTTCTGCATCAGTCCTTCCAATGAATATTCAGGGTCGATGTCCTTTAGGATTGACTGGTTTAATCTCCAAGGGACTCTTAAACTCTGTTTAACCTGAACTGATTACTCATCTACTCCCTTGGCATATCACACTGGGTACCAAGAGGAGGCAAAAAGGGTATGAGAAATAGCTGGGTAGTTTTAGAATCTCCCAAAATGTCCCCAGAAAGTAGAACTAAAGAGCCATGGAGAGGATCTACAACAACGGTGATGCGATCCCCCCAAACACCGAAAGTAACAGGTCTGGACAAAGCCGCCAAAGGTCAAGAACTGTGTGGTAGCAGTGAGGCAGGAGGTAGATGGGCCCCCCAGGGTAAAGCAATTGCAGATTCCTTCCCTAAAGTCTGGGCCTCCCTGGTAGCTCGGTTGGTAAAAAGCTGCCTGCAGTGCAGGAGACCCCGGTTCAATTCCTGGGTTGGGAAGATCCCCTGGAGAAGGGATAGGCTACCCACTCCAGTATTCTTGGGCTTCCCTTGTGGCTCAGCTGGTAAAGAATCTGGCTGCAATGCCGGAGACCTGGGTTCAATCCCTGGGTTGGGAAGATCCCCGGGAGAAGGGAAAGGCTCTCTACTCCAGTACTCTGACCTGGAGAATTCCAGGAAATGCACAGTCCCTGGGGTTGGACATGGCTGAGCGACTTTCCCTTTTCCTTTCCCTATGGACTGAAGCAGAGAATAGCAGGACAATTAAGGGAGGAGGCGGGCCCTGCCCAGACCACATATTTTTCCATTCCCAAGGTCAGGAGTTCTCCCCAACCACACATACTCAGAAAAGCTCCATAGAGGTCAAAGGGGAGTGGTGCTAACTAAGGCCAGGCTACTCACATGCCCTTTTGGTAATATCCACGTTGGCTAAGAGATGCGTGCACACACATGGGAGGATCCTGAGATATACCAAATAAGGACTGCAAACGGGGCAAACAAAATGAACTGCAGATGGGGCAAACCAAATGATTGACCAAAGAAACCCGGAATAAATGCCCAATAGAAGTGCTTCAAACTCCCACGAGGGCATGACCCAGGGTCTCTCTCTCTCTCTAAGTCCACCCATGTGTCGACCCACATGTACGGTGCATTTTTTCTCTTGATGAATACTCTACTTGATTCACTACTTTCTGTCTTTGTGGAAATTCTTTTTTGCAAAGGCAGAAGCCAGGACCCTTGTTACTGACCACTGGTCTGGTGGCCAGGATCTGGTGCTCTCACCGCCGTGACCCAGCCCAATCTCTGGCTGGGAATCCAAGCCCCGCTCCAAGGTTTCGCAGGCCGAGGCCGCCCAGGACCTGCAGCATCGGGGCTGGGAGAAAGAAGGGAAGAAAAGTGTGGTTCTGAAGATGAGGATGGGGAAATTACAGAGTCACCAGTGTATTTCCTGGAAGACACAGAAAGCCAATCTGAGTAGAGTGACTGAAACCAGTAGTGGGTTCTGTAAACAAAACATTTAAGTCCGATGGGCCCTGACCCAACAGCCCGATGGTGTTGGAGTGGGCTGGGCCCTCTCTACTCCCAAAGTGACAAACCTCCATCTCATAGAAAGCCTTGCACTGAGGAACATCCACGCAGAATGACAGAGGCAGGGAACAAAGATCCAGATGAATGGGCTGAAGTTGCAGGGCAGAGGAGGGAGCTCTGGAGAAGCTGGAAGATTTTTATTTTATTATTCATTTGGGAAAACCCAGAAGAGACCACTGTAGAGCCTGAGAAGTAGAAAGGCTGTCCTGGCCCACCCTTCACTGCTGAAAGTAGAGGAAAATTCATTTCACTTAGAAAACGAACAGCAGAGAAGCGCTGTGGGAGAAATCCCCAAAAAGTCAATGAAAGAGAAAGAAAAAGAAAATGCAAACATAGACGTTCTGCAGTGAAAGCCTGCTAGGAAGAAATGCTCACGGAGCTTTTCAGATATTCCAAAACAAGCTAAAGGAAACTAAGAAAATGATAGACGATATGAAAAGACAACATACCTCAGTGCTAGAGGAAAAGAGCTCAGAATTCAGGTGAATGACAAAAAAAGAAAATTTCAAAAAAGAGGTGACAGAATTTAGAAAATAAGTAGGAACATAAAAAAAATGACTGGAGAGATATTGACATACAAATTGGCAGAAATACAAGGGACAGAGGACATTCAATGACACAATAGGGATGAAATAAACAAAATCGACATGGTGAGAAACTCTAAAGGACAAATGGTTCAATTTCTTCAACAAAAACAATAAAAATTTTGGAAAAAGAAATAAAAAGAAGGAAGAAATTGATATAGATAAACGAGATTAGGAAATTGTTTCAGAAATTGCCAAGTAGCGAACTTGTTTGGATGATAATTCAAACATTTTTACCATTTAAAAATTGCAAGACAACTAGGAAAATACAAAGGTGACAATTTTTAATGATATTAAGAGATTAATGTTATTTTTAAGTATGACATGATGATATCATGGTGATGTTTATTCAAATAACAATTATCTATTAAAGCCTATACTGAAATGTTCGAAAATAAAGGTACTTAATGTCACTATAAAATTATCCAGAAGGAGTGGGATGGGTGGAGGTGCAGATGAAACAACGCTGGACTGTATTGATAAAGTGAAGCTGGTTGATGTGCTTAGTAGATTTTTATATTACACTCTCTATTTCTACAGTCTTATATTACTGTAATACAAAGCTTAATAAAAAACAAACTATAAAGGAAGCCTTTGGCACCCATCAAGCATGAACAGCCCATGATTCTTTTATGAGCCAGCAGTGACATCTGCAGAGGATTTCAATAGGTAGAGACATACTGTGTAACCTGTCCCCTCAGCCTGTCTTCCCTTTTGAGTTTTGCAGCGTGTCTGTCCCTAAACTGACCTGGAGGCGTTATTCCATCGCTTACTAGAATATAAGTTCTATGGGAGCAAGGATTTTGCTAATTTTATTGCTGCTATAATGATCTTAGAACAGTACCTCGCAGGTAGTAGGCTTTCAGGAAATATTTGTTGGGTAATTGAAGAAATGCCCATATGTAATTCCAGTACATAATTTCAGACTCTAATGATCACTTCTGGTAATGAGGAAATTAATTTCTTGGATAGAGGATGAAGATTCTTCACCTTGTAATGACGTAAGCTTGGATTAGCCTCTGAATTGGCCTCCAAAGATAATCGATGTGTGATGCTGCCGCCACGGAGGCCTCTGGGCAGCTGCTGAGCTACTGACGATGCCGCACAGAGTGAAGGACTGAGGACCGTGGGTGGCGGCTGCTTTCACTTTGCTGGGTGTCCAGGATCAAGTCATCAGCCAATGGGCATTACTTAAAATGTAGCGTTATGTATGTCGGCAATTGATGGGAATAAGTACACGGAAATCTTCCATACGATTTATTGTTATTTGGTTTGTTTGTTTCATTGGTGAAGATACTTAAAAGCTAAGTGCAACCCTTTCAACTTCTCAGTTGAGAAGCCGTCAACTGTAGTGGAAGCATGAAGATTTTCAAAATATATAGACCCGAGCTGAAACCCCAATCACAGTAGCCTTTGAAAAAATAAAATTGGCCAGCTGATGCCTTTTCCACCCTCAACCTCTCTTTCTTTCTCTCTCTCTCACACACCCACACACACATACACATACCTCTTGTATCCATATTCACAAAGAGAGGCCTGGACTTATTTATAGAAAATATTAATGGCTATTTCTACTAGTGGAATTTTGGATGATTTTCAGTTTTCTTTTTCTCTTTTAATCAATCTTAGAATGACAAAGAAGTAAGTAAATGACAAAAAAGTATTGAACTGAAGATGCCCCCCAGGGAACTCTGTACAATGTTCTTACAGCAGCCATTCAAACTCTCATCTCTTTCCAACCATTTGGGAGTCAACCAGTGACTTCCCTCATTGAAAAGATGAAGCCATGGTGTTAAATGAGATAAACACCTGGACAATAGATGTCAAATAACTGTTTTGTTATCAGTCACTAGGAAAGTGAACCCTGCTGCTCTGAGGATGGAAAACGCCCATCAGTGACTTTGCCATTCTCTCCAGGCTGACGTAAGAGTTCAGTTTATGTCTGGCCAAAGTAACAGCAAATCATATCAATATGACTTAAGTGCCTAAGGGGGTCACTTTCCTCACAGAGCAAGAAAGCTGGAGGTAAACAGTGGGGGCTTGGAGTGGCTGCTGGACCGGCAGTGCCCACTGCGACTCAGATGGGTTTGCTCTTCCTGCCCTGTCATTCTTGGCTTTCGATCTCTGAATGGCTGCTGCGCCTCCACACATGGTGTCCGCATTCCAGACACCAAGAGGGAACAGACTACAAGCCTTTCTTTCCTCCAAGCTTTGTGTTTTCTTGTGAGAATGCATGCCATTCCTAGGATTTCTGCCAATATTGCTTTGGCCACATGGCCATCCTTAACTTCAAGAGAGTCTGGGAGATGGATATTTTAATATGGTCAAAATGACACCATAAACAAAATTAGATCTTTGTTAGAAGAAAAGACTCAGGTTCGATTCCAGGGTCGGGAAGGTCCACTGGAGAAGGGATAAGGCTACCCGCTCCAGTATTCTTGGGCTTCCCTTGTGGCTCAGCTGGTAAAGAATCCTCCTGCAAAGCAGGAGACCCTGGTTCTATCCCTGGGTTGGGAAGATCCCCTGGAGAAGGGAACAGCTACCCACTCCAGTATTCTGGCTCTGTGAATATACAGTCCATAAGGTTGCAAAGAGTCGTACACAACTGAGTGACTTTCACTTTCCTTCACTTCAATGAGGTAGATGAACCTAGAGTCTGTCATACAGAATGAAGTAAGTCAGAAAGAGAAAAACAACTATTGTGTATTAATGCATATATATGGAATCTAGAAAAATGGTACTGATGAACTTATTTGCAGGGCAGAAATAGAGACGGAGACATAGGGAACAGACTTCAGACAAAGCAGGGGAAGGAAAGGGTGGGATGAATTAAGGGAGTAGCATTGAAAATATACATTACCATACGTTGAATGGATAGCTAATGGGAAGTCACTGTATAACACGGGGAGCTCGAAGTGGTACTCTGTGACAACCTAGAGGGGTGGGATGTGGCTGGAGTTGGGGGGGAGGTTCAAGAGGTAGGGAACATATGTATACCGATGGCTGATTCACGCTGTTGTACAGCAGAAACCAACATAATACTGTAAAGCATTTATCCTCCAATTACAAATACCTTTTCTAAAAAGTGTGTGGGGGGGTGGGGGTGGGGAATCTATGTGTGGTTTTCAAGCTTGACTGTAAGCAGTTACAAAGGCTTTACCCGGCAGGATGCAGGGGGGAAGAGCTGCCCTCCCCATACTGGGCTTGGTGACGGCTAGGCCCCTGCATATCTGGAGTATCACACAGATACTGGTGCTTTCGCTCCTGGTCTCCCTTAAGCTGAAGTCTCCAAGCTCCTCTGCTGAGACATGCTTACAAAGGCAGGGAGAATAACCTAAGAATTTTATCACCAGTGCATCTCCGGATCCTAACCCTGCTCTCACATTGGGAATTTGCTTCAAGATCATCTGAGGCCAGAGGAGTTGAAGTGGCTGTAGACCGACTGTGCGTTCATAATTGCTGAACCTGGGTGGTGGGCATATGGGACTGCCCTCTGTGAGTCTCTCAGTTTTTATAGATTTACCACTTTTCATGATCAATAATTTCCTTTTTTTTTTTTTTCCTCTGTTCTCCTCTCAGACAAAAAAAAAAATAGCATAACAAAGTGTTACCTCTGGCTCTCTGAAAAGTCACAACTGCTCCCCCCAAACCCAACCCATTCCCTGTGGATCCTGGCCACCCAGAGGTGTGCGTATGCACTCTAAGATCTTAAAACATATATTAACAAACCAGTCGTATTCAAAGAATGATCACAAGAAAACTCTGAAACAGGTACATATCGCTTTTGATTCTGAGTCATAAGGAGGCAATTCAGCGGCCCTTGACCTTAAAAAGACCAGGAGGGCAGGTGCGGGAGGAACCATCAAGGAGCGGAGGGCTTTTGCCACTGGTCGAGACAGGCAGGTGTTGGGTGGGTGGGGGGAAAGGCCAAGAAATGCAGGTCAAATCCCCACTCTGCCGCTGGCTTGCTGTGTGGCCTCGGGCCAGAGCCTTCACCTTCCAGAAAATCAGCTGCTGATCTAGGCGGGCAGCTGGGGGCCAGCCGACTTCTAACATCCAGCTCTTTTAGCCCGGATGCGCTCAAAGCAGTGAAGACAGAGCTGATGATACACACAGTGGCCACCGCAACACACTAACTGAGCAATGAACGCGGCAACACACACTGGGAGTGTGGGAGACGTGACCTGGCCTGGGGTGGACAGTGGGGCGGCGCTAAATGGGCCAGAGGGAGGAAACCAAATAAGGACATGAGTCCTCCTGGGGCGGGGGGCGATGCTGCTGGGGCGGAGGGNNNNGCTGGGACGGGGGGCGGTGCCCCTGGGGCGGGGGCGGTGCTTCTGGGGGAGCCCCTCCCCCAGCCAGCGGCACAGAGGAAATTGACCAGCTGGTTCCAGCGCACCTGTTTCAACCTAAAGGGAAAAATAGGGTGAACTCATGGCCCAGCGGAGAAGGCAATGGCACCCCACTCCAGTACTCTTGCCTGGGAAATCCCATGGACGGAGGAGCCTGGTAGGCTACAGTCCATGGGGTCGCTAAGAGTCGGACAAGACTGAGCGACTTCACTTTCACTTTTCACTTTCATGCACTGGAGAAGGAAATGGCAACCCACTCCAGTGTTCTTGCCTGGAGAATCCCAGGGATGGGGGAGCCTGGTGGGCTGCCGTCTACGGGGTCACACAGAGTCGGACACAACTGAGCGACTTAGCAGCAGCAGCAGCAGCATGGCCCAGACCAGAAAGAGCCCAGCTTTCCAGAGATCTACAGGTCTGTCCCAAGGGTACATGAGCCAAAGTTCGAGCACTCATTAGAATCCATAGGGGAGCTTGATGGAAGGAGAGGTTGTCAGGACCCACCCCCGCTCTGATTCAGTGGGTCTGGAGTGGGCCCCAGGTCCTCCACTTTTTAGCAAGCTCCCCAGCCATCCTGACGGTGGCCCAGGTGGTAAAGAAACCGCTTGCCAATGCAGGAGACATAAGAGAGGTGGGTTTGATCCCTGGGTCGGGTAGATCCCCTGGAGGAGGAAATGACAACCCACTCCAGTATTCTTGCCTGGAGAAACCCATGGACAGAGGAGTCTGGTGGGCTATGTGTCCACGGGGTTGCAAAAGGGTTAAATATGACTTAGTGACTAAACAAACATTGGTTGCTTCACAGTGTATTATTTTCTGCTGCACAGCAAAGTGAATCCGTCACAGGGAGACACATGTCCTCTCTTTTTTGGGTTCCCTTGCCATTCAGGTCAGCAGAGAGCAATAGGCAGAGTTCCCTGTGCTATGGGGTGGGTTCTCATTCCTTACTGATTTTATACATAGTATCTATAGCCTGCATATGTCAATCCCAATTTCTCTCACCTCCCCTTCCCCCCTCCCACCCCCGCCGTGTCCACACATTTACTCTCTACCTCTGTCTCCATTTCTGCTTTGCACATAGGTTCATCTGTACCATTTTTCTAGATTCCACATATATGTGTTAATATACCATATTAGTTTTTCTCTTTCTGACTTACTTCACTCTGTATGATGGTCTCCAGGTCCATCCACGTCTCTGCAAATGAATCTTTCCTCTTGAACCAAGCTGCCATGTTGTGAGGAAGCCAAGGCTGCCAGGGGGGGGACGCTCCAGCAGAGCAGAACTGAGGCCTGGGTCAAAGGGCTGCAGCTGAGCATCCACTGTGGACCTTCTAGATGACCCTGCATCTCAGCAGCACCAGGTGAAGCTGAAGAACTGCCTGGTGAGCCCGAAGACTCATGAGAACTAACACACTGCTACTGTTGAAGTCACTAAGTCTTGGGGTACCCAGTCACACAGCAGCAGATAAATCAAGTGGGGAGTTTCCCCCAGAACTGATATCATCAGATTTAAATTCTGGGCTTCAGCAAAATTAGGATGGTCTTCTACTGTGTCCTGATGCTTAGACCTGTTTGCAAAACTCTTTCCAGAAAGAGTGGTTTATTCTCAAGCACATGAGTCTGGCACTCCTTACTAGAAAAACAAAAAACAAGGAACCTTGCCACTTTTCCTACCAGTTTGCCAAACAATAGTATAAATTTGAAGGATAATGAGAACTAGGAAGTTTTGACACGTTCATATTTGCACATACCACTAACCATAAAATAAATGAAATTATTTCATAATAAATGTCTCCAATTTTAACACTAATAAACTAGAGCCAGGACTGTGTATCAGACCAACTAGTTATTGCAGGAGAGTTTGGAGGACTCTGTGGAAGGCATATGTTTATAGCGCTCAGTAGAAAAACACCATTATTGTCTTCAGGTTGCCTGGTTCCCTATCCTTATAATGAGTAAGATATTTAAAGTCCTGAACTGTTGATGTGACATTTCAATAAGTAATGCAGAGATTCGACAGCATTTCCATATTCCTCTTTTAAAGTCTGGATGCCTCTGCCTTAATCCAAGCTCCTTGGCATTTATTACTGTTTGTTACACTAACAAGTAAGATTACGAGAATTCTAATGAAGGCTTCCAGTGAAAAACTCTGTGATTAAAATGCCGTAATAACAGTTGCATGCATTTATGTGCCTGATTACCATAATCTATTTAGCACAAGTAAACATACAAACAGAAGGAGAAAAGCAAGCCCACTGACACTCCAGCTAAAGGAGAATTTGAAATGCGAGATAGAGACAATGTAAATATGTAAATGTCTTTGTGCATTCTTTTCATCTCTCTCCTTTCTCATCCTTGCCTGTTTTTTTTTTTTTTTTTTTCTGTTTGCTAATGAGAAGACTATACCATCCCATGTGGTCCCTGCTCAGCCAGGCTGAGGTACATTTGGGGGCCATCTGCTGGGGCCAGAGTCCTAACAATGCCACCCAGCGAGCGCTGGATATATCTGCGGCCACCTTTGACATCCTGGACAAGAAGGAATGGTCTCTCAAAGACTCCAGTCTTTGATGCGTTCAATCTGAACACTTAGTTCAGCTGTCACTCCATTAATGCAAGACCTGGAGGAGCAGGGCCGTATACCCTGCCCTCTGCCTCCCCCACCGCCCTTCCCCCACAAACACCACACTGTCAACAAATTATTAGAGCAGCGACCATGCCGGGCCTCTCAGTTAGCCTCCCTCCACATCTCTGTTGGCTTCCTTATTTTTCACTCTTAATAAAATGTCAGGCAGGAGAGTTCCTGGCATCTTCTGCTTGGTGAAGGATTTTACAAAACTTTTTAAAAGTGGAACTGAATACTTTAACAGTGGGATAATGGTGACAGGCCCGATAGGGAAACAAATTACAGAAACTTGTCGGAATCCCAAACGTGCTGTGCTAAAGAGATGGCATAGGCGTGTTCTTTGCTCAAAGGAGAAAATTTCTCAAACAGAAGCAGGAGGGTCGTTGATCTGGCCTTAATGGAGAGAGAGGAGCTGATAAATTCACATGGAAAAGCATCAAAGAAGAGACACAGATGTAGAGATCAAATGTATGGGCAGTAAGGGTAGAGGAGAGATTCGGAGATTGGGATTCAGTCTGTTCAGTTCAGTTGCTCAGTCATGTCTGACTTTCTGCAACCCCATGGGCTGTAACACGCCAGGCTTCACTGTCCATCACCAGCTCCCAGAGCTTGCCCAGACTCATGCCCATTTAGTCGGTGATGCCATCCAACCACTCCAGTCTTTGTGAATCTTCCTTCTTCCGCCTTCAATCTTTCCCAGCATCAGGGTCTTTTCAAATGAGTCAGTTCTTCACATCAGGTGGCCAAAGTTTTGAAGCTTCAGCTTCAGCATCAGTCCTTCCAATGAATATTCAGGACTGATTTCCTTTAGGATAGACCGGTTGGATCTCCTTGCGGTCCAAGGGACTCTCAAGAGTCTTCTCCAGCACCACAGTTTAAAAGCATCAATTCTTCAGAGCTCAGCTTTCTTTATAGTCCAACTCTCACATCCATACGTGACCACTGGAAAAACCATAGCCTTGACTAGACAGACCTTTGTTGGCAAAGTGATGTCTCTGCTTTTTAATACGCCGTCTAGGTTGATCATAGCTTTTCTTCCAAGGAGCAAGTGTCTTTTAACTTCATGGCTGCAGTCACCATCTGCAGTGATTTTGGAGCCCCCCAAAATAAAGTCTCTCACTGTTTCCATTGTTTCCCCATCTACTTGCCATGATGGGAGATTGGGATTGACATATGTATACTTTTGATACAAAATAGATAACTAATGAGAACCTACTGTGTCTTTATAGCACAAGGAACTCTACTTAATGCTCTTTGGCACCTAAATGGGAAGGAAATCCAAAAAGAATGGAGATATATATATATATATATACATGCGACTGATTCATTTTGCTGTACAGCGGAGACTAGCACAACATTGTAAAGCAACTATGCTGCTGCTGCTGCTGCTAAGTCGCTTCAGTTGTGTCCGACCCTGTGCGACCCCATAGACGGCAGCCCACCAGGCTCCCCCATCCCTGGGATTCTCCAGGCAAGAACACTGGAGTGGGTTGCCATTTCCTTCTCCAATGCATGAAAGTGAAAAGTGAAAGTGAAGTCGCTCAGTCTTGTCCGACTCTTAGCGACCCCATGGACTGCAGCCTACCAGGCTCCTCCGTCCATGGGATTTCCCAGGCAAGAGTACTGGAGTGGGGTGCCATTGCCTTCTCCATGGTTTAGATGAAACACTGAGGCCCAGTGATAATCATATTGGCTTTGGATTATAAAGATTTTTTTGTAGGGACTTCAAAAATAATTCTGAGGTGTATAAAAAAATCTTGGCATCTTCATATATAGAGGGCACTTACAGCCAACATTTATGAGCTATTACTATATCCAGTCCCTGCTCTAAATGCTTCCCACACATTGTTAAACTTGACTCCCACAATAAACTTGTAAGGAAGATGGACTACAGATGATATCTCACAAAAAGGTTAAACAGCTTGCCTGTGCTCAGGCGCTCAGTCGTGTCTGACTCTGCAAGCCTGTGGACTGTGCTTAGGAAGGCTCTAGCTTAATAAGTGAGCAAATTAGAATTCTAACCCAGGCAAACCTGAATCCAGGGCCTATACTTTCCAATGGAAATCTAACTTAAATTTTTGCATCATCCATAGTTAAAGAACCACATGTCTAGTGGCAAGCGACATATCCTAAAAACAATATAGTGCCTGATGTGTAGTAATCTGGTCATACAAGGGTCCCCAAGCCCTGGGCCTCTGCATATTAGGAACTGGGCCACACAGCTGGAGGTGAGAGCAGGGCAAGCGAGCGAAGCTTGGTCGGTATTTACAGCCGCTCCCCATCGCTCACATTATTGCTTGAGCCCCGCCTCCTGCTCAACAAACTCAATACATATAATGCCTTTAAACCATCCCAAAACCATCCCCTGGCTCACCATCCATGGAAAGACTGTCTTCCATGAAACGGGTCCCTGGTGCCAAAAAGGCTGGGGATGTTTTTGGTTTGCTGTAATATACACTTGTTGCAACCATTCATAGAATCAGCATCATCACAGGAATAACATTGTTCTTAGAAGAGAGCTTTTCACACTCCCACACTTCTCCAACATATGCACATTTTTCAAATGAAAATGATACACATTTTTCAAACGAAGAGATCTCTAAAGGAAGGAGGCCCACAGAGTACAAAGAGGTAAGGACATTTATCACTCAAAGCAAAATAGCCCGTTGTTTGCCCACCCAGCCCCACACTTATGGCCCTTGGAAATCGGCAGGCTAAGCCAAGTGAGCACCAAATAATAGTAATTACGGGGGCAGGTTAAAGAGACAGCCATTCCCCTAATTTGACCTATTTAGCATTTGGGGAGTAGTCTGTGTCTGTCTTGGGAATTTTCTAAGCAATGGGTTGAAAGAGAAATTGGGGGAAGGAGACAATAGTTTGGAATCAACATAATAAACATGAGCGGCTGCAGTGCAGACCATCCGCTCAGTAAATGAGGGGCCCATCTTCAAAGATGGAAATCAGTGTTGGCCTCCCCAGGAGCTGTCCTCCATCCCAGTCTGGGCCTGGACCACCTCCTCTACTCCTCCATCAGCCACTCTGGGCCTGGACAACCTCCTCTCCTCCCAGGATGATTTCCACTCGCCCCAACATGCTCTTGGTTCCCCTCCAGCCCTCTTGCTCGATCCCCTGGACAACATCCCCCTCTGGCTCTAGTCAACCTCCCTGGAGGTCCCTCTTGCACCTCCAACTCAACTCAGCCAAAACACCTGTTCCTTTCCCACGGACTCTCCATCTCAGTCGATGACCTGGAATGACAGCCCGTCCACCAAGCTACCCAAGCTTGCTGCTGCTGCTAAGTCACTTCAGTCATGTCCAACTCTGTGCGACCCAAGCTTAGAAAGCTATTAAGATCCTAAACTTCTCACACCCCTCCTGTCCATAAGGCTGGCCAGTCTTACCATCTGGGAACATCTTCCTCCATCACCCCTTCTCCCCATCCCTGCCACCATGCCCATACTATTAATTTGCTAGAGTTTGCATTACAAATACCACCCAGTGGATGACTTAAACAATAGAAAGTCATTGTTTCACAGATCTGGAAGCTGGAAGTTCAAGACCAAGATGCAGGCAAGGTTGGTGTA
Source organism: Redunca redunca (assembly GCA_006410935.1). Lineage (NCBI taxonomy): Eukaryota > Metazoa > Chordata > Mammalia > Artiodactyla > Bovidae > Redunca > Redunca redunca. Next base: position 391,981 of record SJYQ01006998.1, read on the forward strand.
TTTTTTTTTTCCACTTAAAAAAATCCATTCACTTATCTATTTTATTTTTGGCTGTGTCAGGTCTTAGCTTCTGCACATGGAATCCTTTCACTGTGGTGTGTTGGCTCAGTTGCCCCAAGGAATGTGGGATCCCAGTTCCCCGACCAGGGGTCGAACCTGCATCCTCTGCACTGGAAGGAAGAGTCTTACCTACTGGATCGCCAGGGACGTCCCGGGGTTGGTGTCTTCTGAGGGCCTGTCTCCTTGGCTTGTAGGTGGCTGTCCTCTCTGTGTGTCTTCACCTGCTTTTTCCTCTGTGTGTCCATGCCCTGATCCCTTCTTCTTCTAAGCACACCCTAATGACCTCTTTAAAGACCCGATGTCCAAATGCAGTGACATGTTGAGTTAGAATGGGGTTCGAGCTCAACACAGGAATGGGGGGCAATTCAGCCCCTAACAGGGTCCTTGTCACCTATCATAGCGTATAACATAGTTAGTCGCTCAGTCACGTCTGACTCTTTGTGACCCCGTGGCCTGTCGCCCACCAGGCTCCTCCGTCCATGGGATTCTCCAGGCAAGAACACTGGAGTGGGTGACCATTCCTTTCTCCAGGGATCTTCCTGACTCAGGGACTGAACCCAGGCCTCCTGCCCTGCAGGCAGATTCTATACTGTCTGAGCCACCTTGTCACCTCTTACTCAGCTACAATAAAACCCTGAATTCTCCAAGTTTTCTACAGTTATGACACCTTTATTTTCCAGATTTTTCTAACAAGGTCCATGTCTTACTTCTGTTATCAGAAAAACAATAATCCATGCGTTGTTTCGAGGAGATTGGTGTCACCGTTGAACTCAGGGAAGCCTCCGTGGATGCTCTCTGTGTCCTGCTTGATGTCTCTTCTCTCCTGCCACATTTCTCTGCTTGCCATCCCATGACCTCGCATCTGGACTCTCTTACACTGATTTCCTTTTTACAGACTGGCCAGTCAGCCGGACGGTCAGCTGGGTTTTGGGGCGAGGATGCCCTCCTCGGTGTCACATGCAACAGTCAACAGGCCACAGAAATCCCGGAGGGCACAGGGGTCTTGAATGGGGTGGTGAGTCATGGTTTAGCCCTTGTTAGGGAACAAAGAGACCCAATTTGAAATCAAAACATGGTCTTCTGTTCTATAGCGGATTTCAGGATCTTTATCCTAATCCTGTGATTTAGAAAATTGTGGTTGACTACCCTTCCTGGAGAGGTAATGGAGACATAAGACCCTCCCCTTCTCCATCCACATTTCAGCCCCACTGCCCCAGGCTTTGCCAGGCAGGTGGAGACTCACTGTGGCTGCTTCTCCAGACCTGGCGGGGTGGCGGGGCGGATGGTGGAGTACCTGCATTATCAGTCGCTTCTCTCGTGTCCGATTCTTTGGGACCCTATGGACCACAGCCTGATTGTCAGGCTCCTCTGTCTATGGGATGCTCCAGACAAGAAGACTGGAGTGGGCTGCCATGCCCTCCTCCAGGGGACCTTCCCAACCCAGGGATCGAACCTGCGTTTCTTATGTCTCCTACATTGGCAGGCAGGTTCTTTACGACTAGTACCACCTGGGATGCTCTCACAGGGGGAGGGGCAACAACAGCACCTCTAGACTCCAGCAGGGGTGGTCCTCTGGAAACTGGAGGCTGGATCCTAGGCTCTGAGACAGAGATACACGGGGCAGGGACAAGAAAGCCTCTGCAGAGCCTGTGCCTGAAGCCCTCCCTCCCCAGCTTCTCCAGTGTGTAGATCTCCCCACGTGGAGGGCTCTGGTCCTCAGAAAGCTCACCCCACCTCCTGACGTTCTACACTGACTCCCACCAAGGTCTCACCTCCAAGCCAATAGCTGAGTCCAGTTTGGAAGTCTTTCCTGAGGCTGCTGTAAACAACAGACTTGGTGGCTTAAAACATCAGACATCGATTCTGTCACAGCTCTGGAGGTCCCAAGTCTGAGATCAAGGGGGTGGCAAGGCCGTGTTCCCTTCAGAGTCTTTGGTAACAATTCTTGCTTCCCTCTTCCAGCTTCTTGCGACATCCAGTGGTCTTTGGCTGTGGGGGCATCACTCCAGTCTCTGCCTTCGTGTTCATGTGGCCTTCTCCTCCTCTTCTATGTCAAGTGTCCACCCCCCTCCCTGCCCCGGTCTTACTCTTGTAAGGACACTTGTCATTGGATTTAGGGCCCACATGGAAAATCTAGGATGATCGCAAGATCCTGCAATGACCTTTTTTGTTTTTCCAAGTAAGGCCACATTCACAATTTTCAGGGATTTGCACATGGACATATTTGGGGGGGGGCACTGTCATTCAATGAGGAAGAAGCCTTTTAATTCTTGGAAAATAGTCCTTGAAGGAAGCCCCACACCATCGGGAGATCTGCTGGCTCTTGCTGAAATCCATGCCCTGAGCCCCAGGACGGAGGCTCAGGTGGCAGGCTCTGCCTGAATCAGTGTCACAATTAGAGACCAAAGGCAGCTGAATGGACCAGGTTGCCCCTTGGAAACAGCTGCCTGCCTCACCAAGACAGACCTAGGCAGAGCTCAGTGCAGGCACCCACATTATCCTGGGGGACCCTGGAACAGCTCTTCCTCAAATGAGGGGCCAGGGCTGGCTTCCCACCAGCTGTGTCCTGCCCTCCTCTCATCAAGGAGGCTCATCTCCTAGAAACTCATGCTGCCCACTTCACACCAGCTTTCTGCCCAGGGTTCTGCCTGTCCCCACCTCCCCCTTGGCCTCAGCATCACTGCTTCCTAAATGACACAGTGAGGGACCAAGACAGGCTCCTTCAGATCTCCTCTGAAGGGAGGGTGGCCTCATAACTGGTGAAATGTTATCTGGTTAAGATTGTGCCCTGTCAATCCTAAGGAAAATTGACTTTGAGGATTCACTGGAAGGACTGGTGCTGAAGCTGAAGCTCCATTACTTTGGCCACCTGATGCAAAGAGCTGACTCATCAGAAAATATCCCAGTGCTGGGGAAAATTGAAGGCAGAAGGAGAAGGGGACGACAGAGGATGAGATGGTTGGATGGCATCACTGACTTGATGGACATAAGTTTGAGCAAGCTCCAGGAGATGGTGAAGGACAGGTAAGCCTGGCGTGCCGCAGTCCATGGGGTCACAAAGAGTTGGACACAACTGAGGAAATGAACAACAACAGCGACAACTATGTTAATTAAAAGTCAGCCTCAACTGATAGAACAAAGACGTCTGCAGTGGAGAGATGCCTCTTCAGACATCAAGAAAACCCAGCACAACAATGGTTTTAACAAAGCAGAGGAGTTTTGCTCTCATCTAAAAACAAAGGCTTGATCCCTCCCTGTACTGTCAGGAACCCAGGCACCTCTCTTAAAGCTTTTTCATATGTGTCCCCATCCTGATGGTTCTTACAGCCCGACCCATCCGGGTGAGATTCCAGCAGCAGGAAGAGAATGGGGACACCTCCAGCAGCCACACACACCACTTGTATCTATATCCTCCTGGCCAGGACTTGGCTACAAAGGAGGCTGGGAAATGTAGTCCTTGTTCTGGGCGGCCATGTGGGCAATCAGAAGTTCCATACAGAAGGGGGAACAGATTTGGGGGAACAACTAGCAATGTTCGCCATATGAATTGGGGACAGTAGGTTTATCACATACCTCCTACTGTAACCACCACCCTTCAGGGCTGTTGAGAGAATCCAAAGAGATTATAATAATCATCATGATAGTAATTACTTTGTAACCATGTTTGAAAGCAGAGATGTGGTCTTGTTTTTTTTTTTTTTTCACTGCTGGACCCTTGGTACCTAGGACAGCTCCTGGCACAGGAAAGAAGCCCAGTATCTATTGGATTATATGCCTGAAGATAAATATTCCTCAGCAGAGATAAGGCACTGGCATACTTGAAACATACTTGAAACCCAACCACTTGGAAAAGTCATTAATAAATCTTTGAAAGGACTGAAAATGGTACCAGATGTCGAAATCTATTATATTTGTAGCTTGATGTTTTGAAGGGGGAAGTGGCATTTTATTACTCTATCTTGAACAGTCACAGAGGTCAGTTTATCACCTGTTCTGACATCCAAATTAAAGATCACATTTTCCCTGCATTCAGGAAAATAAAGATCGAGCCTTTAAGTTAGCTATCAACCAGGCAGACTCTCTTCTACATTGTGCCACAAATAGGGACAACACTTGGGTGACAATTTAGCAACACCTATCAAAATTACAACTGCATAGACTGGCTGACCTAAAAATTCTAATTCTAGGGATTTATCCACATGATATGCTACATATATGAACATGACAATCAACAAGATATTTTTTGCATCCTTGTTTGTAATAGGATAAGACTTCAAATATTATAAATTTGTCTTTCAACAGAGCAATAGTTAAATAAATAATGGTGAAGCCCTATTCAGTTCAGTTCAGTTGCTCAGTCATGTCTGACTCTTTGCAACCCCATGAATCGCAGCATGCCTGGACTCCCTGTCCATCACCATCTCCCGGAGTTCACTCAGACTCACGTCCATCGAGTCAGTGATGCCATCCAGCCATCTCATCCTCTGTTATCCCCTTCTCCTCCTGCCCCCAATCCCTCCCAGCATCAGAGTCTTTTCCAATGAGTCAACTCTTCGCATGAGGTGGCCAAAGTACTGGAGTTTCAGCTTTAGCATCATTCCTTCCCAAGAAATCCCAGGGTTGATCTCCTTCAGAATGGACTGGTTGGATCCCCCTGCAGTCCAAGGGACTCTCAAGAATCTTCTCCAACACCACAGTTCAAAAGCATCAATTCTTCGGTGCTCAGCCTTCTTCACAGTCCAACTCTCACATCCATACATGACCACCGGAAAAACCATAGCCTTGACTAGACGGACCTTAGTCGGCAAAGTAATGTCTCTGCTTTTGAATATACTATCTAGGTTGGTCATAACTTTTCTTCCAAGGAGTAAGTGTCTTTTAATTTCATGGCTGCAGTCACCACCTGCAGTGATTTTGGAGCCCAAAAAAATAAAGTCTGACACTGTTTCTACTGTTTCCCCATCTATTTCCCATGAAGTGATGGGACTGGATGCCATGATCTTGGTTTTCTGAATGTTGAGCTTTAAGCCATCTTTTTCACTCTCCACTTTCACTTTCATCAAGAGGCTTTTTAGTTCCTCTTCACTTTCTGCCATAAGGGTGGTGTCATCTGCATATCTCAGGTTATTGATTACAGGATCCCTATTCCTTTTTTGGGCTTCCCAGGTGGCTCAATGGTAAAGAAGCTGCCTGCCAATGCAGGAGACCGGGTTCAGTCCCTTGATTGGGAAGATCGTCTGAAGGAGGAAACGGCAATCCACTCCAGCTTTCTTGCTTGGGAAATCCCATGGACAGAGGAGCCTGGTGGGCTACAGTCTATGGGGTCGCAAAGAGTTGGAACCTCTTAGGGACTGAACAGCAGCAAACAGTAGCATTCCTTTATTTTAAGAAGTGGCTGTCAATGCACGGCAAAGAGGTGACCTCCAAGACAGTAACTACAGTAACTGAAAAAAGCAAGGTAGAGAGCCAAGTGTATAGTATGCTACCATTTAATACAAATGGCAAACAGAGAAAGAAATGTGTGTGTGTGCTTGCTTGAGTTTGCATAGAATACCTCTGGAAGAATAAGGAAGAGATGATGACTAAGGAAGGGAATTGAGGGGCTGCCCTCAGCCCACAGAAGAGGGAAGCAAACTTTTTAAGATATGCTTTAGAATTTTGATGCCGAAGCTGAAACTCCAATACTTTGGCCACCTGATGCATAGAACTGACTCACTGGGAAAGACCCTGACACTGCTGGGATTGAAGGGATTGAAGGATGCTGGGATTGAAGGCAGGAGGATAAGGGGATGATAGGGAATGAGATGGTTGTATCAAATCACGGACTCAATGGACATGAATTTGAGTAAGCTCCAGGAGTTGGTGGTGGACAGGGAGGCCTGGCCTGCTGCAGTCCATGGGGTCGAAAAGAGTCGGACACGACTGAGTGATTGAACTGAACTGAACTTAGAATTTTGAACTATGTGAATATATCACTCATTCAACAAATAATAATAATAACTAGTTTCATCTGACGTGTTGAATTGTTGTGTTGCTTAAATGCTGTCAAGTCAGACTCTTTGAGGCCTCATGGACTGTAGCCCACCAGGCTCCTCTGTCCATGGAATTTTCCAGGCAAGAATACTGGAGTGGGTTGCCATTTCCTACTCCAGGGGATCTGCCCAACCCAGAGAATGAACCTGTATCTCTAGCATTTCCTGCATTGGCAGATAGATTCTTTACCACTGCGCCACCTCATGGTCTTATACATATTTTTTAAAGTATGTCTGCCTGTATCTTTCTGGTTGATGGTCCTTCAGACAGGACAAATGATTGCTTTTGCAAGTACAAGAAGAAAAAGTGGACTCCCCAGCAAGTTTTAGGCAGTGGCTAAAAGTACCACCCTGGGGACATAGTGAAGAAGCACCGCTGCTCAGGGCAGGGATCACTCCCTTGATCTCTTGTTATCTTTGGTTCACAGTGTCCTAGCTTATCTGTGACTGAGAGAAGCAGAAATATACCATCAGGATCCTGTGTGTCCAGATTCCAATGCTATGATGCTCCATTTTGAGGTGGGGGTACTTGACCACACTGAGAATAAGGAGAATTTTCTTACCCTCTTTGACTGCTCTGGTGAGCATTTAAGGAGCAGGTGTATTATTGTAAGTGTGTGTGTGTGTGTGCATGCTATAAGGTAGAGAATATTCTCTATTCAGGGGGGAAAAAATCAAAATAGAGAACAGTGTATAGAGTATGTTACCACTTGGGTTCAAAAAAGAAAAGAGAAAGACCTTTAAATATATAATTTGTACTATCAAAGAGTATTTCTGGAATACACAAGGAACTGGAACACTAGTTGCCTTTGTGGGGAGGTCAGTTGTACAAGATTAACTTTTAACCAAATACTCTTTGTGATATTTGAGTTTTATTTTAAGTATGTGCTATATAGCATCTTTGGCCACCTGATGTGAAGAATCGACTCATTGGAAAAGACCCTGATGTTGGGAAAGATTGAAGACGGGAGGAGAAGGGGACAACAGAGGACGAGATGGTTGAATGGCATCATAGACTCAATGGACATGAATTTGAGTAAACTCCAGGAGTTGGCGACGGACAGGGCAGCCTAGCGTGCTGCTGTCCATGGGGTCGCAAAAAGTCAGACATGACTGAGCAACTGAACTGAACTGACTGATATAGCATCTATTCAAAACATGTAAAAAAAGAGAAAATCCAGTTTATATGCTATAGTTTCTTTCTATTCCCACCCCACCCCACCCCCTTCTTCCTGCTCCTCTCCTTCTTTCAATGCTGCTGCTAAGTCGCTCCAGTTGTGTCCAACTCTGTGCGACCCCATAGATGGCAGCTGACCAGGCTCTGCAGTCCCTGGGATTCTCCAGGCAAGAACACTGGAGTGGGTTGCCATTTTCTTCTCCAATGCCTGAAAATGAAAAGTGAAAGTGAAGTCACTAAGTTGTGTCCAACTCTCAGCAACCCCATGGACTGTAGCCTACCAGGCTCCTCCGTCCATGGGATTTTCCAGGCAAGAGTACTGGAGTAGGGTGCCATTGCCTTCTCCCTTCTTTCAATGGAGAATTGAAATTCTGTAAATTCTACCTAAACAGACCAACCTCTTTGCTTACACTTAGCATTAAGGTCAACCCAGAAGTGGATGACCTTTTGGGGCTGCTGTTGGAAATGCAGAAAGAAAGGAAATCGAATATTTAAAACTTCTGCATCTTCCAAAAATCACAGAATTTCTGTCTGGCCTCAGTCCCAGGGCTTGGGTGTCCTGTTTACATTTCAGTCATTCTCCTTGAGCCAGTGGAAGCTGCAGACGTGTGGGTTAGTGTTTCCTGTACATCTGACTGCAGGCAAAAAAGGGCCTAGTCTTGCTTACTGTATCTGCCAGAAGGGACTTCTCCAAGATGATCCAGCAACTGCCAGGGAGCCCAGCAGGGGCCAGGAGGGGAGCTAGCCTCCGGGTTTGCCAGGCAGCAACCCTGACCCCATGGTCCTCCCACCACCAGGGCACACATACAGGAAAACTGTTTTCAGGGTTTCTGGCTTTGACGTGCTTTTCAGGGCTGGACAGGCAGACGGGAGGATCCAAAGAGGATAGATTGGTGCAGCCTTAACTTGTTAAAGGGGTCAGGTGATCTTACAGTGACGTGGAAAGATGTCCACAGGACGCTAAGAAATGAAAGAAGCAGGTTGCAAAGCCTGCACACAGCCTGAAAGGACTTCACCAAAATCGACTGTGACTTGTGGGGGAGAGGAGCTGGTCAAATGGTGCCTTCTGCTTCTGTATGATTTAAAAGGTCTTGTTTTGTTTTTTTTTTACAATTGGGCATGCATCCTTTTTTTTTTTTAATCTTTTAATGCTTATCGAATTTTACTTGACAGATGGTCAACGGAGTGAGAAAAACTATTCAAATGCTGGGGAGAGACCGTGGAATCTCCAGAAAACAGCATTTTTTCAGCCCCAGAAAGGATCTGTTTTTGGAACTGGAAGTCCCGAGGACCCTGGGGAGAGGAGCATACCTGCGCCCCCAAAAGACGGAAGACTGTGCCCATGAATCACGTGAGGACCTTGGTTAATTTCGATGCTGTCTCACTAGGTCCGGAAGCGCCTGTGACTCGGTGTTTCTAACGAGCTTCCTCGCAATGCTGATCCTGTGGGCCCCAGACCACCAGGATCTGGAGAGAGGCGGGCGGGCGTGGGCGCATGTAGTGGTTCCGGCTCTTCCCAGCTCGGCAAGAGTCATTTCAATAATGTGTATGTGTACGTGTGTGTGGGTGGGTGGGTAGGTGGGTACAAGAGCGCGCGGGCGCCCTGTATGCATTTGAGGGGAATGAGAAAAAAAGATAAAGGACAGGAAGGGAGACTCACAGAAGCGAAGAGGAAGAGAGCTGGAAGGGAAAGAAGACTGGGAGACTCAGGAGATCGTGCTCAGCTCCTGTACCGCCGCCTTCTTCAAGCCCAAGCCCAAGGCCATGAGCGCGCTGCGGAGCGCCCCCGGGGTTCTCCCTGGGCGCCGCCCGCTGGTCTCCACCCGGCGGAGGTTGCGGACGGACTGCCCCCTGCAATAGCCAGTTTGCTGGGTCCCCCGCTTCTCTATGCGCTCCACCGCCGAGATCGGCTCGGGGATCGCGCCGGGGAGACGAGGCTAGGGAGACCCAGGCTGGCTGGGCGTTCAGAGAAGCCGGGGGAAGGGCGCGGCCCTCTGGAGGGGCCCTGCCGGGATCCCCGGAGCGATGCTGGCCCCCACGAGGCCTCTCGCCCCCCGCGCGCCTCTCCCTTCCCCTGAGCCCACCTCCGGGCTCTAGCACTTGATAAGACAACCCATTTGCCTTGGGGGGGTGGGGGGGCGCCTGTGACCCTNGTGGGGGGGAATCTGTGACCCTATCCCCACGTGACAAGGAGTGAACCAACGTTGTCCGCATCTGGCAGTTCTGAATTCGGTTTGACAAGGGGGAAAAAAATCTTGTACCTCTGATGCGAGGTTATTTTTGTCTTTTGTGGTATGTGAAAACTCCAGAGAAATTCTCTGGGTCTAACTGTCTTACTACCGACATTGGCTTGGATCTACTGAGCCCATCTGGGGCCTGTCCCTTGCTCTGGGTTCCCGGGGTGGGGGGTGGGGGGGTGCAAAGCGAGTTGGGGTACAGTGAGGACGCGCAGGGACTTGCCCTGCTTTGAGGAAGCCAGACCCTCACCGCAGTAGAGTAGACCCTGACAGGGAGCAGGGAGAGAGCTCTGCGTGCTCTGGGAGCTCAAGACGAGGGTGATCCCCTGGAAGGGTGGCACAAGATGGGATGGACGGGAATGCGGGGGAAGATGAGGGGAAAGCAGAGCCCACCAGGTGCTCCGGGTCCTGAGAGGGTGAGAAGGGAAGGTGGAGGGGCCAGCGGAGGCCAAGTCTACCCGGCAGTTGGCCTTGGACTCCCAGCCTGAGGATCCTGAAGGCAGTGGGGAGATATAATGCTGCTACATCTTCCATGATAACAAGGCAGGCCATCCACTGGGTGCTCGGAGCAGGGCGCAGGACCTCTATCCTCTGCACTTGGAGCTCAGAGGCACTCCACACCCTCCAGCCTGCAGCTCCCCACCCAGACCACACTCAAGCTATGCAGGCGTGGGGAGCCTGGGGAGCGCATGCACTTTCTGTCCCATTTCCAGAACCTGGCTTGCAGACTTGTCATCTGTAGCCTAGATGAGCGTCTCCCACGCTCAGAAACCCGCTGCCTCCTCCAGTGAAAGGTCTTGGCCCCAGTCAGGGTCAGGGGCTTCCTGGTCTGTTTTGTCCATGTCACTCTGTACCTGCGTGGAGCATACCCTACCTCGGGACTCACTCTCCAGATTAATCTCTCTGTTCAGCCCATCCCCACCTTCCAGATGAACCTCAGTGGGGAGAGGAGGAGATGCCTAGTGTCTCAACGATGGCAGGAGAGAGTGGCTGGAGGGGTAGGACCAGGCCACGGAGGCCCCCGGGACTGGGGACCTGGGGGGCCAGGGGCTGCACTCAGCCTCTGCCTTGATCTTCAGTCTCCAGTCTCTTCACTTGTAAAATGGGATCAAGGTGCCTTCTAAACACCGAAGAGCTGGTGGCAGAGCTTGGGTGAAATCGCAGTTTGTAAATTAAGACCTGTGAAAGTTGGTTCCAGGTCACCTCTCAGTTCAGATTCCAACTTTACTCCACTGTAGATTGGGGAGGCGTGTTGACGTCAGCGTCAGGTCTCCTTAGGAGCAGGTGATGGTCATGGACTTGATGGGGAGGGGGTGCTCCAGATGGAGGGACTGACTGGAAGGAAAGGGTTTTTAGTTTGGGGTTTTGTTTGATGGTTTTTTTGTTTGTTGTTGTTTGCCTTTAGCTGATACCCAAGGGTGAGCCAGGCCTGGGCAGAGGTCCTTCATTTCTCAAACCCTCACAGTCCCTCAAACAGTATTAGCAGAATAGAGAAATCACAAAGGGAAGGTATCGTCCAAACTTCCCACTCCCTCCTCAAATCTTACAGCAGACACACACCCTTAGAGATCACAGGTAGCTTCTAGAAACCCATTTTAGGAACGAGAACCCGAGGCCAAGAGCAGACAAGGCAAGATCCCACAACCTCAGATCCCCAAGTTATGGGTGCCCAGCACCGCGTTGTCTCCATCACCATGCTGTCTTCCTGGACGCCCCCCTCTGCTTAGGGAGCCTTGAACAAATGCCCACATCCCTCTGAGGGTCAGTTTCCCCATCTGTAAAATGGGAGTAAGTACTCCTCCCTCCTAGGGTCAGGGAGAGATTAAATGAGATGAAGTCTACCCAAGACCCACTAGGCACAGCTTGCTGCTGCTACTGCTGCTGTTAAGTCGCTTCAGTCGTGTCCGACTCTGTGCAACCCCAGAGACAGCAGCCCACCAGGCTCCCCCATCCCTGGGATTCTGCAGGCAAGAACACTGGAGTGGGTTGCCATTTCCTTCTCCAATGCATGAAAGTGAAAAGTGAAAGTGAAGTCGCTCAGTCGTGTCTGACTCTTCGCGACCCCATGGACTGCAGCCCACCAGGCTCCTCTAGGTCACCTCTAAGCGGTCATTCTCTTGTGGCTCAACTGGTAAAGAATCCACCTGCAATGCAGGAGACCTGGGTTCGATCCCAGGGTTGGGAAGATCCCCTGGAGAAGGGAAAAGCTACCCACTCCAGTAGTCTGGCCTGGAGAATCCCATGAACTGTATAGTCCATGGGGTCGCAAAGAGTCGGACACAACTGGGCGACTTTCACATTCACAGTTGGTCATTAGGTGGAAGTCATTCCACCTGCTATTCTAAATGCTCCCATATCCCCAGCAATCCAGATTACAGACCTCCTGGTTTACTGTGTAAACCGAAAACATACATAGGCACCTTCCTTTTACAAGAATGTTACCAGCTTGGTTTCACACCAGCCCACCTGCATATCTGCATGTGAAGCGTTTCAAAGTATTTACCAAGCCCCCGACACGTGTCAGGCCTTGGGCTGGGGGCTGGGGCCCGAGACCAGAGATGACCTTGGATGACTGCGGTAGCTGAGTCTCAGTTGCTCAGTCGTGTCCGACTCTTTGCGACCCCAAGGATGTAGCCCTCCAGGCTCCTCTGTCCATGGGGATTCTCCAGGCAAGAATACTGGAGTGGGTTGCCACGCCCTTCTCCAGGGGATCTTCCCAATCCAGGGGTTGAGCCCGGGTCTCCTGCCCTGCAGGCGGAATTCTTTACCCTCTGAGCCACCAGGGACTCCCAGAGTCTTGCAAGGAAGACAGGATTTGTTTGCAGAGTTCTGCCTCCTAAGCGGTCTGATCGCTCACGTTTGGGCGCCAAATGCTGGCATTGCGCATCCCTTCTGGTTTCCGGACCAGGAGCGATGGCTGAAATGCTTTTTTCTTTTCTTTCCGGGAGCCTGGCCTCCCACCACCAGCCCCAGTCCGCCTGGCGCAAGGGCGCCGCTCTCCTTGGCAGCCGGGCGGATTCGCTGCCTGAATGTGCGCAGGAACTCGGAGAGATGGGCAAGGCGAGAACAGGCCAGAAAGGCCCGGGAGGAACCCAGGAAGCCGTGGGAGGTCTGCTTCTTTGCAGCCCCCGCGCCAGCCCGCCCTGGCCCGTTTGGCACAAGCGCCTCCCGGGCCGCCAGGCGGCTGAGCAAAGGCCGGCCCCTCCACGCACCCGGTCTTTTGTGGGAGCAAAACACAAAAGAGAGGGGGAAAAAATACGTCTTCCGTTTCGACGGAGGAGGCCGACAGCGCCAGGACGCCTGGGCCAGCCAGGAACTCCCGGAGCCCGGTCCATTAGCCCCGGCAAAGGAGCATTCCATTTAGCGGGAAGGGGCTGTGTACGCGCGGGTGGGAACCGCGGTGCCAGGGACACTCCCAGGACGCGCACACCGGGCTCCAGGCGCAAGACTTGGACAAGGGCCGGGACGCCCTAGGACCCACAGGAGAGCAAGCGCCAGTGGCGGACTCTAGTTTCTGATTATTTCTGGAGGGGGTGGGAGGACTCGGAGACACACTCGGGAGAGTTTGGCGACCGACCAGCCCCAGGGCTAAAGAAACCCTGGGGACACAGACCGCCCCCACCTGCCCCCAGCAACTCCCTGGCAACTGGAGGATGGGATCCTCCATGGGGATGTTGGGGAAAGGGTCCGCAGCGCTGACCTGCCAGCCCGAGCTCCGGGAGTGCGCAGTAAGAACCGCGAGGCGCCGCTGCACCGCCCTGGAACGGTCTCCACTGCCTCGGGTCGGTGGCGCGGGACCGGAGCCCAGAGCATCCTTTCGCGCGTCTACGCGGGAATCTGGCGAATAAGCCAGCTCTCCTGACTCCGGACTGTGCCTTCCCAGGCTCTAAACTCGCGCCGTGCCAGGAGGAGCCCCTCGAGTTTCGCCCCTGCTTCCAACTCCAGGCTCTGGAGCAAGCGTGTAAAGAACCGCGGACTCGCGCGGACCCGAGCTCAAGGACCGTCGCTGGTGGCAAGCCACGAAAGAAGGAACCGGGGCTCCAGGACACGTGCCACCGCCTGGACTAACCTCAGCGACTGCGACCCAGACGCGCACTCGTTGAGCCTGCTGGTGTTTGTGAGATACAAACTGGCGCGCTCACAGATCCACGCCCCAGCTGGGGGTCCGCAGCGCACACCCCCCACGAATGTCCTCATTACCGGTGGCCCGGGATGCCCAAAGGAATGATACGCAAATACCCCAGCTCTGCAATCCCCAGCTCCCCATCCCCACTCCCTCCGTTCTTCCAAGTGACAGATTCGCCTAACTGAACCGTTGTGGGTCATCCTCTGGAACCGTTGGATGACATCTCCACGCTTCAGTTCTTCATGTTTTAAATACCTATTTAACGGATGGCTGCAGAGCCAGCTGGGAAACAGGCGGATTGAAAGATAACGCCCCAGAAGGCACGAGCTGGGGGCAAGGGGGAGAGCCCGCCTGGCTTTCTGGTGTAGAAGGGACTGGAGCAAACTGAAGGGACCCCCAAACTGGGAGCAATAACCTGGGGTTTTGTTGGTTTATTTCTAACTTTGCTGCTTGAAGGTGAATTACTACTAGCCATATTTGTTGTTGTGTGTTTTAAACCGTGCGTACAAATTAAAAGTTCCCAAATGATGCAGATAACCAAGAGGCTGATAACACCCCCCTGGAGAGAGGGCTGGGGCTGAGTCCCTGCGGCTTCAGTGTAAAGCACTACTAGGGTCCTGGATTTGAAGACACAAACCTCTGTGCTCAAAATGTATGGCTGTGAGAAATTCAACTAGGAGATAATGTCTGAGGTTAGGGAGACCGGGCCCCTACTATAAAGTAACCACCAGAGCCCCCATCTGCAGTTCAGGCAGAGGTGCGCAGTAAAGGGTTGCGTTTTTTGTTTTGTTTTGTTTCCATGTAGGCTTGCTACAGACACAGTCTCTCTATTTTCCCATCTGTAAAATGGGTGGAGGCGTCGGTACCACAGAACTACTTCAGTTGGGCGCTTTTGCAGATCGGATTTAGTTCCTCGGAGGTCAAGGATTTCCAGGTTTGGGAGCCAGGCTGCGATTGGTAAAACGCCATGGATCTCGGCCCCAATGGGTTGGATCCCGCGGTCTGGCCCGCGGTGTGAAGTCTTGGCCCAGGATTGAGACGGATTGAGACTTCTTTCTGCAGACAAGCCAGCTTTGCCCCTCTACGCCACAGCGTGGTGACCGCCACAAAGATGGTGCAGAAAATACCGTCCTCTGGTTCCCGATGCTGCGAAAGGATGCCTGACCCTGGGCTCAACTTTCCGCCTGCATTAGCGCGGTTTCTCAGTGCAAACGCCTCGTCCCGGTGTCTGCGCCATCGTCAACTTTATGAAGAAGGAGATTTCTTTCAAAGCCCCGTCCCGGTAGAGGGTCCCCTCTTGCCTTCCCCGCCTTTCTCCTCGCCAGGCCCGGCGCCCAGTTGGGGGCGCTACTGGCCGCTTGCCGAGCTGCAGCCGCCGCCACCTCTTAGAGGCGCGCTTCCAGTGCAAAGAAAGCAGGAGTTTCGTCCCTGGTTATCGTGCACATTTGGGTCTCAAAATGCCCACGTGCTGATGAAACCCACGAAGTGGGAACAGGTGGAGAGAACACACACACACACACACACACACACGGAGGTGGGAAGGGAGGAGACTCCAGCCCAGTTTCCGAGTAGCCAGGGTTATCTGCGAAGATCCAAACCCAAGATCCGAACGCCTTGGGCACCGGGTTAATTCGTGCGCACAGCAACCCCCCGCCCCCACCCCCGCGCGCCTCCTCCTCCAGCCTGACTCTGCGTTCCCGCATTTTAATAGAAATTTGACAGTGTCCCCTATCTCCCTCGATCCCAACCGCGGCGCTCTGCACTTCCCCCGCGAGCCCGCCCTCTTCCTCGGGCCTTGCCTCTCACTCTCCCTCTCGGGGTCGGTGCAGCAGTTCCCCCGGTAAGACTCTCCCGGTCGCGGGCGCCCATTGGCTGAACGCTGGGAGGAGGCGTGTGCCCGGCCGGGCGAGTTTCATTGAGCGGAATTAGCCCGGATGACATCAGCTTCCCACTCCCCCCACCCACCCCCA
>SJYQ01006998.1:411974-464191 GCA_006410935.1 Redunca redunca
AACGTGTCCCATGCCTCCAGCGCCCATAAAGTTCAAACTGAATTCTGGGAACTGGAAGTGAGCCAAGGGGCAAAGCAAACCCTCACATCTAAAGGGCATCTCAATTGGAGAATGTGTTGCTGAGATCTCAGCAAGGATGGCTGGAGGAAGACTTAAGTACCAGGGATATGCATGCAGGCTGGGGCTGGGGCAACCCAGCAAGGAGACCCATCCTCCTCCATCCCAGATGGGAAGGCAGGGGAAGGGGAGGAGCTCCCAGGCCAGGACATTGGATTTTAACAGCCCCCTAGACACTCTCAGTGCTGGAGAGCCATCTGTCTGCCTCCCTTTAGGATAGAACCCAGCTAACAACGAGTCTGAACTCCTTCTATCAAGTAAATACCTTGATGCCCCCTAGAAGTTCACTGAAGGCAAAAGATACCCGATATACAGGCCTTCCTCTCATTTTAAGTTCCTCTTTTAGTACAGACTTCGGGCCAAATCTGGGCCTCCACACAAGGGCCTCACAGTGCCAGTAAGACTCTTGGGGGTCTCTGACATCAGCCCTACACCCAAAGTCTCTTGACAGGCCCCCTAAGTCTCTGCACACCTGAAAGGGAGGCCAGAATCAGGCCTGGCTGTTCTCAGGGTAAGTGGTTGCTACGTTGAGTCCTACCCTGGCTGGGGAGAGGTGGCCGTGGAATAGTATGAGTCAGCATCCCACGGCTCAGTTTGGAGGGGGCAGGCACTGCAATCCCTGGGGCTAAACCTTCCAATCCTGGTCAGAGTAATGGGCCAGCAGGGCAGAGACGGGGCTCACCCCTCATTACTTCCTCCTACCTCAGGGGCTGCCTTGTTGCTACAGGGCCACGTGCATTGTGCAGTAGCCAACAGTTGTGGCAGATCCAGGAGCCTGGAGGCGTTGCCCAGCTGCACCCTGGAAGCTCAGGATGCCAATAATAGGCAGAAGAGGCTGGAAGAGGAGGCACCAACATTTACAGAAAGCTAGTCTGCACAGGGCATCACCCTGAGAGCTTTGGTTGTCATTCATTCATTCAACTCTCCTGGTAACCCTTTGAGGATGATGCTATTATTCATCATTATATTTGTTTAATTATTATTTTACAGGTGAGGAAATTAAGGCTCAGCGAGGGTAAATGGCTTGGTCAGGGGAAGACACAGTAAATGGAGGCAGTAACGTTGTGATCCAGGGGTCTGGCTCCAGATCCCACCTTGGGGAAGTCGCCCCTTCCATACCCAGGCCGCCCTAGCCATCTCTCCTCCGCTCCAATCTAGTCTCTAGATTCTGACCTCTTGGGGAATCCTTGGAGCTCCCACACTGCTGCTCACCACCCCCCACCCCCACCCAGGCCCCAGTCCCCAGCCCCCTTAGGTGACACTCCTATCGCTCTCCCTGTGCGCCTGGACCCCATCTGGCCCCGACGCCCCCATCTGGGCAGCGGGCGGTGCCCAAAGGCTTTAGCAATTAGCCGACTCGGGTGGGTGCGCGCGGCGCGGGCGGCCGCTAATGAGGTGGCCGGCGACGCTGAGATGCGCTGAGATGGACTGGCGTTCGAGGCGGGACAGCTGCCGCCCCCGCCGGCCCGCGGACCGCATCTCCTGCCTAGTGGCGCGGTCCACATCGCGTACCGCAACAACTTGGAAAGGAATCGCAAAGTGAAATGCCTGCAGGGTCCCGCAGGACACGCGTGCAGTCGGGACGCGGGCCGTCCGTGAAAACCGGTGGGGGCGCGCGAGCTGGGAGAGCGCAGTATCTTCCCCAGGGACCTCGGGTCCCTCTTTATCACACGCTAAGCCCCCCCAACCCCCGTCCGCGGATGGGGTGTATATGGCACGAACTGGCCAGCGGGCTTCCAGTCTGCAACCCCTGAAAGTGATGCGGATGATCAAGACGGCAAATTCGGATCTTTGGCGCCGCTCGAAGCCTCCGGGAACCGAGTTCCTGCGTGATCTCGAGCCGAGCTGTGCGCCGCGGTCCCTTGGCTTCCCGGATCTCCACCAGGTGGAACGCAGCCTGCGGAGGCCCCAGCCTCGCAGGCATGCCCCTCCGCCCGCCCCCGGAGCCCCAGCGCGTCCCGCTCCGGCTCGGGTTGAAGCAGCTGCCTGACTCGGCGCGCGGCTTTCCTTTGGAGAGCTTTGAGTTCTGCGGCCGCAGGGCCTCGGAGTTCACTAGCTGTGGAAGGGATTGAGAGTATCCCTCTTCCACCCAGCCCCGAGAGAGAAACAAGCGGATTTCTCCATAAGCGCCTAAGTTCATATGGAGACCAAATAGCATCCCTGACCACAGCCGGGGTCAGACTCCCTGATCCGCGCTTACGGGCAAGGACTCAGGCTCCCCAGCGCGCCTCCCAGGGGTCAGCCACACTGGCGAGTCTGGAACCTCCAAGCCTTGGCCTTGGTCTGGAAGCCCTTGAGGCCCCGTGAGACAGCGATGGTTGGCCGGGGACAGCACGGTTTATCTTCCCGTTCCTCGACTATCCTCAGGAGTCTGGGAATCTGTCCTCTCCCTGGTCCTTCTAGGCCTTGTCGGCTGGCCCACTGCCCTTCCCTCTGCGAACCCCTCAGTCCAAATCCGCTCTCTGAGCCCTCAGTTTTCCAGGCTAAAGTCTTGGATCTGCAGCGAGAGCCCATGGAAGAACAGGACCATGAGCAATTGGCTCCCTCTTCATCCTCAGATCTTCTGGGCAATAGAGGCTGGCCTTGCAGAGCAGAGCTGGAGTGGCCCCTCAGAAGCCTGGTGGGCGCTCTGTGACCTCAGTTTCCTCGCCTGTAGAATAGAGCCAGGTTGGGTGATCACCAAAGCTCTGTGGGAGGATGAGGCTCAGCTCTGGGTGCCCTGGTCCACATCTGGGCAGAGGTTCCCGGAGCCCCTGGCTGGGAGTGGCCTAGAGTCGGACAGGACGGAGCCACGGAGCGCACAAGCACACAGGGGCTAATGAAATTCACAGCCTCCACTGAAATGGGAACGTAGACAATTCTAGAAACAACTACTATTTGTCCTTGACTTTTTGGCTCCCCAGGTATAAACCGGCTTAGATACCTTTGTATCTAGACTTCTATCTGGACCTGCCTGCTTGATGCAAATGAATGAATGTGGATGGTAAATGGAGGACTCAGGGAAGGAAGAGGTTTCCAGAGTGTCGGGGAAACATGAGTGTGAGAGGCTAGGAAATCATGCACGGATACGTGCCACTGGGGCCCAGGGGCTGGAGGGCAACTGCCCAGACAGACTTCCCATATGACAGAGAGCCAGGCTATCAGACAGAGCGTGCCTGTCTCTTTTTATGTAAATAGAATAGTTAACAGTAGCACCTCACAATTGTGTTACTGCCAAGAATAAATGAAATGGCTTCCTGCCTGGTTCTAGCTGTGAATGGATGCGCTGAGCCCAGGCGTCCGGCCAGAGTGCCACTTCTGGACCCTCACTCATGAGCCTGGGCCCCCAGGATGCAGCCTCCAATATGTAGGTCATGTGTTGGGACGGGCAGGAGTGGGTGGGGGTTAGGGGGTGTTGATCGAGCACCATGAAGACCATGTTTGGGCAGTTGGGCGTGGGGCTGTGGTATAGTGCCTTGGCCAGGCTCCACCAGCTGTGTGACCTGGAACGAGAGGCCTGGGCTTTGTAAACCTCAGCTTGCTTATCTGTAAAATGGGCGTGGTACTAATAGCATTTCCACAGGGCGTCAGGATTGAAAGGGACAACTGGGCCCTGGGCCTGGCATACAGGGCAGGTCCAGTAAGCAGAAGAGTCTACCCACCTGGTGGGGTGTCAGCTCACTGACTTTTCTGGGAGGTCCTGTGAGGTAGGGTCCCTGTTACTCTGTCACATGACCTGCCCTGCAGCATCTGTAGTGGGCCTGTTTGACTCAGGAGCCCAGGAGAGGCCCAGAAGTCCCCTGAGCGTGATATACAGAGTCCAGTCACCCCCGCCCTATGCAGGGCAAAGCGCCTTGCCTCACCTCTGCATGCCTCAGGGTGGCTGGTATAGGCCTGTTATGCAGACCTTGCATTGCCTAACTGCCTTGCACTGGAGCAGGCCCCACATGCTGCACAGAACACAGAATGTGTGTGTGTGCTAAGTCACTTCAGGTTATCTCTAACTTTGTGTGACCCTATAGACTGTAGCCCAGAAGGCTTCTCTGTCCACGGGATTTCCCAGGCAAGAATACTGAAGTCGGTTGCCACGCCCTCCTCCCAGATCGAATCCATGTCTCACGCCTCCTACAATGACAGGCAGGTTCTTTACCACTAGTATCACCTGGGATGCCCAGAAACCAGGATAGAGTCCGTGTAAGGGTGGGAGACCTGGGTTAGATCCCTGGGTTCAGTCCCTGAGTCGGGAAGATCCCCTGGAGATGGGAAAGGCTACCCACTCCAGTATTCTGGCCTGGAGAATTCCATGGACTGTATGGTCCATGGGGTCACAAAGAGAGGGACATGACTGAGTGACTTTCACAAGGGCAGGAGCTAGGATCAGGGAGGACTGATTGAAGGGAAATTTACCTGTGAATCTGAGGCCCCACCCTCGAAGTTCTCTGCCCCACCCCACCCCCAGGACCCGGGGTGCCCCTGCCCCTGGGATGCCCAGTGCAAGGGGTCAGCTGGACAGTGGAGGATCTTCCCTCTCTAGGATTGCAGCTGGGAGCCACTGGGAGAGCTGTGGTGGCCCCTCTGGAGAGGGGGACGAAGAGCTCCCCATCACCCCGTTTCTGAGCTTGCCCTGCTATTCAAGCCAGTCCAGCTAGTGAAGACACATTAGGTCACTTCCTAGTGCAGCCGGGACGCTGGTAAAGATTGCAGCAGAGGCGGGAAATTCAGAGAACTGTTGAACCAAAAAAGCCTGGAAGACACTTCCACCCCCGGGCTTAGGCTGTCTGCCCCTCTCCTTCCCAGTCTCTCTTCCATCAGGCCCCTCCCACCCACAGGCAGATCTGCTTGTCTTTGCCCCATGTTTGGTGTTTAACCCATCAGTTCCTCTTACTCAGATACTTCTTCTTTTTTTTTTATGTAAAAAAATTTTTATTGAGAGATAATTGATTTACAATGTATTAGTTTCAAATGTACAGCAAAGCAATTCAATTACATATATATATATTATTTTTTAGATGCTTTTCCATTATAGCTTATCACAAGATATCAAGTTCCCTGGGCTGTAGAGCAGGTCCTTGTTGGTTTCAGTCACTTCTTTTTGTTTGTTTTAATTGAAGTGAAATTTCCATAACATGAAATGAGCTATTTTCAGCTGAACAATTCAGGGGCATTACAGTGTTATACACTCACCCCTTCTCTCCAGTGCCAAAACATTTTTTTTTATCACCGCCAGAGTAAAATTGTTCTCATTAACCACTTCCTTTCCCTCCAGCCTCTGGTAACCACTAATCTGCTTTCTGTCTCTGTGGATTTACCTACTCAGGACATTTCACATAAATGGAAACATGCAACTTGTCACTTTTGCATCTGTTTTGTTTTTCCCTTAGCATACCGATTTTGAGGTTTTTCCATCCTATTGCATGCACTTCACTCCTTATCAAAGTTGAATAATATTCCATTGTGGGCTTCCCTGGTGGCTCAACAGTAAAGAGCCCGCCTGCCATTGCAGGAGACATGGGTTCAATCCCCGGGATTGAGAAGGAAATGGCAACCCACTCCAGCACTCTTGCCTGGAAAATCCCATGGATGGAGGAGCCTGGCGGGCTACAGGCTCCATGGGGTTGCAAAGAGTTGGACAGGACTGAGTGACTTCACTTTCACTTTTCTTTCTTTTTCACTCATCTGTTAATCGTCTCATTTACTCCTGAGCAATGCCCCAGGTCATTGCATGTGCCCTTCCATGGTGAAAAGAAACCTGGGCTAGCAGTTAAAAATCTAGAGCAGGCTGGGTGTCCTAAGGCAAGTTGCTAGACTTCAATCTACTCATCTATTACATAACAGAAATTGAAAAATTTGGCAAGGCCCATTCCAAGTTAAGGTCCTCTGTGACTTTCCACAACTCTGACATTCTCCCTGCCAGTTGTAGAAAGAAGCCCCGTGTCTTTCCTGCCAGCCACAACCCTGTGTCAAGGAACCCATTCAAAAGAAAGCCCTGGGACTTGACAGGCAGGTCAAGGATCAGGTCCCTCCAACAAGTCTGTACCTTTGGGTCTTAGAGAGGCCAAATCTTACTGAGAAGCCTGGCTGAAGTGGGCAGTGTTTTGTGAGTTATTCCCTTATTCAACATCCAGCCAGACTCTCATCAGTTTACCTACTCAGGACATTTCGTATAAATGGAAACATGCAATACGTCACTTTTGCATCTATTTTGCTTTTCACTCATCATAATGATTCTGAGGTTTATCCATCCTATTGCATGTGCCAAGTCACCCAGTGCACGTTGTCACTTGGTGATAAGACGGCCAGCTTACTTGTTGCATGTACAGGATGTCGTTGTGATATAGATAAGAGTCACATTTTAAGAAGTGGACATTGAACTAGATCATGAGGATTCAGCATAAATTGGGGGAGTGTACAAATTGATATCCTGACTCCTGTAATCCCCATCTTTCATTCAACACACATTCACTACCCTTCACCCCATCTCCTGCTTTGGGTAAGTAGGAAATATATGGAAACAAGAGTTAAGAAACATGGTCTTTCTTAGCATTTCAGAGCTTTGAGACCTACTTAATTGGAGTCAATTGATTCCAACTGGTTGGTCAACTGACTTTTTCTAATTAGAATTGAACTTGGAGGAGCAGGGGGCTATAATGTAGGGGAGGTACCATTATCCAAGGATGTTCTACATTCTCTTGGGAATATGGAAGCTCTGTCAATTGAGATAGTAACATCACTTCCTTCCTTTTAATACTCCAGCCTTCCCTGGGCACTTTCAATCCCCTTACTTGGCTCACTTTTCTTTCCTTCTTGCTATATTTTAAAAAATTTCTTAGTTTTGTTGTTTATTGTCTGTCTTCCCCAGCAGAACATAAGCTCTGGAAGGCAAGGATGTTTTCCATCCTGATCACTGATATAGAACAGTGCCCAGCACATGGTAAGAGGTCAGTGAACAGTGGTTGAATGAATGAATGGGTGAATGCATGGAATGGATACACACGGAGGATTTTTGCCACCAAGCCCTTTCCTAACTAGAGCAGAAACTTCACTGGGACTCCCACACAAGAAAACACCAGCAGAACCTGATGCTGTGAAGAGTGCATGGTTGAACTCTGCCGTCCCCAAAGTGTTTTTTAAAACATCAACCTGGAGGCTAGTCCTGGAGGCTAGTCTTGGATTGGTCTTGGGATGAGAGGTAAATTAGGAGTTTCCTGAAGTAACCTATTAGTCAGGATCAACAAATAAAGCTATAACATCTTAAAAACTTACTAAAGCTGTAACACTTAACAAACTTACTAACACTGTACCATTCTCCACTTCTTCCTTGAGTCCCTTGGTTAGTTTTTGAGCATAATTAGGATCCAGACTGTGAGGCCTCAGCTGTGCCCTTCTCAGTGGCCCAGTGGTGTCCGACTCTTTGTGACCCCCATGGACTGCAGCCTGCCAGGCTCCTCTGTCCACAGGGATTCTCCAGGCAAGGATACTGGAGTGGGTTGCCATTTCCTCCTCCAGGGGAACTTCCCAACCCAGGGATCGAATCCATTGCAATTGCAGTGCAAGCAGATTCTTTACCAGCTGAGCCACCAGGGAAGACCATGAATACTGGAGTGGGTAGCCTATCCCTTCTCCAGGAAATCTTCCTGACCCAGGAGTCAAACCGGGGTCTCCTGCATTGCAGGCGGATTCTTTACCAGCCCTGAAGCCTCAGACTGACCTTTAAATTAAGTGGATTCATAGTTAGACAGTTGGTCCTAATCCCTTGGGAAACAAACTCCTTGGGTTAAAAAGAAGTAAAAAAAAAAAAAGCCAAAGATTGAGTTTGATGCATCTGTCCAATGGGAGCATATCTGAAAGAGGAAAAAGATTTCCTGGCACCTTAGCAGCTCCCGAAACCATCCACATCCGAGGATGGGAGGGGTGGCCGCAGCTTTTCAACTCAGTCAGTGTAAACCTTCGCATTACATGTCCCAAGGGGGGAAAACAAAACAAAACAAAACTTCTCAGTGGTTGTATTTATCTCGAATGCAAAAACCGTCCCCTTTGTTGAGGTCGGCTGAACCAACTCGCCCGGAGAACAATGTCCAGTCTGCTGGCGGGCCGTGTGCTAATGTCCTCATACATTACAGGCCGCAGCAGATGGCTGTGAGCGCACCCGGGCGGCGCCTGCCCGGGTCAGGACGCCGTGCCCAGAGCCTGCTTCCCGGTTCTGTCCAGTTACAAAACACCGCTCCTCTTTGGAGAGATGATGGCTGTCCACAGGAGCCAAGCTGGGCCCCTTCTGCAATGCAGGGCTCGATGGGAGGGCAAAGGTGCAAAGGAATCATTGTTGGGGGGCGGGGTGTTGTTGGTTTGTGTGAACCATGTTTAGATTGGAAAAGTATTTTCATACGATTGACAGTCAGAAGAAGGGAGACACATGCTGTATTGTTCCAACACATTAGCTCATGGGTACTGCTCACATTTCTCATCTTCTACACCCAGGATTTGGCATTTGAGGTATAGTTCTAAAGTCTGTCTTCCCTCCTTCCCCACATCTCAGTGAACCACTGAGGAGAGAGAGTAACCCACTTTCTAAAACAAAAACAAAGGCCAGTTCAGTCGCTCAGTCTTGTCCGACTCTTTGCAACCCCATGGACTGCAGTACACCAGGCCTTCCTGTCCATCACCAACTCCCGGAGCTTGCTCAAACCCATGTCCATTGAGTCGGTGATGCATCCAACCATTCATCCCCTGTCGTCCCCTTCTCCTCCTGCCTTCGATCTTTCCCAGGGTCTTTTCCAATGAGTCAGTTCTTTGCATCAGGTGGCCAAAGTATTGGAGCTTCAAATTCAGCAGACAAAACCCAGCTTTTTTGCAACTGGACTTCCCTGGTGGCTCAGATGGTGAAGAATCTGCCTGCAATACAGGAGACCTGGGTTCGACCCCTGGGTTGGGAAGACCCTCTGGAGAAGGGAATGGCAACCCATTCCAGTACTCTTGCTCCTCCACGGCGAGAGGAGCCTGATGCGTTACAGTCCATGGTGTCGCAAAGAGTCAGACATGACTGACCGACTAACTTTCACTTTTCTTGCAACTACACAGAAGAGTTTAAAGAAATCCAAGTGGGGTGCACCTGGCCTCCTCTAATTCCATACCTGCATCTCTGTCATTGAGAAGGAAACCAACAGAAGCCACCACGCTCACTCTTTCCACCCTCACCTTCAAGTGAAGGCTTGAGCAGTTTGGGTCTTGAGGCTCACGGTTTCCAGGAGAGGAGGCAGGACCCTCATTGACTGTCTTTGTCTTCCTACCCGTGGAGCCAGGCCAAGCGGTCCAGCCAGCACTGCCCCCCTCTCCTGCCTGTGTCCCCAGGGCTAGGCACCAGGACTCACCCTGGGCCAAGCCTCCTGAGATAAAGGCAGTACTGTGCTAAGTCGCTTCAGTCATGTTCAACTCTTTGCAACCCCATAGACTAGCCCGCCAAGCTCCTCTGTCCATGGGATTCTCCAAGCTAGAATATTGGAGTGGGTTGCCATTTCCTTCTCCAAAGGATCTTCCAGACCCAGGGATTGAACCCGCATCTCTTATGTCTCTTGCATGGGCAAGTGGGTTCTTTATCACTAAGGCACGTGGGAAGCCTGAAAAGAAGCCCACGGAGGCAGTAGCTCAGATTCACCCCAGCTCTGCACAGGGGCAGAGAAGCGCCCACAGGGACAGAAAGAGCCAGCAAGGTCTCCAAACCGCTCTCCTCTGCTCTCTGAAAGAGACAGGCAGACAGGGGCAGAGAAGCACCCACAGGGACAGAAAGAGCCAGAAAGGACTCCAAAATGCTCTCCTCTGACTCTCTGAAAGAGACAGGCAGGCTTACCCTTGCCATTTGGTCTTCAAAGTCGGTCTAAGCTTCATGGTGTTCATGGGGGGAGACCTGGGGAGCTGGCAAGCACCCCAGCCTCTCCCCACCAGCTGCCGGTGGCGCTCAGCATTCCTCTTGCTACTGCCAATGTCTGGGAAAGTGTGGTGTCTCCGGGAAGCCCTGTAAAAACGCCCATTGCCTGGAGGGAAGACGGGGCAAGCTGTGAGCAGAGGTCAGTCAGAGGAACCTATCTGCAGGGCAGGAACAGAGACACAGACACACGTGGAGGACACGGGAGGTGGGAAGGAGAGGGCAGGCGCGTTGAGAGAGCAGCACTGCCGTATATACACGAGCACGCGTGACATGGACAGCCGGTGGGAGGCTGCTGTCTGGCTCAGGGAGCTCAGCTCAGGGCTCCGTGATGACCTGGAGGGGTGGGATGGGGGGATACGGGAGGAGGTCCACAAGGGAGGGGACACAGGTATGCATATAGCTGGTCCACTTCGTTGTACAGCAGAAACTAACGCAGCGTTTCAAAGCAACTATGCGTGTGTGCTAAGTCTTTGCTTTCCTGTTTCTTTTCTCTCTTTCTTCTCACCATATTTAAAATTGTCCATTTTCAACTTAACTTTTCACTTTGGAATGCGTTTTATGTCACAGAAACGTTGCCATGATATGCAAGTGAAAGAAGTGAAAGGGTTAGTCTCTCAGTTGTGTCCAACTCTCTGCGACCCCACACACTACTGTTGTCTACCAGGTTCCTCTGGCCATGGGATTCTCCAGGCAAGAATACTGGAGTCAGTTGCTATTTCCTTCTCCAGGGCATCTTCCCGATGCAGGGATCGAACCTGGGTCTCCTGCATTCTTTACCGACCGAGCCACCTGGGAAGCCGCGATGATGTAGCACAGAGGACTCCCATATACCCTTCTGGCAGCTTCCCCTATAATATCTGACATAACCTTGGAGCATTTGGCACAACCACAAAATTAACATTGTTACCCTGATATTAGCTGAACTACAGATTCTGGTTAGATTTAACCCGTTTTTCCATTAGCATCTCTTATTGATTCCAGAGAAGAGTGGAGGGTATAAATCTATGATAACACATTGCATTGAATTCGTCTTTATATTTAACAGTGTTGAACAAAGACTTGCTCAATGAAATTCTACATATTGCTCCTATAGAACATGTGATACAAAAAAATCCACTGTTGTGAAAAATGGACACAGAGAAAGCTAATGATCTCTGGATTAAGTTTTGGTGGAAGGAGATTTATGAGATTAAGGGGAAATCAGATGAGCATGGTACGCTGGGAGGAAGTATTAGAATCCCTGAGAGTGGAAAGGACTGAACCATCCTAGGGGGCCACATAATTAGAGCACGACAGATAACGATTCCCCTGAAAAAAAAAGGTGCAAGGAAGAAGTGCCACAAGGACTGCTCAGAGCAGGGGAGGATCTGTTTTGCAAAGTGATAATAGACTCTCCCTCTTTTTTTAAAAAACAACTTCTTATTTCCTATTGGAGTACAGTTGTTTAACACTGTTGTGATGACTTAAGTGGTACAGCAAAGAGATTCAGGTATACATATACATGTATGATTCTTTTTCAAATTCTTTTCCCATTTAGGTTATTACAGAGTATTGAGTGATGTTCCCTGTCCTATAACCTTGTTGGTTTCCGATTTTTTAAAGTGGGATATCATTGCAACCATGGGGTCACAAAGAGTCAGACATGACTGAGCAATTGAACTGAATTGAACTGATGGCTGCTTTGGGGGCTTCCGTGGTGGCTCAGATGGTAAAGAATCTGCCTGCAATGCGGGGGACCCAGGTTCAATCCCTGGGTCGCGAAGATACCCTGGAGAAGGGAAGGGCAACCCATTCCAGTATTCTTGCCTGGAGATAGAGAAGCCTGGCGGGCTACAGTCTGTGGGGTCACAGAGAGTTGGACGTGACTGGGCGACGAACGCACTGATAGTGGCTTTACCATGCTGTGTTGGTTTCTGCTGTATCACGAAGTGAATCAGTCATGTGTTTACCTATGTTCCCTGCCTCTTGGCCATTCCTCACCCTTCTCGGTCATCACACAGCACCAGCCTGAGCTCCCTGTGCTATCCTGCAGTGTGTGCAAGTCAACCCCAGAGAGAACCTCCCTCTTAAAGTCTTCTTAGCAGGAGTCTAATTTCCACTGTGACTTATGCTGCTGAGTGATGAAGAGGTTACCACGGGAAATGCGAGAGGGGAAAACAGAGATAGGAGTTTATGTGTGGATATGTCTAGATGCCGCAGAAGAATCACGCCTATTTCAGAGCTGCCAACAATCACTTCTGTAATTAGAGGGAACCTGGTTGCTTTTACATCAAGTCTGCGCCATAAACACCCAGACTCCACTTTATCAGAATCATTGGATAAGGACCCTTTACTTAAGGCACCACCAGCACACCTAGCTGAATCACTGAAGAGTTCAGTGCGATTTCTGCTAGAAAATAAGGAACAAGCACTGGATTTAGGCACACGCAAGAGGGCATGCAGCTTAGGTCTCTCTGCACACCTCTCAAGCAGGCACCCACCTGTCCCTACCACGACAGCATTAAACTAGCATTACTGTGATTGTTTTAAAGGACCATGAAACGATATCGGAGAAGAGGAGGGAGATTAGGAGATTGAAAAACAAGGAAACATGATACACTGGAAGCAGACTTTCTCCATCTGGCGTATGGCGCTGCTCTGCCCCCAGCCCCCACCCTCGATTCCTCCCCTCACCCCCAACACTCCCAACACTATCTCTGCCTTTCTCCATATGTAAATTCCTAATTTGGAGTATTCATTCCTTTTTCTTTTTTTTTCTGAGTCGGAAGAGTCTACTCAACAATGGGTAAGAAAAGCATGACTCTTACCAGGAGAATGGATCAGGGTAGAGAGGTGCCAAGAACACATATCACTGGAGAAATTTAAAAAGCTGTGGAACAAACCTGACCCTTCAGGCTAATGGAAATCACAAGGAATAAATGTACAGGAGATTTGCATGAAGGTGACTAAAATGAATAAATTCGAACTCACCCCACTGGAAAGATCAAAGAGCAGATGCTAACTTAGCTGAACTGACAATAAGCAAAGCGATGATTAGCTGCGCTGCAATGGCTCGCTGACCCAGCCGACGCATCTGAGAGTGGTCCAGCTGAAGTCAGTAACCATGGTGTCAGGGCAGCTTGGGAGACAAGGATCGCCCAACGAGGAGCACGCCCTTCCGGGAAGGCCAGCTAGAGGGAGAATGGGCTGTGCAATTGCACCAAGTCACTTTGTTCCACTGATGCATCACGGTAATTGAGGAGGTGGAGAAAGCAAGAACAGACCAGGGATCTGAAAGGTGGGGAAGACTTCAGGGAGGACGGGGCACTTAAACTGGCCCTGAAAGATGGATCCAACTTGAGCATGGGATTGGGGGATGTTAAAAGTTAGTCCACGCTTGGGTTTATTTTGCCAAGAGAACTCTGGCATCCTTCCGACTATGGAGGGAGAGACACCAACTTGTTGTAATGAGTAAGCCCTCCACCCTTGGGTCATGGCTCACAAACCAGCTGTAGAGCAAAACCAAGTGGGTGTTTTGTTTGTTCATTCTTAAAACACCCACCGTGGGCTTCCCCAGTGTCTAAGCAGTAAAGAATCTGCCTGCAATACAAGAGGGGCAAGTTCCATCCCTGAGTCAGGAAGATCCCAAGGAGGAGGGCAGAGTGACCCACTCCAGGACTCTTGCCTGAAGAATCCCATGGACAGAGGAGCCTGGTGGGCTACCATCCATAGGGTAGCAAAGAATCAGCTATGACTGAAATGACTTAGCATGCATGCATGCAACATCCACAGCAGGCTCTGACGCCAAACCTACTGAGTCAGCATCTTTGGGGGCGGGGGCCAGGGATGTGTGTGTTTGTAATCACCAGGTGATTCTGACTCAGTGAGCTATTCCGATGAGCCCACCTCAAAGACAGGAAACTGAGGCCCAGACAAAGGAGGGAGTTGGCCCACAGGACCCATAGAGTGAATCGCTTTGACAGGTGAATTTCCAAGCATTCTCCCCTAGCCCTTCTGCCCTAGTGCTGTGCTTGAAATCCCCACTACGGTGGCAAGCAAGTGTGACCCTAACATCTCCTGGGCCAGGACCTGACTCCCCACTAGGTGCCAGAGGGTCTGTGTATTGAAGCCTCCGTACCTTGCAGTTGCTTCTTTGCTAACAATCCCCTCACCTGGAGGAAAAAGAAGCAGCTTCTTGAGCCACACTTGGAATTGGACCACTTGTCCCTAGAGAGCTAGAGGAGGGTAAAAACAAAATTGCTGATGTTGCTTTTTTTTTGCTTTGCCTTTGACCTCAATTTCAGATGCTGCCCCAGCTGCAGACACACCATCTCTGAGTAAGTAAGTGCACTCCCTGGCCCCTCAGCCCAAACCTCATTCCCTGCAGACTCATTGTAGACACTCCTTGCACAGGCTTTTAGGCTCTTTTTTCATTAAAAAAAAAAAGGATGTGAGTGAGCATGCAAGTCCTGCTCTGTCTTAGGCAAAACAAATAGGTTCATGTTCTTAAATAATCGTGCATCTCCCCACATCTCTCATAATTTACCACCTAACCCCACCTCCAGATTTCCTTCCAGATGTCTCTGAATCCCTAAGCCAGACCACTGTCAAGTTCTGTCCTCCTGCAACACTTCCTCCCATGAGGCTTTGCAGCTCCTGCCAGCCCTGTCCCGCCCTGTTGCCCAACCATCTTCCTCATCTAACACCCTAGTGGGCAGCACTCAGACCAACCCTCAGCTCCTTTTAAACCACTCTGACGTTTCTGCTGGATGCCCCACCCTCCACCTCAGTCCTCCCTGGGTTTTTCTCTTTCCCAAGAGTCTTTTAGCTCTCCTTCCAAAGGAAGGAGATCCTCCCAGGCCAGGGGTTTCTGGCACACCCCTGACACACCCCCGGCCCTGCCCTCCCCATCCTCTGCACACTGCCCCGACACCCCATCAGCTTTGCTTTGAAGATGCTCTCTGGCAGGGGGCTGAGGCCACTGGCGTAAGTGGGGTTTAGGGTTTACATGATTTCATTTATTTTTTTCCCCTCCTCATTGATACCGAAAAGCCTTTTGGTGACTCATTTGTTCACCAAATATTTATGAAGCACCTGCTGTATATCAGGCACAGAACTGAGCTCTGGGATAGCTAAGAGACTGCAAAGACACTGTTCAATATGAAGGCTTAGGGACTGTTTAGCAATCAAATCCAGAGTTGCCTTTCCCTGGCGGTCCAGTGATTAAGACTCTACTCTCACTGTAGGGGGCGTGGGTTCAATTCCTGTTTGGCAAACAAAGATCCCACATGTGCTAGCAAAAAGAAAAAAAAAAGAAGAAGAAGAAATGGATCAAAGAGTCCAAGTGACTCAAAAGTCTTCCCCCCCTGCCCCCCACACCTTTTTTTTTGGTAAATGGATAGTTATCAGGAGACAGCAAAAAAATGTCACAAAATATGTATGGGGCCCAGGGACTTGGTTGGGTCATACACAAGGTCTTAGTTACACAGCTTAGTGTGGTCCCATTCATTTAAGGACGTTTGTTAAGGACGTCCTGAGTTCGACAGTCTTTCCTTTTCAGATGCCTGCAACCATGACTGTGGAGTTGTGGTTGCTGCTGTGGTTCAGTCGCCAGGTCGCATTCAACTCTTTGCAACCCCACAGACCGCAGCACGCCAGGCCTCCCTGCCCTTCACTGTCTCCTGGAGTTTGCTCAGATTCAAGTCCACCGAGTCAGCGATGTCTCATCCTCTGCTGCCAGCTTCTCCCTTCGCCTTTGCTGAATAGGTGCAAAAATGTTCTGGCAATCAGTTGTACAACAATATATATATCATTAATGCCAATAAACTGTACTCCTAAAAGTGGTTTAAATCTTATGTTTGGTGTTTTTTTTAGCACAATTTAAAAAGAAAGCCTGACATATCTCTTGCAATACCGTGCCCCTGAGGAAAATCAGCCATTTCCCCACGGACAGTGGTTCATGGGCAGGACCAGATGGCACCATGGGCCTGCAGGAGAAACTCATGGGGGATGTGGGGGCAGACCAGGGTCCAAGGATGAGGAGGCATCTTCATCTGTGTTGGGTTGTGGGGACACAGCAAATAAGGGACGGACAAGCCACAAGTCGCCACACCCCACCTGCTCCACCAGGCAGAACCCAAAGGCAGCCCGGGCTCTCAACAACTGGGCGAATGCTACTCAAGGCTTCTATTTCTCGTTTTTCTGAGAAGGCAGGAATTTTCCATCTCTGCTCTCTCTCCAGAATTCTGACCGGTTCATCAAATGCATAGTTCTTTACAGAGCTCATTCTCTGAACTGATAGAATCATGAATGAAAAAGGAAAGAAAAAAGCAGCTTTACACTTGGAAAGACAAAAGCACAAAAATGCCTTTAGAACCCAACTGCTAGTGTTGGAGGCCTGCTCTGCTCTTTAAAGGGGCTTCCCAGGTGGCTCAGTGGTAAAGAATCCGCCTGCCAATGCAGGAGACTCGAGTTTGATCCCTGGGTTGGGAGAATTCCATGGACAGAGGAGCCTGGTAGACTCCAATCCATGGGGTCCCAAAAAAGTCGGACTCAGTAACTGAGCATGCACGTTCTCTTCAAGTTCACCTGGCCAGGATGAACAGAATAAATTTGAAATTGTTTTTCACTTCATCTGGACTGAGTATCTCTGGGCTCATGGGCTGTATAAAATTTGGATTTAATGTCACCTCTTCTCTCCTTGTTCTCTTTTCCTCTCTTCCTTTTAGAGGACAAAAAGGGTTCTTGGCAGGGCCACTTTCATGGGTGTGGGACCCCTGCAGTCTGTCACCCAAGTTCTGATGCTCAGTAGAGCTCTGTGGTTGGTTTAATGTTCTGCTGTCACCCTCTAGAAATCCCTAATGATTTTAAACGAGAGAACCCATATTTTCATTTTGCACTGGGCCCTGCAACTTAGGTAGCCAGTCCTTTTCTTGATGAAAAACTCTTCGATGTGGTTTTCACAGTTTCTCATACTCCAGCCAAGCAATTTCTTACAGTGTCCCCACTTCCATCAGAGTTCCTTCTTGGCCATGACAGTAGAAGGAAAGGTAATTTCTTAGGTCCGAAACCAAGATAAGGGGCTTCCTAGGTGGCTCAGCAGTAAAGAATCCACCTGCCAATGCAGGAGACATGGGTTCCATCCCTGGGTTGGGAATATCCCCTGGAGGAGGAAACAGCAACCCAGTCCAATATTCTTGCCTGGAAAATCCCATGGACAGAGGAGCCTGGTGGGCTACAGTCCATGGGGTCACAAAGAGTTGGACAGGACTAAACAGCAACGACAAAACCAAGACAAGGGCTTTTTTCCCTGTTAAAAATTACAGTCCATTTTAAAGTAGCAACACAAGTCCTAAGTAGGGGATATAGGACTTCTGTTTGAGATAATAAAATGATTTAACTTCAAAGAAAAGAAAATTTCCTTGTGGGTTCCACATATACTAAAGTAATGGAAGGGAAGACCAACTTAAGGAAAACATATTCACTCCTTAACCTCAAAGATTTTGGCTCTCATGGAACACTTGCAAACATTTCTGTTAATATTGAGCAAACTACAACTCCCACCCTTAAGGTCCTAACTTATTCATGAAAAACAACCATTGCAAGTTACACTGAACATTGTAATTAACCAACCAATATATACCAAGAGCTTTCTACTGTGGCCCCCCGCCCCCAGCCCACAATCCTATTCCCAGTTAAAACAGGAGTTGAAATATTTAAAAACAAATATTTAAATGGGATCTAAACTATTCCTGTGAAAACGGCATTTGCTGTGTTTCTTTAAGGGGTGTGGGATCTAAATGAATTCTAATGTATGTCGAATATATTCATTACTGTGCCCTGAAAGCGAATTCCCATTTTGTGGTTCTCAGCGGAGAGTGACAGAGCCTTGTTTGTGACAGCCCCGGGCATAAGCAATCATTGTGTAGCTTAATTAGATATTCCCTGTGCTGGTGTGAGGGGCATATGTCTATTCACTGTAACAAACACTGAGGACGGCCGGGCGCGTCCAGGCTCCTGCTATATGCAGATAAAGGCAGCACAAGTGCAAGCTCTCCCAAGGACCCGCGGGCCCAGCCGGCCCCGCACGCCTGGCCCGCATTCACCAATTGGTTCCAGTTTATTAACAGCCTATGAACTTCTCATCGGCTCCCGGACCGGTCAGGACTGTCACCTGCAACTGCCAGACCCAGAGCCGCCTCTCTGCTCCTGGGAAACTGGGCGGGTCGGGGTGTGCCGTGCCAGACACACTGTGGTTTGCCACACAATGAACGATGTGCAAACGCCGCTCATTTTTCACGTCAAACGTGAAAAAGCAGATCCACCAGGAGGCAGCTCCAGCTGCAAAGGCCACTCCGCAGGGAACCAGCAAGTCTGAGCTCACCTAGACTTGGCGAATTTTAAAGCAACTTAAGTTCTTACATCGAATTAAAAAGCAGAGACATGACTTTGCTGTCAAAGCTATGGCCTCTCCAGTAGTCAGGTATGTGAGAGCTGAACTGTGAATAAGGCTGAGCGCTGAAGAATTGATGCTTCTGTGTTGTGGCGTTGGAGAAGACTCTTGAGAGTCCCTTGGACTGCGAGGAGATCCCACCAGTCCATCCTAAAGGAAATCGGTCCTGAACATGCATTGGAAGGACTGATGCTGAAGCCGAAACTCCAAAGCTTTGGACACCTGATACAAAGAGCTGACTCATCTGAAAAGACCCTGATGCTGGGGAAGGTTGAAGACAGGAGGAGAAGGGGACAACAGAGGATGAGATGGTTGGCTGGCATCGTTGACTCAGTGGGCCTGAGTCTGAGCAGGCTCTGGGAGATGGCGAAGGACAGGGATGCCAGCAGGATACGACTGAGCAGCTAAATGTCATTACAGAACTGGACCTAGAGATGAGCGTGCTAAGTGAAGAAAGTCAGGCTGAGAGAGACAAACAGGACATGCTGTCCCTGAGATGTGGAGCCTAAAACAACGGAAGTGACCTTATTTATAAACTAGAAGCAGACTCATTGATACAGAAAACAAACTCACTGTTAGCAAAGGGGAAAAGGGAGGGTGAGGAATACATTAGGAGTACTGGATTCACAGATACACATTGCTGCTGCTGCTAAGTCGCTTCAGTCGTGTCCGATCCTGTGCGACCCCATAGACGGCAGCCCACCAGGCTCCCCCATCCCTGGGATTCTCTAGGCAAGAATACTAGAGTGGGTTGCCATTTCCTTCTCCAGTGCATGACAGTGAAAAGTGAAAGTGAAGTCGCTCAGTCATGTCCGACTGTTAGCCACCCCATGGATTGCAGCCTACCAGGCTCCTCCATCCATGGGATTTTCCAAGCAAGAGTACTGGAGTGGGGTGCCATTGCCTTCTCCAAGATACACACTACAATATATTAAATAGATAAACAATAAGGATTTACTATATATCAAAAGGAACGATGTTCAATAGCTTATAATAATCAGTAATGGAAAAGAATATATATATCCTGAATGTATTATAATATGTAACTGAATCAATTTGCTGTACACCTGATTAACACAATACTGTAAATCAACTATGGTTCAAAAAAAGAAGAAAAAAGTATATATCCCTTCAAAGAAGAAATATATATATATATTCCTTCAAACTAATGTGGACAGGGGACAGTACTACATGGAGGAAAGTTAGCCCATGTCTCACCTTCTCTTTGGAAAAGGTGGAAAAGGGCAAGGAGGGACAGAAGCCGGAATGTCCCTGGGTCCCCAGTGGCGTTTGTGTCCTGTTTCCAACATGTGACCCTGGGCCCTTATCCCCCTTCTCAGAACCAAGTCCAGTTTCTTCCAGCTGGAAAGCCATCTTACACTGCACATCAGTTTCCTAGGGCTGCCATATGAAGTACCACAGACTGAATGGTTTAAACAACTCAGAGAAATTTACTTTCCCACAGACCTTGGGCTGGAGGTCTGAGACCAAGGTGTCTGCAGGGTTCTGCGCTGTGTGGGAGCATCTGATTGAGATGGTCATCTTCTCCCTGTATCTGCACATTGCCTTCCCTCTGTGTTTGTCTCTGAGCCCCCGTTTCTCTGAGGACACCATCACACAGAGCTGGGCCCATTGTAATGACCCTATTGCAACATGATTACCTCTGTAAAATGCTTAAGAATCTGCTTGCAATGCAGGAGACCTCGGCTCCATCCCTGGGTGGGGAAGATCCCTTGGAGAAGGGAAGGACAACCCACTCTGGTAACTTGCTGGGAGAGTTCCAAGGACAGAGGAGCCTGGTGGGCTATAGTCCATGGGGTTGCAAAAGTCAGACACAACTGAGTGAAACAGTGACAGACCTCTGTAAAGACCCTGTCTCCAGGTAAAGTCACATTCTGAGGTACTGGGGGTTAGGACTTCCATTTATCTTTTTTTGGCAGATGCAGTTCAATCATAACACACAGTTTAAGGGACATAAGAATAAAGCACCATTTCCTCCAACCCCCACTTCCAGAATGATGAGATACTGGAGTTTATGGACACTGTGAAAATACAAAATTCTGATTTCCCTTCAGTTGTCAAAAAACAGCCACAATGGAGAGCTGACCAGGTAGGTGCCTGGCCAGGTATCTCCAATGACCGCTAGTATGATTGCGAAATAAATCAGTTTCCAACAGAAAAGGGCACCCCTGTTTTCATTCCCTACTGTTCCACAGGGGCCAAAGTGGTGGAACCTGACTCTCTAAGAACATGGCAATTCTATTTCGGAGTCAGAACTTGAAAAGCCCTAATGAGGGAGTTGACCCCTACGTGAGTGGATCCCGGAAATGTGGTGGCCAGAGGTGACCCAGCCAGCGGTGGTAGAATGAAGTCTGCAGCCCGGGGCCTCAAAGGCCAGCCTAGTTCACTCGTGAGGGGACAGTGTGGAGGGGCATCAGCTCCTCTGGTGGCCCCACAGAGCAACAGCAATGCGGCTTCATGCCAACCTTCAGTCTTCAGTTGAGCCCCCTGGAGCCTGGGGAGCACCGTCCTGGTCAGTCTTGGCGGGACGATGACCCTCTTTGGGGAGAGGGTCTCAGGAGTCTAGGAGTCCAGTCTGGATCTCTAAAGAAAGGCACATTATCAATGAGCAACAGGACAAGGCTTCCAAAAACTAGACAGCTGAGGAATTAAGGTGCCAGGGGAGAGCTAACACCTCCATCAGCTGAGAGCTGAAGCTCTCACTCCAAGGTTCTGCTGCTTGGCCGCTGTTTAGTCGCTAAGTCACGTCTGACTCTCTTGCAACCCCTTGGACTGCAGCCCGCCAGGCTCCTCTGTCCATGCGATTTCCCAGGCAAGGACACTGGAGTGGGTTGCCATTTCCTTTTTCAGAGGATCTTCCCGACTCAGGGATTGAACCCACATCTTCTGCTTTGCAGGCGGATTCTTTACCACTGAGCCACCTGGGAAGCCAAGTTAATAGCATAGGGAATAGCTGAGTTCTTAGAGTCAGGTCTGTCCTGGTTCAAATCCCAGCACCACCTACCTGTTGTATGCCTGGCACCCACTCCTTAACTTTAATTTCTTCTGGGAAATTCCTACCTCTCCAAGTCACCATAAAGATCAACACTGATTGTGTATATCCTGGATAACAAACTAACAGAGAACCAACTCTGAAAAGGGTTCTTTTCATTTAGTTAGTGCTCTTGGACAGAAACGGAGTGGGCAAGGTAGATGCAGGGATAGGACATTGTTTTTACAGAAATTAGAATACAACTTTATTTTCATCTTATCCAGAATTCTTTCAGAGCAAGAGAGCTGTGTGGAAGATATGTCTTCCTTCCCCAAGGTATCATTTTATTCCTCTCCTATAGGTTATAAACTGTCAGAATTTGTCAGCAAGAAAAATTTAAGAAATCAGCTATAGTGACTCCAGTCAGCTCCTCAGCTTCATCAAACATCAAGAGCTGCTCTCCTAGGTCAGAGGAAAACAGATGGAATGTCAAGAGAAGAGTCTATTTCTGTGGAGAAGATTCTGGCAAATTAAATCGTCGCTGTTGCTAAGTTGCTCAGTCACGTCTGATTCTTTGAGAACCCATGGACTGCAGCAGGTTTTTTGTCCTTCACCATCTCCTGGAGCTTGCCCGAACTCATGTCCATTGAGTCAGTGGTGCCATCCAACCATCCCCTTCTCCGCCTGCCTTCGATCTTTCCCAGCATCAGGGTCTTTCCCAAACCATTAGCCTCAAAGAAGCCCAGTGTGTCACGAGGATCTGTGCTGCGTCTCAGTGAACTCACATCTCTTTCAAGGGGGCAGGTCCTACCGAATGTTTCTGTTTCCCATAGTCGTCACCTCCATGAGGTCAGCAGAGTGGGTTACCATCACTTCAATATGGCAGGGGAAGCAATCAAGGCTGACTAAGATCCTACATCCCGCACAGCATGGCTGAAAAAAGTAAAAATCAAAGAGCCAAAAACAAACCAAAAAATACTCACTGACCTCATAGGGCTATGGGATGAAATGAGGCTGTCTGAGTGAAAAGCTCAGAAGAGTCCCTGGTGGGCCACAAACCACTCAGCAGACGTGTTCAGTCACGCCCTCCACCCACCCACCTGACTCTGAGTTTTCATTTACATTAGATGATATTCTCAGATACTTGGTTTCCCTGGAATAATTCATAGCAAAGAGGGGAAAATTTTCTTCTCCCGGCTGATCCCTCCCCATCCATTCATGTCTGGGCAGTGGCCGCCATTACCCCCAGTGGTCCTGGCCACCCTGGGGGTCTGGCCCTGTTCCCCTGGGAAAGCGATGGTCCTGGCAGCTCCAGGAAAATGGGCTGTTGTGTGGGCCATCGGCAGCCAGACATGTCCGTGAAGATGGTGCTGTCCTTGGTTTCCTGAACAGCTTGCAGTCTGGCCAGCGGCCGCCTCCAGCCCTCTCCCCAGCTCCATGCCCCTGCCCCTTCCCCTTTATGCATTTGAGATCGGAGGTAGATGTGCCCCCACCCCTAATTTGAAGCAATTGGAGCTTCATTCCCTGAGGACTGAAACTCCAGGACAAAAATAGCAGGACAATTAAGGGAGAAGGCTGGGCCCTGCCCAGACCACAGATTTCTCATTATCAGAGTCTGTGACCACACATGTGCAGACAGACTCCTTGGAGGTCAAAGGGGAGTGATGCTAGGCTACCCACAGGCCTTTATGGTAGGATCCATCTACGCTAAGAGATGCGTGTGCATCCACGGAAGGATCCTGAGATATACCAAATATGGACAATGAGTCAGGCAAATCAAAATGATTGGCCAAAGGAAAACCGGGGAAGAAATGTCCATTTTAAGTGATTTAAACTGCCATGAGGGTACAACTCAGGGACTTGCTCTCTGATTCTGCCCACGTGTCTATCCACTCATATTGTACCCTTTTCCTCTTTAAATACTTTCTTCGCTACTTTCCATCTTTGTGGAAATTCTTTGCTGTAAAGCTGAAGGGCCACACTTGTCACCGACCCCTTGTCTAGTGGCTAGGATTTGATGCTTTCACTGCTGTGACCTGGCCTCAATCTCTGGCTGGAAACCCAGGCCCTGCTCCAAGTCCCTGCAGGCCAAGGTCACTGCAAATGGACAAGGCCACTGGAGACCAACACGCTCCCAGGTCATTCTCTCCATGAGGTGCCGCCTTTGGTAATAATCTGTTTCCTCCACTGGAAGAACCATCCCTCCCCGAATTTTTTCCCCACCTTTTCAGGTGACCAACTGCCACAGGACTCAAGACTGCGATTCTTTCCCGGGGATTCTAAAGGGTGAGAAAGGCAAGATGCAAAAAGTGTTATTCGTAGGTCTTTTATTTTGTGAGGTAAACAACGGCCCCCATGAATCACAGCACATTTGGTTCAGCTACACTGGTACACACAGAGGCCTATTAGAGCTCAGATTATTAGACAGGGGACAGATTTGATTGTGATAGACATTAGGTAACTTAGACAAAAGTGAACTGGAGCTCTGTCTACTGTCTTATCGGAGCTTCCTCGATGGCTCAGCAGGTAAAAGAGTCCCCTTGCAATGCAAGACACAGGAGATGCAGGTTCAGTCCCTGGGTCAGAAGATCCCCTGGAGAAGGAAATGGCAACCCACTCCAGTGTTCTTGCCTGGGAAATCCCATGGACAGAGGAGCCCGGTGGGCTACAGTCCTTGGGGTTGCAAAGAGTCGGACGCAACTGAGCAACTAAGCAAGCAGAAAAGCAAACGAGACTTACATTAGAAGGAGAAAAGAAAGCAGAGTTAATCACATACAACTTGGGTTCCATGACATGGGGCCATCCTGGAGGCCCTGGCAGTGAAGACCACCTTTCTTCTCCTTCCAGAACCCACCAAGATCCCTCAGCACCTAAGGGAATGGGGGATGTCGGCTGTCCTGCCGGCCTGTCCAAAGAAGCTTCTAGGTCCTAGTGCCCGGCCTAGGAGGCCACTTCCCCAGATGACTGAGAACGGGCGGGGAAAGGCTTAAGAGGGGAGTCCCACCAGGGTTGCAGTCCTACGCTGTGGTTTCCACAAGACAAGCACAACAGAATATGACACAAGAAGCCCAACACTGACCCAGAAAAGTTTTATCAAACTCAAGCTGCAGGACTGGGACCCCCTTTCCCTGCTGAGTGCAGCTGAGAGGCTGATTTTGTTGTTCAGTTGCTCAATCATGTCTGACTCTTTGCGACCC
Organism: Redunca redunca; assembly: GCA_006410935.1. Taxonomy (NCBI): domain Eukaryota; kingdom Metazoa; phylum Chordata; class Mammalia; order Artiodactyla; family Bovidae; genus Redunca; species Redunca redunca. The sequence goes on from SJYQ01006998.1 coordinate 436,610, forward strand.
CATGGACTGCAGCACCCAGGCCTCCCTGTCCATCACCAACTCCTGGAGTTTACCCAAACTCATGTCCATTGAATCAGTGATGCCATCCAACCATCTCATCCTCTGTCGCCCCCTTCTCCTCTTGAGGGAGCCTGACCCCACTGGGGCAAGAGCCCTGAAAGACTGCAGCCGCTTCTATGAGGGCAGGTGGGGTGGTGTGAGGTTCCAGGCAGCAGAGCTGAGAAAGGAGGAGGCTACACAAGCAGGCTTTGGGAGCCCGTGGGCTGGAGAGAGCAGAGAGGTCGCAGCTAATGTCCGCGGCTGTCTGGGACATAGCAGCCTGCAGCCACCCTCCCTTCCTCAGCTTGGAAGGCTCCCTCTCCCTTGCTGTGTCTGCTCAATCAGAACGTCATCCTTGCTTAGTCACCTATTACCTCTCTTTCTTTAGCATCAGAACCTTTAGCATCAGGTTTTATGAAGAGTCACAATGGGCTGAGACATGCCAGTTCATTCCCCAGGGCACGTGTGCTAAGTCGCTTGAGGCGTGACCCACTCTGTGTGACCTAAAGGACTGAAGACCCAGGCTCCTCTGTCCCTGGGATTCTCCAGGCAAGAATACTACAGTGGGTAACCATGCCCTCCTCCAGAGGATCTTCCCATGCAGGGATTGAACCCACATCTCTCAGGTCTCCTGCCTTGGCAAACAGATTTTTTTTTTTTTACCACTAGTACCACCTGGGAAGCCCACATTCCCCAGTATTTTGAAAAAATTATTTTAGCATATAATTGATTTACAATGTTGTGTTAGTTTCAGGTGTCCAGCAAAGTGATCCAGTTATACATGTATATTCTTTTCTTTTTCAGATTCTTTTCTTTTCTTTTTTTTTAATTTTTATTTTAACTTTATTTTACTTTACAATACTGTATTGGTTTTGCCATACATTGACATGAATCCACCACGGGTGTACATGTGTTCCCAAACATAAACCCCCTCCCACCTCCCACCCCATAACATCTCTCTGGGTCATCCCCGTGCACCAGCCCCAAGCATCCTGCATCCTGCATTGTACATAGACTGGCAATTCATTTCTTACATGATAGTATACATGTTTCAATGCCATTTCAGATTCTTTTCTCATATAGATTGTCACAGAATATTGACTAGAGCTCCCTGGGCTATAGAGTAGGTCCTTGTGGGTTCTCTAACTTATATGTTGTAGTGGTGTGTGTATGTTTCCCCTTTGGTAACCATAAGTTTGTTTTGTAAGTCTCTTTCTGTTTTGTAGATAAGTTCATTTGTACCATTTTTAAAATTAGATTCAGCAGATGAGTGCTTTTGCTCTGCCTCAGTTCACTTAGTGTGATCATCTCTAGCTCCATATGTTTTGCTGCAAATGGCATTATTTCACCCTTTTTTATGGCCAAGCACTATTCATTGTATGTAGGTACTGCATCTTCTTTACCCATTCCTCTGTTGGTGGACGTTGAGGCTGTTTCCATGTCTTGGATATGAACATAGGGGTGCATGTATCTTTTCAAATTACAGTTTTCTATGGATATGTGCCCAGGAGTGGGACTGCTGGATCATACGGTAATTCTGTTTTTAGTTTTTCAAGGATGCTCCATACTGTTCTCCATAGCGGTGTACCAATGTACATTCCCACCAACAGTGTCAGAGGGGTCCCTCCCAGTGACCCTTGAAGCTAGATTCAGCCATGTGATGAATAAATATTGGTTAATAAGACCAAAGTGAAGGTATTAAGTGAGCCTTTAGAGAAAATTATGTAAAGGATGCTGGCAGGTATTCTTTTTTTTAATCCTCTGTCATTCCTTTTTCTTACCACTTGGAATATAGGCCTAATGGCTGGAGCTCCAGCAGCCATCCTGAAGTGAGGTGATCTTGAGGGTAAAAGCCAAATATAAAATAGAGCAAAAAGCCAGAGGACTTACCAGAGCAGCCCTGGCATCACCTATCCTCAGATTTCCTTTACAAGAGAGGGAAAAAAAATTGTCTTGTTTCAGCTGCTGTTATCTTATGTTTTCTGTTTTATGCAGGTGACCCTAATATTGATACACCTAGCCAAATCCACATACCCTGACAAAAGGAGATGAGAGCTCTTCTCACTGCATGTGGTCAGAGGTGGGGCAAGCCCCTGGAAATATATTTCCTAGTTAGGAAATGCAGATAAGAGTTATGCACCAATAAGGGTTGGGGCTGTTTCAATTATATATTGGGGTAGAAAAACTACCTCGAAATGTAGTGGCTTGAAACCACGCTTTCATTATTTCTCAAGATCCTGAAAGTGAAAGTTGCTCAGTCATGTCTGACTCTTTGTGACCCCATGGATTATACAGTCCATGGAATTCTCCAGGCCAGAATACTGGAGTGGGTAGCTGTTCCCTTTTCCAGGGGATCTTCTCAACCCCAGGATCGAACTCAGGTCTCCCGCATTGCAGGCGGATTCTTTACCAGCTGAACCACCAGGGAAGCCCCAAGATCCTGAGGGTTAGCCATTTGTTCTCAGCCACCCAGGAGTGCTGGCAATGGATGTGTACTGATGGCACCATCCAACCAAGGAAGGAAAATGCTCCCCGGGGCAAAAGTGAACAAAAGCAGCTTGCAGCATGAAAGCAATTGCTCAATCCTGCTAACAGCCCAGGAGGAAGTCCAAAAGGAGAAATGGGAGGCTGTCTGGTGTCCAGCCTCTCAGTGGGACTTACACAGGTCCAGCAGAGGAGAAGGGAAGGTTTGGCTGCTTTCACGACAGGCTGGAGTTGACCTCCCACAGAACTTGGCACCCAGTACTAATGGGAGGCTGGCGGCAGATGGGCGCTGGCTGTCTGCGGCTGTGCAGTAACCCAGGAAACTGGGAAGAGAGAGAATAGGGGTCAGCTACCAAATCCACTGGAGCTTCCCAGATGGTGCTAGTGGTAAAGAAACTGCCTGCCCATGCAAGAGATGCAGGAGATGTGGGTCTGATCCCTGGGTCGGGAAAACCCCCTGGAGGAGGGCATGGCAATCCACTCCAGTATTCTTGCCTGGAGAATCCCATGGACAGAGGAGCCTGGTGGGCTACAGTCCATAGGGTCACAAAGAGTCAGACACGGCTGAGTGACTCAGCACACATTCACCAAATCCACTATGGATGTTAAGTTCCCTAAAGTCACAAAAGCATCTTAAGAAAGTCTCTAACGTGGGCAGCAGAACAGTCTGAAGGTGATAAAGGAACATGATGGCTGGGATCCACGTTTTCATTCATTCAGCCAGTAATTATCCAAGAGTTCACATGTTCCAGGCACCATCCTAGGCTGTGAGAACAAAATTATGTATAATATGGTTTGGAATTTGGAATAGGAAGGGCTTCCCAGGTGGCGCAGTGGTAAAGCATCTGCCTGCCAACGCAGGGACGCTGGTTCCATGCCTGGGTTGGGAAGACCCCCTGGAGAAGGAGATGGCAACCTACGTCAGTAATTTTGCCTGGAAAAATCCCACAGACAGAGGAGCCTGATGGGCTACAGTCCAGGAGGGTCACAAAGAGGCAGACACGACAGAGCACACGTGCATGTTGGAATAAGAAAGAAAACAAAGCTCAAGGGCAAAGGCGTGATGGTCACCACGTGTCTCCAGGGTCAGGGAAGGCAGCAGGGATAAGATGACAGGAGAAGAAACCGGCAGAAGGGTGAACGCCGAGAGGGTCTGCCGGGAAGGGGCTGCAGGAGAGGAACCAGGGGACAGTGGAGCCAAGGCGGGGACAGGGCTGGGTGTCGCAGGAAGGTCCACAGCGCCTGCAGGGCAGGGACGCTGGGCGTGCAGGAGAGGCAGGACCAGGGGTCAAAAGGCAGGCTCTGTCTCCCGGGGGCCCTCCAGCACAGGCGCCAGACCTCGAAAGTGGCAGTTGGTTCCCCAAACATGAAAAATTCAAGGGCAGAATTGAGTGGAGCCATTGGGCCCTTGGATTCCATCCTAAGTGTGTTGGAAAGCCTCCACAAGCTTCTGAGTGGGAAGGACCGACCTGACCTGTTTACGTTCTCCTCACCAGGGCCGCGTGCGTGACATGTAGGATCTTAACTCCCCGGGTATTGAACCTGCACGTCCTGCGTCAGCAGCACCCGCCAGGCTCCTCTGTCCTTGGGACTCTCCAGGCAAGAATACTGGAGCGAGTTACCATGCCCTTCTCCAGGGGAATCCTCCCGACCCAGGGATCAAACCCATGTCTCTTATGTGTCCTGCACTGGCAGGTGGGTTCTCTCTTATTACTGCAATAAAATAAACAGAATTTTATTCCCTGGAAGTCCTGTTGGGGCAGGCATGGCATATGCCCAGAAGATAGAGTGACCATTGGCAAAGATACACTCAGGTGAAAAGTGTATCAGAAGACGGTGAATTCTGTTACTGGGATGGCAGGGGCGCGGGGTGGTGGGGAGGGTGGATTTGGGCAAACATGAGTAGGGCCTGGGGCTGGCTTTGTGCTAAGTGACTGTGTGTGATGAAGCGAGGAGCCAGAGATGGGGGACAGGAAAGGAAGGGAGCAAAAATTAAAACCGGAAGTAGATGTTGGCCACATAGCCTAATGGATAACGTGTCCCTTCGGGATCATTTGTTTGGGCTCTTTTGGTGGCTTAGGTAGCAAAGTATCCGCCTGTGGAATGGGAGACCTGGGTTTGATCCCTGGGTTGGGAAGACCCCCTGGAGAAGGGCATGGCAACCCACTCCAGCATGCTTACCTGGAGAATCCCCATGGATGGAGGAGCCTGGCGGGCTGCAGTCCACGGGGTCGCAGAGCTGGACACGACTGAACACACAGCAGATGTTACTGAGAAGTGGTTGGTGGAGAGTCTGGGCTGCGTATGATTGAGGGCGATGTGTGCAGTGCCAACTCAGGGGCCACGAAGCCACAGTGGCATGGTGGTCTGAAAGCAGGAGGCACGCAGGAGGTGACCAAGAGCAGTTGCACCCCAGAGGGCATGGCAAGGCCTCTCGAGCAGCAGCAAACCCTTGTGCGACGCTAGCTCGGAGCAAGCGGACTAGCAGTGGAGGAGACCAGAAGCCGGCAGGGGCAGGGGAGCAGCCAGCTGGCTCGGGCCACTCTGGGCACAGCAGATGGAACGAAGCTCCTGTCTCGATCTAGGCTGGCCCCCGAAACACTGCTTGCCTGCTACTCTCAGCACCCCAGGATTTTACACCTGGAGACCGCTAGCTGCCTCACTTCTTCCCTGGGACAAAGGGCCCAGGAGTCCAGCTTTATGGATGAGCAGGCAAGAACCTGAAAATGCAGGCGAGTCCCTGCTTTACAAAAGCAAGCGAAACCTTGCCCTGATCGCCCTCCATCGCTTTAAATGGATCCACCGTTAAATCGGGAGGAGTTAAGCGAGCTAATAAATGGTCTCGCTGCTCTCCCTGAGTGTTATTAATGCAATATAATACTTCCTGTCTCCTCATTTGGACTCAAGCAGCTGCCATGTGCCAGGGAAATAAGGGTCATAAAAAGGGATGAAGGAGCATGAAATTGGCCCTGACCTTAGCCTCCAGGCAACGTGGGAAGCAGTGCCAGTTGCCACAGCTGCACCCCTTTCCTTCCCATTAGTGGGAGGCGATGACAGAGGCTAAATCCACCCAGGGGAGATTCTAGAACATTCTGGCATTCCAGCGACTGGGAGCCTGGATGGGGTCCCATCCTGGCGACTAAGAACTCATCAGTCCACACGCTTCCTGGAAGGCTTTTCCCAGGAAGAACTGCTGGCCTCCTGGTCTCCATCCTGTCTGCATGTTCATCGAGGCAGGACTCACCAGGTGAAAGAAGCGGAGTCCCTCTCTGCCTGTCTTAGTCTGGGCTCTGTGCCCAAGTGAGACCAGATGAGCCTCCGCCCTCTCTGGGCCTTGGTTTCCTCACCTGCAAAATGAGCAGCTGTCCTCTCAACCTTGCAGGAATACCGTAAGGCTCACAGGAGATGACAGACATGAAAATGGGCAGCAAAAAAATAAGGGCAAGGGCTTCCCTCATGGTCCAGTAATCAAGAATCCGCCTTGCAATACAGGGGACACGGGTTCAACCCTTGGTGTGGGAAGATCCCACATCAGCTCAGTTCAGTCACTTAGTCGTGTCCGACTCTCTGTGACCCCATGAGCCACAGCACGCCAGACCTCCCTGTCCATCACCAACTCCCAGAGCTTGCTCAGACTCATGTCTGTTGAGTCAGTGATGCCATCCAACCGTCTCCTCCTTCTCCTCCCACCCTCAGTCTTTCCCAGCATCAGGGTCTTTTCCAACGAGTCCCACATGCTGTGGGGCAAACAAGCCTGTGGGCCACAGCAAGCAAAGCCATCACAGTGAGGCACCTGCACACCGCAACCAGAGAGCCACTCCTGCTCGCTGCAACTAGAGAAAGCCCACGCTCGGCAAGGAACACCCAACACAGCCAAAGCACTTTTTAAAATAAATTTTAAAAATTTTTTTAAAAAGAGCAAGAGGGTCCATGGGCATGTCGCACAGCCATCCCGGTGGTGAGAACCGGCCAGGCGGCCGCCCCGGCAGGACATCTGCCCGAACACTTCAGCAGCTCAGAGCTCGCTCTGTCCCCTCCACCACGCCCTGTGGGGCAACCCTGGGTTGTGACATCTCTGAAAACATGTTTTGGACTCGCTGACAGGCGAGAGGAAGGCAGCGTGCCGGTGTCTCAATCCTTCCACGAACTGCTTTTGAAGACGGAAGACGACGGCAGAAAGAGGGTGCATATCACCATGGCTGTGGCTGGCGGTTGTCCCGCTCTGCCCTTCTTCCCACCGCCCGCCGCCCTCTAGGCTTGTCTTTCCACCCTGCCCTCGTTCTCCATTCCAGCTCCCAGGGCCAGCCAACCTCCCCGCCCTCCTGTCCCCTCTCAACCACCAGCCCTCTAGGTGCCCCTGCTTACCAAGCTCTCCTCCAAGAGGCCTCAACCATGAGCAACCGCTCCCTCTTCGAAACTCTTAAGCCCTGATTCTCAGACCAGCAGAATCTGTACCACCTGCGCACTGACTGGCTGAAGCATCTCAGCATCTCGGGCTCCACTGGCTCCCTGCTCCAGACTCTGTAAGTTAAGTTAGCTGCTCAGTCATGTCTGACTCTTTGCGACCCCCTGGACTGCAGCCCGCTGGGCTCCTCTGTCCATGGAATTTTCCAGGCAAAAATACCAGAGTGCGTTGCCATTTCATTCTCCAGGGGAATCTTCCTGACCCAGGGATTGAACCCAGGCCTCCAGCATTGCAGGCAGAACCTGGGAACCTGGTGGCTCTGTGTGCTGTGGACCATAGCAGCTCCGATGCCCTCCCAGCTCAGCATACCCCATAACCTGACATGGCTAGTCAGGGGTTCAGATGTGTCTGCCCCGTGCCCTCAAGTAGATTAGAAGTTACGAAGGCAGTGAGCCCACTTGTTCATTCAAGTGTTTACTGAGCACCTAATAGGGAGGGCTCAGCCCTGCTCAAGGCGCGGGGTACAGAGAAGAACACCACTCCTGTGGAGCCTCCAAACTAGAGGGGGAGCAAACAGGTACATGTATGTTGTTCGTGGGCAAGGACTTCCCTGGTGGTGCAGTGGTTAAGAATGTGCCTGCCAATGCAGGGGACATGGGTTTGATCCCTGATCCAAGAAGATTCCACTTGCCGAGGGTCAACCAAGCCTGCAAGGTGCAGCTACTGAGCCCGTGTGCCGAGCCCATACTCTGCAACAAGAGAAGCCACCGCAATGAGAAGCCCTTGCATTGCAACTCGAGAGTAGCCCCTGCTCGCTGCAACTAGAGAAAGCTCGCATGCGGCAGTGAAGACCCAGAGCAACCAGAAATAAGTAAATCAAAACTCCATATCTGTGGTCCAGAGAAAGCATGCACCTAAAGCAAACACACCTGGAACACCACCTCAGTCTGAACGAAAACTGTAAAGTAAGTCCTTCCATGCTACCTGGCATATGGCGAAAACTCAATAATATCAGCTACTGTTATCATTTTGCCTGTTGCATGCTAAGCTGCTTCAGTCGTGTCTGACTCTTTGCAGCACCATGGACTGTAGCCCACCAGGCTTCTCTGTCCATGGGATTCTCCAGGCAAGAATGCTGGAGTGGGTTGGCATGTCCAGGGGATCTTCCTGACCCGGGAATCAAACACGCATCTCCTATGTCTGCTGCACTGGCAGACGGGTTCTTTATCACTAGTGCCACCTGGGAAGCCCCCACTGTGATTTTACTAAGCAGCTACTATGTGCCAGACTCTGGGCAAGGCACCTTCTCCATATTTTCTCCTAACCTTTATAACAGCCCTAGGAGACAAACACTGTTATTCCCATTTTACTGATGAGGAAACTGAGGCTCAAGTCTTGCTGAGGTTACAGGCTAGCTGCTACCCACCAGCCAGGCATCAGGACTCTGTCAGACTATAAACAGGCTGAGGCTTTGAGCAGAAAAGCCTTAGACTATTTCAGCGGGGGAGATTTGCATGCTCAACGCGGATGTCTTCACCGGAGTAAATATTTCCAGGTCAGAGCGCCTTCGGGAGAGGAAGGAGGTGGCCCCCCAGCTCCAGTCTCCTTAACTGCACCCTGGGAAGTCTGCACACTGCCTTTCTTTCTCCCCTCCTGGTGGTCTAATCTGGAGTCAGATCCAGCCGCTGGCTCTCGCAGATGGGGAAGGACTGCCAGCCAACGGGAAAACAACAGGTGAGCCTCCAAACAGTCCCCTTCTGTGCCTTGGGCAGGGTGTCTGCCCGGGCGACCGAGGGGCCCCGCTGACTTCTAGAACCTTCTGTCTCTGCAGGTGTTTTAGGAACTTGGCCTCAGCGCTTCAGTGACCCATATTTTATTACCTTTCAGGTTTCTATAATTCATCATTCAGTCCCTTCTGAAAACCTAGAATGAGAGTTTAGCAGCTCAGAGCCCCGGCCTCTCTCCATTCTCTCCCCAAACACATCAGCTTGTTTGTTCCCTTTCATCCGGGCTCTTCCTGTCGCATTCTGCCCGTTCAATGGGGAAAGAGTGAAACCGGATGGCTGGACCCAGTGCGGGGAAATGACTTCAGAGCCACCTTTGTTTCCCTCATTCCTTTGAGCACACTTGGCCCCTGCGTCTCTATGAAAGGGCTTGTTTGAACCATTTGGAACATCTCGCGAGCGGGAGATGCTGTGGCCAGAATCACTCACATCTTTTCAGGCTGCCTGAGACTGGGTGAAACTGCCAAATTTTTGCAACAAAACTAACCATGACATTGGACATTGTGTTATAAATTAGCCACAGCCTTCCAAGCAAATTGTCTCTTTTCATTGTGTCAGTGTAAGCCTTTGGAACGTTTGGCTCCAGCTACTGACTTCGGGGAGACTCAGAGAATATTTTTGTTCAGCCCCAAACCAGCCCTTCAGACACCAAGCTGCATGGGCTAATATATGTATCTTAGCTGACAGCTCTTCTTACCACACTTACTCAGAAGATTCCTGTTGGTTATATTTCATTTCTCTGCCTAAAATTCGGTTAATGGGCTTCTCAGTTTTGATGTAGCAGGAACCATCTCCGTTTTGAAACGAAAAGATGTACTTCTTTTTTCTAGGCTTTTCACAATGATTATTGGAAGTTTCTTTGAAGGAAGAGTTCTTTTCAGAACTCCAGTGAGAGTTATTAAAATGTGTTATTACATTGCTCTAGGTGACATATAGCATTTCAGCATTCGGTACTCACAGAAGCAATGAAAATTTCTATTTCTGCTAAATCACTCTGTATTTTTTTAAAAAAGAAAACATCTACCCATCCGCTTGAGTTCTGTCACCAACAGCCAGATCAAGTGTTTGTTATTAAAAGGAAATCTGAAAAAAAAAAAAAAGCTCAAATGATATCTCATTTCTTTTCTTACTTTTTAACTTTTTGCCACAGAGAAGACGGCAGGGGACACATTTGGACTTAAAAAATAATTTTGAAGTAGTGAACTTCATTAAAATTGAGTTGAGATGACATATATCAGAAACAGAATAAACCTTCTTACAATATGTGCAAAACACACCCGTTACATTGATGATCCATTTTTTTTGGAGTAGAGTTGATTTACAATGTTGTGTTAGCTTCTGCTGTACAGCACAGAGATTCAGCTATAGATCTATGATGTTTTAACCACACAGAGACCACGCACTGCTGCCTGCGCCTCTCCTCCCTGGAAGGGGGACACTTGTGACCGTCACAGAGCATTCAAGCAACATCGTATGTACGGGCTTCCCTGGTGGCTCAGTTGGTAAAGAATCTGCCTGCAATGCAGAAGACCAGGTTGGATCCCTGGGTGCGGAAGATCCCTTGGAGAAGGGAATGGCTCCAGTATTCTGGCCTGGGGAATCCCATGGACAGAGGAACCGGGCAGGCTACAGTCCATGTGGTTGCAAAGAGTCAGACATGACTGAGCGATTAATACACACACACACACACATTAACAATGTATCAGGTCATAACAACTGGACCAACTTGCAGTCCCTTTTAAAACTGAACAAAATGCCTATTCTTTCTTATTTTCGCAGTAGGAATCTTTATTTAATCTGAACTGTTGCTAAGTGTGACTTAGAGTCTATTGAGATGGTCTCCAGCTGAGAGGTATCCACATGTGTCCAGGGATCTCTGTTCTACTGAGAAAACCTGCCAAGTGTCAGCTGCCTCCTCCCCGTCTTCTCTCTCTGCTCCTCTCCTCCGTGCACACACACACACCCCCGCCCCCCACCGTCCCCCTCCACCCCACAACTTGTGCAGCTTCTTTCCTGTCTCCTGTGTTCCGGGCAGAGCTCTGCATGGACGGGATGGGGAGGCTGATAACAGGGCGAACAGAGACGTGCTGGCCACTTCTCACAGGGCCACAGCGTACAGGTCAATACCTCTTGGGTATTGGAAGATTTCCAGAGAATTCTGCCCTTCTTAGGAGAAAGCAGCACTTTAAAAGTGAACCCTGGTCTCATTACAAGTCAGGCTCCAGCCAGTTTCAACAGCATGTTTCAGCAAAGATGACTTTCTACACTTAGCTAGCCTTCTTCGAGAAGGCACTCTCTCTAGGGAAGTCAGGGGGATTTTGCAGCCTGTCTGTGCTTACAGAGGGGGTGGGTGGTACCCCACACACATTGAGGCTTTGGTGTCCCATCATCTGCCTCTGCAAAACTTTCAGCTTCTCTACCCAAAGCAAGGGTGGGAGGCAGGTTTAGGGAACAGGCAGGGGATGTTTTAAGTTTCTACGCAAGAAAAAGGAAGCCTGCCACACGTATCTCCTTAGGGTGAAAGGAGTCACTAACACACACTCTCACACACACACACCCTTTAGGCAAAGACAAGAGTGGTTGTTATGGCAGATGTAAGTTGCTCCCCAAGCATGTCCTGAATGTTGGAAGGCCACAGCAGCTGGCTCCCCTGGAGCCAGCCCACAGGGCTCCTGCCAGGGGCTACAATGGCCTGCTGGCCCTTGCCAGCTGTCACATTCTGCATGCCGCTGGAGCTCTGCTCCAGCAGAAGGGGCATCCAAGTGACCAGCTTCAACAAGCACCAAGTCTTGTGCCCATGCTAGGCCCACACGGCCACCCGGAGCTGTCTCCTAGGGCTCAGGCGAGAGCACTTTAATATACACTGACCAGCAGGTCCTATTGATGGTGTCCCAGGCCAGAGAAGGGATCCCTCCTTCCTCGGGACAGAGGTCTGGGGAGGTCCAGGGCTCCAGCCATCATGTACAGACGTGAGAGTTGGACCATAAAGAAAGCTGAGGGCTGAAGAATCGATGCTTTCAAATTTTGGTGCTAGAGAAGACCCTTGAGAGTCCCTTGGACTGCAAGGAGATCCAACCAGTCCCTCCTAAAGGAAATCAACCCTGAATATTTATTGGAAGGTCTGATGCTGAAACGGAAGCTCCAATACTTTGGCCATCTGATGCAAAGAGCAGACTCACGGGAAGAGACCCTGATGCTGAGAAAGATTGAAGGCGGGAGGAGTAGGGGATGACAGAGGATGAGATGGTTGGATGGCATCACTGACTTGATGGACAAGAGTTTGAGCAAACTCTGGGAGATGGTGAAGGACAGAGAAGCCTGGCATGCTGCGGTTCATGGGGTCATAGAGCCAGACACAGCTTAGCAACTGACCAGAAAAGGTGGGGGGGGGGGTACTAAAGAGAACCATCAGGGACACCTCCAGGAAAGAGGGGCCCTTTGCAGGGAAGAGCAATGTGTGTGTTTCCATCTCTGATCCCTGGGCACCCCTGCCTTTGGAGGGGGATTTTTAAAGCCACTGTCCTAGGTTGAGCTTCTCAGGTGGCTTAGATGGTAAAACGTCTGCCTACAATGCAGGAGACCTGGGTTCGATCCCTGGGTTGGGAAGATCCCTTGGAGAAGGGCATGGCAACCCACTTCAGTATTCTTGCCTGGAAAATCCCATGGATCGAGGAGCCTGGTAGGCAAAGAGTTGGACACGATTGAGCGATTTCACTTTCACTTTCCTAGGTTGAGCTTCTGTCTTTCTCATCCACTTCCTCTTTCTGCTGGCAGGGGAAAGCCCCAGGGTCCACACCTAGGATGTGGGCAGAGGAGGAAGCCAGAGGGTCCTCAGCTACAGGACAGTGGGGTCCTCAGGGTGAGGGCAAGCTTTGCCAGAGGAGGCTGGTGTAGGTGGGATCCCAGGAGCCCTCTCTTCTAGGACACGCCCGAACCTATCAACTCCCCCATACTGGCTTGGCCCAGGCTGTCTCCCCCATCCTTTCACCCCATCCCCAGCCCTCTTCATCGTGGCCCCCTCCACAGCTTCCTGGAGGCCTGGTCCAGCTAGAGGGAATTCTGGAAGCTGGTCACCAATAGGGCAGCTCTGCCTGTCCTGTCTGAAGGTTAATCCTCAACCCCAGAAACTCATCACCCTCTGGGAGCCTTAGTTTCATCATTCACAGCAGGGATTTTAAAAATGCTCATCTCCTAGGGTTCCCCTGAGAGTTAAGTGCAAGTGTCTGTGAAAATGCTTTGAGAAACAGGATGCCTTAACACAAAGTTTCAAGCGGGTCAGTTCAGTTCAGTTTAGTCACTCAGTCATGTCTCACTCTTTGCGACCCCATGGACTGCAGCACACCAGGCCTCCCTGTCCATTACCAACTCCCGGAATTTACTTTCAAGGTGATTTCCTTCTTGTCCATACAATTCTGCAGGGGACTCAGATCCTTCCTGAGGCTTCTTCCTCTCTCCCTAAATGAGTCCCTCTAGTATGCTAGGGGATCCTACCAAGACCCTTGCCTTTCTGTGAAACCTAGGGGAAACTCTTGGATTAAAGCTCCATTGGGAGTTTGTACATTTCAAGGAGGAACCTGTGAGCTAGTGGAGATTTCAAAGCAAATACTCAGACACCCTCAGGACACACTGTCATTGCAAAGCTCTGGGAGGATAAAGAAATGAACAAGTGGTTGCCACCCTCAAAACAATCACAAGTAAGTGCAGAGATAACCTCCACATAACATAATCTAGGCTATGGGAGAAAGCTGCCAATGGTTTGCCAAGACTGATGAGGGGAAAAAGATGAGAAATCACCAAGACTTTGAGAAGAAAGTAAATTGGAGCTAAACCCAAGGCCTGGACAGGATGTTACAGCAAAACTGGAGGTCAGACTCTTGAGAGTCCCTTGTTCTGCAAGGAGATCCAACTGGTCAATCCTAAAGGAAATCAGTCCTGAACATTCATTGGAAGGACTGATGCTGGGGCTGAAGCTCCAATACGTTGGCCATCTGATGTGAAGAGCTGACTCACTGGAAAAGACTCTGATGCTGGGAAAGATTGAGGGCAGGAGGAGAAGGGGACAACAGAGGATGAAATGGTTGGATGGCATCACTGACTCGACAGACATTAGTTTGAGTAAGCTCTGGGAGCTGGAGATGGACAGGGAAGCCTGGTGTGCTGCAGTCCATGGGACTGCAAAGAGTCGAACACAACTGAGCAACTGAACTGTACAGAACTGGAGGTCAGAAGCAAAGATCAAAGTGGGGTATTGGGACTGACACGCACACTACTGATGCTATGTATAAAGTAGATAACTGATGGGAATATACTGTATGGTACAGGGCGCTCTGCTCCATGCACTGCTGTGACCTAAATGGGAGGGAACTCCGAAAGGGAGGGGATATACGTGTGGCTGAGTCATTTTGCTGAACAGTAGAAACTAACGCAACATTGGAGAGCAACTATACTGTGAAAAAAATTAACAACAATAAAAAAGAAGCAAAAGGTCAGAGTGAGCCTACGGGGAGAATGTTAATGGAAGAAAACGGAACAAAACAGCCCTGAAATCAGCAAGCACAGCCAATGGACCACGAGAGCTGAAATCAGCCCCTGCAGTGATAGGTCCTTCAACAGCATCCTTCTTCTTACACGAAAGGGGACCACGGCGGAGAAGCTCATTTTCTCGAAGTCAGCATCAACATCAGTGCTGTCCAGTGGACCTCTCTGTGATGATGCAGTGTTCTCTGTGCTGCCCAACAGATGGCCACTGCTGAGCACTTGAGGCAATGCTAGTGCAACCAAGCAACTAAATTCTAGCTTCACCTTAGTTTAGTAAATCAAATTGTAACAGGCACAAGTGCTAGCGGCTACCGTAGTGGATGGTGAAGGTTTCCATATCAAAAGGTACTCAGCCTGTACTGCTCTCCCCGTGATGATGACAAGCTGCAGCAGTGTGCCCTGGTGCTGGGGTAGAAAACACTCACAGCCGCCAAGCGATGCTCTTTCATTTAGGGAAGAGAAAGGTTCAGTTCTACCCTGAACAGATACGAGTGTGTGGGTGAGTTGCTCTTTTGTTATTTTGGCTGGTTATTGATTTATTTTTTTCTGATAAAAGGCAGATTTCAGTTTTGGTTTAACCAAGAGTCGAGTCACTGATAAGTGAATACGTGTCCCTTTGGGGTAGGAAAGAAGCTCCTTAGTCCCTAAAGCCCTTTTAATCAGAAGGAGAAGAGAGAAAGAGGCTGGAAGTAAACATTCTAATGCTACTGGGTCCTTGAGCCCAGAAATTTGGTTCTCAAAGCCTTGAAGAAAATCACATATTTATAAAACACCTGTTTCAACCATTCTCATAGCAGCATTATTTGCAAAGGCCAAAAACATGGAAGCAATGGAAATGTCCATCTACAGAGAACTGGATAAACAAAACATGGTATATACATACAATGGACTGTTACCCAGCCTTAAAAAGAAATGAAATCCTGACACTAAAGCTGGGATGAACAGCGAAGACATTATACTACAGGAAAGAAGCGTCATTAGAAAATAAACACGGTGTGATCCCCTGTAGGAGGTACCTAGAGTAGCCGGATTCATAGAGGAATAATGGTTGCCAGGAGTTGCAGGGAGGATGGGGGACTGCTTAGTAAATACAGAATTCCAGCTTTTAAAGACGAAGAGTTCTGCGGATTGGATGCACAACAATGTGCCTGCGTGCAACTGTACGCTTACATGCGGTTAAGACGCTAAATTAGATGTTAGGTGTATTTGACCACAATTGAAAACAAACCATTGTGTATCCTGAATATTCACTGGAAGGACTGGTGATGAAGCTGAAGCTCCAGTACTTTGGCCACCTGATGCAAAGACCCGACTCATCAGAAAAGCTCCTGATGCTGGGAAAGATAGGTCAGAGGAGAATGGAACGACAGAGGACGAGATGGTGGGATGGCATCATTGACTCAACGGACATGAGTTTGAGCAAGCTCCGGGAGATGGTGATGGACAGGGAAGCCTGGCGTGCTGCCGTCCCCGGGGTCGCAAAGAGTCGGACACGGCTGAGCTACTGAACAAACAACAATATGCATACGTATACAAAAAAAGCAGAGACAGAGCGCACAGGAGCTTTAGCCTCATCATACCAGCACCAGTCCTCCACGAGCCCCACTCCACCCGAAAAGGCGCGTCCCTGCCTCCCTCCATCCCGCGGGTGGGGCGGGGGTGGGAGGGAGGGGGTGGAGTGTCGTGTGATTTTCCATCTTGCGCTCACAATAATCTCCTTAAGCCGCGCCAGCGGTACCTCGGCGCCCGCCCTCGGGGGGCGGGCGGCCAATGAGCACGCGCCGGAGCCGCACCTCGCGCCCGCATTGGCTGCGCCCGGCAGCCCGCGACTCCGCAGGTTCCCAAGCCGGGTTTAAAGCGGTCGCGCGCGTCCTCCTACCTCGCTATCCGCTCCCCGCGCGCAGGTCTGCGGGGCGGGGCGGCCTGCCGAAAGGCCCACCCCGGGGCGTTCCTGAAGGGCGCCTCGGCCGCCCCCATCGTTCCCCCAGATGTATTATGCGGTTTCCCAGGCGCGCGTGAACGCGGCTCCCGCGAGCATGCTACGGCCGCCGAGGCCGGGAGACGTGCCGGTCGGGGCCTCCCTGTACGAGCTGGTGGGCTACCGGCAGCCGCCGTCCTCGTCCTCTTCTTCTTCCTCCCCGACGGGGGCCGCGCTCCTCCCCAAGGCTGCGCGAGAGAAGCCGGAGGCGCCCGCCGACACGCCGGGCACGGGACTCGGGACTGGGGCGCACGCGGGCGGCGGACCCCGGGCCGATGCCAAAGAGGAGCAGCAACAGCAGCTGCGGCGCAAGATCAACAGCAGAGAGCGGAAGCGGATGCACGACCTGAACCTGGCCATGGACGCGCTGCGCGAGGTCATCCTGCCCTACTCGGCGGCGCACTGCCAGGGCGCGCCGGGCCGCAAGCTCTCCAAGATCGCCACGCTGCTGCTAGCCCGCAACTACATCCTGCTGCTGGGCAGCTCGCTGCAGGAGCTGCGCCGCGCGCTTGGCGAGGGCGCAGGGCCCGCCGCGCCGCGCCTGCTGCTGGCCGGCCTGCCGCTGCTCGCTGCCGCGCCCGGCTCGGTGCTGCTGGCGCCCGGCGCTGTGGGGCCGCCCGACTCGCTGCGCCCGGCCAAGTACCTGTCTCTGGCGCTCGAGGAGCCGCCGTGCGGCCAGTTCGCGCTCCCCGGCGGCGGTCCGGGCGGCGGCGCAGGCGGCCCTGGCCTCTGCACCTGCGCCGTCTGCAAGTTCCCGCACCTGGTCCCGGCCGGCCTGGGCCTGGCCGCTGTGCCGGCGCAGTTCTCCAAGTGAGAGCCGGCTCGCCACCTCGGCCCGGCCTCCCGCCACCCAAGCCGGGCAGAGCCAGGAGGGCACTGCGGACCTCCTCGCCCAGAGACAGGAACTGCTGGGCGTCCCCTTCCCCGCCCCCATCCCAGGGAAATTAAAGTGACCCGAGCGGATGTTCGACGTAGCGTCGGGGCTCTTTGGGGTTCTGGGTGGCTTCCAGCTGCTTTGAGCTCACGTGGGCGCTCTCACTGTCACCCCGCGCCGGTGTCTCCGGTTCCTGGAGTCGTGCGTTTCGCAAGGGCGATGCGGACTTTAGGGCGCCTGGCTAGCCCGGGCGCGGCGGTGGGCCTACACCTGCTGAGCCAGGGAACCAAGGGGCTGCTCTCGGAGGGCGGGGAGCTAGGGGTAGACTTGGAGGTGTTTCCTTCTCCTCGGCCAGAGGTCACAGGCGCCCTTGTTCACCAGCAGCCAGTCCCGGGTAGAGGAGGCTGGCTGACCCTCGGGAAGCCCAGAAAGACCACGCTATCAGTGCAGACGGCCTCGCGCATAGCAGACGGACAGACAGACCCTCGGCGGCCAGACGGTTAGCATCGCGGTACCGCGGGAGGGGCGGGGACAATTCCCAGGTCGATGCGTGTGCTGGATTGGAAAGCCCGCTTTCATTTCCGCGTCTATGAGAGTGCAAGTTTTTTGAGAATCGCAGAACCGGATGTTTTGTCGCGATGATGCGCTCTTAAATCTGAAATCTTCTGAGAAAGGCGGTTTGGACCTCGAGATTCCTCCTTTTGTCTCCCCTTCCCGCAAGGGTAGCGTAGGCAACATTTGAGCTTGCTTGAAAACAACCACCTTCCACACACACACACACACACACACACACCCTCCTCCCGAAGACGGGCTTCCGGGCGTACTCAAAGAAAATCGGTAACAATGCGTTTCGCAGTTGCCGGCTTGGCAGAAGGCACGATCTCTAATTAATGTTCTGCCTTGTTAAACAAGGAGGGGGACCAGGCACCCCGCTGCGGGGGCCACGGCGGGGTAGTGTCTTCCGCGCGGTCCCTTCGCGTTCGGGGGGGTCTTGGACCAGTGCGTGGGGCAGGTCTTCTGGCCGCTTCGCGATGGAAAAACTACATTGGTTTGTTACAGACGTTAGCAAATTACTTCATCCAAGATGACTTCATGATCTTTCAGCAGCTTGCTTTGGATTTTAAGGTTTCGGGGTTGTTGATAGTAGCCGAATTTAACTGGCATTTTATTTTTTCTCCCTCTAACTTTGTTTCCCTGCGCTGTGAACAGTCAACAAAATAAACATGTAAGGGCCTTACATTTTTTTCGTCTGATTTGTTAATAAAAAAGTCCTGGTGCTCTGATGGATTGAGAACCTCAGGATGAAGGGTAATAAATAAATGACTCAGGTCAAAACGTTTAAACCTGACTTCCTGGTTTGTAAAAACTAATCCAATGATTCAACTATCAGTCAAGTTGAGAGGCATCTGAAGGAGCAGGCAGGTGAAGGGGTGGATGAGGAGAGAGGGAGGGATCCCAGGAATCAGTTCTTAGCCAAACTTGGTGGGGTGCGTCTTTTCACACTACAACTTTAGTCTCTGAAAAATGGGTTATGAAGTATATTTATGATAAACTTACTTTACATCTCATCATCTTTCTCAGAAATCTACCATTTCTGTCTTAGTGGACAGAAACTCAAAGCTGTGAGCTTTCCCCCAGTCATTTAAAATCAGGTTGGAGTCGTCTCCAAGTCGTGACCTTGGAAATCATTTTATTCTAACAGGTGAAGAAAGCTCTTCTTTCTGAAGATATGATAAAGAAATTGGAATGTGAACTTGCTCACATGTAGTATTTAACTATTCATAGTTACTAATGAAATCCAACCACATTTAAAGGTAGGGGGGCTGTAGGGATGAAGTAGTGTCCCCTTTAACCTGCGGTAAGTTAAAGAAAGGCCAAAGAAGGCGATTTACTCAATTTTATCCACACTGACTAGTCTGAAGCATGTATACATTTAGGAAAAATAAGCATTCGCTTTGGGAACACAGATGGGGTTGGTGGGAGGGGTGCCAGCAGGATGGAATTTTCTTCTCTACCATCCTTGATAAGTGTTTGTTTACTCAGGGAGGATGAGCAGGAGAGGATGTGAGGGGAAGTCACTCTCTGGTTCCAACCCATTTTGGGGAAGAATTTCTCATTGCTCCTGACTCTGCCATCAGAAAAGTCACAGACTTCTATTGTAACTAAATTTGAATTGTGACCTTCTGTGTATTTAATGGCTGTCTTTGCTTACTTTGCATCTTGACGATGGACAGAAAGAAAACGAACAACTAATCAAAACCAAATCAGGTCCCCCTCCCTAAAAATATATTGCTAGGATATTAGAAATAAACAGTTCCTCCCATTGTCCCAACTATATCACTATATCACCTAGATGCCATCCTCACTTTCAAACCATCTCTAAGAGAAGCAGAGAGCCACAGGGCAGAAAGGAGTGTGTGGTCTCCCTCCTGTCTCTACTGACTCATTGAAGCTTTATAGGGAAAGATAAGAGTGATAACACTACATGTGATTTTTTATCAGAAAATCAAACCCTATCATGGTTTCCAGAACCAAAGATTATGAGTGAATTTCACAAGGATAAGCAGGGCTGTTTTGAGTATCATCAAATTATTTATCTGCCAGCATGTAGCATCTTAGTGTGCCAAGGAAGATTAACAGACTCACTTTTAAAAGTTTATTTATTTTTTCATTGAACGATAATTGCTTTACAGAATTTTGTTGGTTTCTGCCAAACATCAGCATGAATCAGCCACAGGTATACATAGGTCCATCCTAAAGGAAATCAGTCCTGAATATTCATTGGAAGGGCAAATGCTGAAGCTGAAGCTCCAATACTCTGGCCACCTGATGCGAAGAACTGACTCCTTAGAAAAGACCCTGATGCTGGGAAAGATTGAAGGCCGGAGGCGAAGGGGACAACAGAGGATGAAATGGTTGGATGGCATCACCAACTCGATGGGCGTGAGTTTGAGCAAGCTCCAGGAGTTGGTGATGGGCAGGGAGGCCTGGTGTGCTGCAGTCCATGGGGTCACAAAGGGTTGGACACAACTGAGTGACTGAACTGAACTGACTGATATGTCCCTCCCTTCCCACCCCTCTAGGTTGATACCGAGCCCCTGTTTGAGTTCCCTGAGTCATACAGCAAATCCCCATTGGCTATCTATTTTACGTAAGATAAGTAAGTCTCCGAACACCTCACCCGCTTCCCCCACCCCCATGTCCATAAGTCTGTTCTCCATGTCTGTGTCCCCATTGAGCAGGCTCACATTTTAAAGGAATTTGCATCCTGAAAAATAGCAGCAGCGGGCATTCAGGAGTCCTGAGGAATCAAAGATAACTATATACAGGGCCCCAAATGCAAAGTTAGACATATGTCTATGGGAGGGCAGTGTATTCTGTAGGCACCATGTTTAAGAATGGACATGTATGTTGTAGAGCAAGGAGTTGCTTTTTGAAATCTGCAGGCAGGCTTTTAGCAGAAGGAACAAATTGAAGCTGGTCTTGGAAGGGCTTGGGAAAGCAACGATCTTGTAAGACAGGCTCATTGAGAAGGGTTCACCAGGATTCAGAAACATGATAGAGAGGAACATGTGGCTTGATGCCCCCAAAAATGTCCCTGCATCCAGTCAACCACCAACTTGTGATCCCAGCGATGAGAGTGAACAGGGCCCCAGGGGAAAAGACACAAGGCCCTGAGAAATAACGTTGTTCTATGTGCGGGAGCCCAGGTGAGCAGTCAGTAAAGAGGACACATTCAGTGCGCTGTGGGGTTTCCCCAACCCGTGGTGATGGGCTATTTACAGGTGTTCTCCTCGCAGGGAGACTGGTTATACCAGGCATGAAAATACAACCTTGTAAAATATATAACTTAGAAGGCAAGCGTTCCCATCAAGAAAGAGGCTCCACCCCAAGCATGGAAAGTATTTCACTTTACCAAGGTTCAGATTACCAACAACGGTGCTTCCATGATATGGGTCTAGTTAAGGGTCACCCATCTAGTCTTTGCTGGCTTCGCAGGAGTGAAGTGAGGCCAGGTCCAAGCTGGCAGTCAGTAAAGATTCTGCCTGCTAGCTGGACCTCTAAGCCATAAAGGAAGCCAGCCAGAAGGAGCCTGCCACACAAGGATACATTATGAACTTGCCAAGAACAAGGTGCTGATTAGGAAGAGCTTTTTCTCACCACGTCACATAACACATCTATTGGGAAAATGCTTTTCTTCTAGGAGGCTTTTTTTCGCTAGCTTCCTACCCCTCCCTTCTTCTGCACACTCACAAATATCAATAAGATTAGCACCTTCCCTGATGTAGGCTCAAGAAGCCACAGACTGGAAAATGTCACGTTTTTCTAAAACACAGATTCACTTTTATCAAGCAGATTTTAGTTTCAGGGAAACATTGTTTCCAAGCAAAGTCCAGCTTCTCCTACCAAATGCAGAATGTGAACGCAAGAGTTAGCAAGTTAATTCTCAAGACCTAAACTGGCCTCTTTATCTATGAAAAGTGAAAGAAAGTAAAGTGAAGTCGCTCAGTCATGTCCGACTCTGCCACCCCATGGACTGTAGTCTTATCAGGTTCCTCCATCCACAGGATTTTACAGGCAATAGTACTGGAGTGGGTTGCCATTTCCTTCGCCAGGGTATCTTCCTGACCCAGTGATTGAACCCGGATCTCCCTCACTGTAGATAGACGCTTTACCATCTGAGCCACCAGGGAAGTCCTTTATCTATGGGGATATTGCAAATGACTTCTTCAGGCAGTTTCCATTTTGTCCTTTTTTAAACTAACCCCAGCATAAAAGCTGAAACGCCTGATCTGAAGTCAAGCCAAGTTCTTTGTGCTCGTGTGGAACTGGCCCCGCAGTTAGAAAACTTTCCCTTAGGCCTCCAGCTGAGGGTGACAGGCCAGAACTCAGACTCTGAGACCGGGACAACCAAGACCTTAAACATTACAGGCTGCCTGAGGCCCAGGAGCAAGGCGACGCCTGGAGCGAAAGCTCCTGGGCACTTGGCTTTCCTCGATGGCCACAGGGGTCAGCGGGCCATTGAGCAGGGACAAAGGCCACAGGTCATCTCTGAGTCACACAGAGTGCCAATGGGCAAGAGACAGTCGGGGTTATCTGCCCACCTTCCTCCCTACTGAATAAGCTCACGAGACGTGCCCGAGGCCACACAGGTGGCCAGAGGCGGGGATGCCAGGATCCAGTACCTGCTTTGCAGAGACAAAAACTGCTTCCTCGGTGTGTCCCGGTGGGCCTGAAGTCCCCTGGAAACAGGAGTCCTGGTGGGGAGTGAGCCCATCCTTCTTGCCCCTCCCCACGAAAACCGCTGGCCCCCTCAGCCTCTCTGCTCAGCGCCCCCGTCTGCCCCTGCACACTGCATCCAGAAGGGACAGACGCAGGGCCAGTGCTCTGCCAGCTGACCCGGCTGCACTTTTAGCCGCCTGAACTTTCTCCAGCAGTCTCGCCTGGGAGCCCCGAGGGAGGCCGGGGTTGGTGGCAGGGGGCAAAGCAAACCCTTCGAGAGATGCTCTGATGGTTACAGGTTTGTCCTTAGGGCTTCAGAAAGCAGTGTTCAGAAGAGGAGGGGATAGACCGCGAACAGACAAGGGTGGCAGCGGGGAGGGGAAAGCAGGGTCTTAGGGGCTTCCACCTCCGTGTTTCCATGGCAACACGCGATGTTCTGATAATGATGGACCATGATTTTCTCAACAGCGTGGGCATCCTTTTGGCGGAGTGTTTTTCCTGAGCATGGAGATTTCTCCAGAAGGCTGTTCTGTGGTAAGTGCCGGCTGCCAGCAAAGCCCGGGGTGGAGGACAGGCACGCGGACCCGGGTACCTGCGGTGGAGCTCCAGCCAGAGGTATAGGTGACGGAGCTGGGAGAACAAGGCTCCCCACAGGCCCCAGTAGTGGGATCCAGAAGGGGTATTGTGTCCCCAGAAGCTTCGAAGTAATGCGGGTAACTCCTCAGAGAATGCCGGAGTCATCCAACCAGGAGACTCGAGAAGGAGATCAGATGAGAAAGCCTCTGTGGGGAGAGTGAGAGAGAGAAGCCGCCTCACCTGGGGGCAGGCAGGCGGGGAAGCGGAGTAGCTCCTAGTGGGAATGGCAGAGCAGGGATGAAAGCTATCGTGGCATTGACAAGAGCTCTGCGTGTTTGTGTGTGTGTGAGTCACTCGGTCGTGTCTGACTCTTTGTGACCCCATGGACCCCGCCAGCCTCCTTTGTCCATGAGTGTTCTCCACGCAAGAATACTGGAGGGGGTTGCCATGCCCTTCTCCAGGGGATCTTCCTGACCCAGGGGTCAAACCTGGGTCTCCCACATTGAAAGGCAAATTCTTTACCTCTGAGCCAGCAGGAAGCTGAAAGAGCTAGTGTGGGGTTTATTGGGTGCCAAGCAGTGTTCAGCCCACTCCAGTCCTCATGCCTGGACAATCCCATGGATGGAGGAGCCTGGTGGGCTGCAGTTCATGGGGTCACGAAGAGTCGACTTTCAATTTTCACTTTCCACTTTCCTGCATTGGAGAAGGAAATGGCAACCCACTCCAGTCTTCTTGCCTGGAGAATCCCAGGGACGAGGGAGCCTGGTGGGCTGCCATCTATGGGGTCGCACAGAGTCGGACACGACTGACGCGACTTAGCAGCAGCAGCAGCAACATCAAGCAGTGTTCTAAGCGTTTTATGTAAGTGACTTCATTTTGTACATGCTATATACTATTACCCCATTTTACAGCTGAGAAAACAGAAGCATGAAAAGGTAGGAACTAAAGAGGCTGAAGCCCATTAAGGAAAGTCACAGAAGCAGACACTGAAAGATACGAGGCTTTGCCTGGGGGAGGGAGAGCCCTCCTGACTTCCTTCCTGGTCTTCAGCTCTCAAGGTGGGCGTTCTCACCCACCTCCCTCCCTCTGGGCACAGGTCTGGCTGTGGTTGATATTCTGCTAATACGTCTAATCCGTGCGATGTTGAGATTCCCAGCACTCAGTGAAAAGATGCTCCATTTAACTCCTCCTCTTTCTTGAGTCAGAAATGCCCTGAGATTAGTGTGGTTGTTTTGGGTATCTCACTTGTAGCTTTTATTTTTTAGTAGTAATGTTTTAATTGTAATAAAACCCACAGTTGAGACAAAGTCATCTTCTCTGTTTAAAATTTTTATATTTACGTTCTATAATGTTCATATTTTACAAAGGATTTTTTTTTTAATTGGAGGATAACTGCTTTACAACGTTGTGTTGGTTTCTGTTGTATAACAACGTGAATCAGCCTTAAGTGTACATTTGTCTCCCTCTTGAACGTCCCTCCTATCCCCACCCCATGCCACCCCTCTAGGTCGTCACGGGCACCAGGTTGAGCTCCCCATACGGCAGCTTCCCACTAGGGCGGTTTTTGAGATTACAGCTGGGGCAGAAGGCAGACCCGACACAACCCGCGTCTCTAAGACTTTAAGTGGCCCTGGTCCTGGCTAGCAGTGTCCAGGCAAAAATCAAAAGCAGGACAAAAGCTTTGAAGGCAGTGATCACTAATTCAGATCTTCAAATCCAGAGTTGAGCCGAAGTATTAACAGAATCCGTACAGAAAACTTTTCAAGATGACGTGATAACGTTTTCTCGACCTCCCTTGCCATTCAAAGGGAATATTTGGTTGTTGCTCTTGCCATCATTTGGTTTTGTTTGCTTGCTTCTGTCAGTTTTGTTACATCATTCCCTGCACAGTCCTAGCTCTTCATAGTTTTTTTTTTTTTTTAACTTTATCAGAGACAGTTATGGTCAGGAGGCAAAACCAACAATTTTCACATCACCAGTGGAGGGGGAAAAAATAAAACTGGACATCACAGCATCTCACTTAACAGACAACTTTGGAATTCACCCATGACTGTGTAATCTGTGGTTCCAGGGGCCGTGAGCGTATCAGAAGATGCCCTTGTGTATTTGACCCAGCGTGACATAACGGGAGAGTTGGCGGCTCTGAAACACAAACCGTCCCCCGGAAGTGTGTGAGGGAGGTATGTGCTGAAGGGGGCTGGTGGGGCACGTGTCCCTCCCGTGCCCTCGAGAGGGACAGACACCAGCTCCTCCATCCCCAAAATCCATGCTGTGCTCTAATCAAGTGCCAACCTCCTCTCCCATCTTCTTTCTGCCCCAGTGCTCTTCCCCTCCTGCAGAGTCCCTGCACGGCCCACTGGTCATGGCTCACCATCGGTTACTCTTCTCACTGGCCGCGTGACCTTGGAGAGGCTGCCTGGACACTTGGTACCTTGTTCTCTTCAAATCTAAGGCCTAAAACCGGGAGCCACCTCACTGGGGGTTCTGAGGCTGTGTTTGTCCACTGTTAGCACAGTGCCTATTGTAGTGGTGGTTGTTTTTCCTGATGCCACGCGCAGTTTCTTCCACGGGCTAGAAATCCACTGTCGACGTGATTATTATACTGATGATGGCTGCTTCAGAAAGCAATGCCATCCCCTTGGTCATTCCCATCTTTCTTGCAAATTCACAACTAGGGCTCATGACCGGATTGGATGGTGCCAAGTAAAAATCCATCTTGAATGAGTAAAGCTGCCTTCTGCAATCTCCAGCTCCTTCTGGCACTAGCTCAAGCCCAAAGGTGGCTTTCCAGGGGCTTCTCCTAGGGAGCCCTCCGCTGGGGTCTGTCTTCCCAAGCTGGCTCTCGGAGCCCAGCTATGGCCCACTATGACTGTGGAGCCAAAAAATGTTTCCAAGGTAGAGGGGGCAGGGCTCTGGGATTCTCCTTCCCCTGCCGATCGACTGGCAGACAATGGGTTCTTCAGAAGCCACAACATTTCAGCTGTTTTGGCCACAATGGCCACAAGCTGAGTGGATGTCATTCTGTCCCAGGGTCACGTCAGCTCAGGGCAGCTCCAAACAGTATCAACTGGTTTGTGGCGAGGGGCGTAAACACCAGGCTGCTTGAATGAAGTCACTGCCTGAGTCATCTCTGTACATGGGTGCCAAAGGACACTCAGGCCAGTGGGGGCTCCAGGGAGGTGCTGGGTCTCCTCCCCCGAGAGTGAGCCCAGCACACTCAACCATCATGCCTCTGTTCACCCGGGGAGCGCCTTCCTGCTTGGTGCAGCTCTTATCTCTTATTTCTCAAATAGGGCTTGTAGTCCTCGAAGGGGGTGCGGCCCAGAGCTAGTTTCTTCGTTCAGGAGTCTGCCTCATCAGAAATACTTGTTAAGTGAGAAAGGAGGGAGGGAAGACAGGAAAGAAAGAAGGAAGGAAGGGAGAGATGGAGAGAGAGAGGAAGGCGAGAGGGAAGGAAGGGGGAAGGACTTATATTAAATTTTAAATCATCATTATGTTTTGGTTCAGACTCATGAATTAAATGATCATCTTACACTGCTCAACGGGACACAGCCAGAAAAAAACTATTCTGGTGAATTAAGCTCGTCTCCCAGTAAAATAGCTAAGACTGGCTTTTTGCTACTTGGATCTTAGGAGGAAAGAGGGCGCCAAGAAGCAAGGAGGGTCAGGACTAGGGTGAGGCCAGTGAGGCACTTCTTTGGACGCACAGTTTAATGGAGCCCCAAGAGCTTAGTCATCACAATAATATTTTAATGCAATATTTTTTAAAAATCAAAATTGAGGCAAAAATCCATGATGAGCAGAATAGCAGAAGTTTAAATACAGAGAGGACCGGTGCCGCTGATACTTTCCCAGACTCCGCAGAGCAGTGTAGGTAGACCATCGCCCCCCCACCCCCTGCCACTTTGTAAGGGCCATTCCTGTGCCAGCCACGACACAGCGACTGTCTCTGCGCCCCTCCCCACCGTCCCTGCTCTGGCCAGGTAGAGGAGGCTAGAAGTGCTGAAGGCAGCTCCCTGCCCACAGATTCCAGGGGCATGCCAGGGGCATAAGAAGCAGCTCTGACTGGCATCAGAATGTTCCCAACCAGCTCCCCTCTCCCGAGCTCTGTTACCTTGCACAGCTTTATATTCACAGGTAAACTCTTTAAGCCTTGATGTACTCTCGTCTATGGCAATTTTTAAAAGAGGACTCTTCATTACTTTCTGAAATAAGCAAAGCAACTAGATGTACCCATGGTAAATAAATCAGACTGTTTCAAAAAGCATACAGAAGAAAATAGAAATTATCTATCATCTCACTGCTCTGAGAAAACCACTGCTAACAATCCCCCAGTATAGACAGTTACAAATGTTCATCTCTAAACATAGAGTCAGATATGCGGAACAGATCAGAGTTAAACGAGACAGACCTGTCTCGTAACCTGCTTTATTCCTTTAACAGTAGATCGCAGACAGCTTTCTATGCCAATAAATGTGTTCCTATGTCACCATTTTAACCTGGATTCCACTACATACTGTTCTGTGATTTACTGAAGTAACTCCCTATATGTGAATATTTCATTCTCCCCCTTGGTGTTTTACTACTGTAAGTCATACTGTAATGAACGTCTTATCCATACATTTCTGTGCCCTCTAACAGTTTCAGTTCAGTTCAGTTCAGTTAATTTCAGTCGCTCAGT